>CM068376.1:41779598-42177098 GCA_034769895.1 Magicicada septendecula
CAAACCATTTTTGGTTTAACTCTTGTTGAAGATGATGATGATGAATTCTTCGTCAGTTTCCTTTGTGTGTATGAATGTCGAACAACTTTTGTATCACTATCCACAGCAAGACGTTTCTTCTTCCGTTAGCTAGATCTTCCCATTGCTTGTCTTCTCGTGTCTCCTTATATCTTCCTGCTTCTATATCACTGTAAGCAAGGGCGCAGCCAGGATTTCCTTATAGGCATAGGGTTCTAGGGGTTTTCTATTTTATGAATTAAACTACAAAAATTAAAAAAGCAAAGGATTGAATATTAGCATTTTTTTGTTGTGATCAAGAAGATAAATGTGAAAATATAAGGATTACATTAACCTCTATCAAAAATTTAAAAAAGCTATAATGAAATAAAGGTAACGTCTTAAATTACTATATAAATAATATAAAAGGTACGAGAAAGGTAGGATACAACTTTTCAAACGCTGATAGTAATAATATTTTTATACATGAATTTTTAAAACTTCGCATTAGTAAGAATATATTCGTAAATTTGGCAGCAAATGGAATTAAATCGGTCAACTCGTATCAATAAAAGATTTTCGTTAAATATGTACGGCAGGCCCTCTGAACATATATTCGAAAATCGCGCTATGGGCGTGCAAATGCGTGCGCGGATGGTCGCAAACTTTAACTGGCGTCCCAAACATTTGCTTAAACGGATCCATTTAATTGCCGAAATGGTAATAAAGCGCTAAATACAAAATAAAATTCTGTAAAACAACAACAAGTCCACCTGTATAAGGTTCGAATACCAAGCAAGAAACTGTTTAATATAGATTACCGTACAATATGTGTTAAAAGCCAGTTGGGCTAAACAAATAAACCTCTCAAGAGGACTTCAACTAGCAATGTTAACAGCAAGAGATTACGTACTTGCAAGCATACCGGAATTATACGCACTTAAATGATTATCGTAATTATTTAATTAGATCTCACTTACATGACTACATTTTTCCCGGAAAATTTTTCATTAAGTTTTTGATATTTGCTTTTTTCTTTATCTCTGAGGAGGGAGGGGGTAAACCATTGCACCGCTGCACGAGCGTTGTAGTGTTTCCTTTTTGTTCGGTGTTGTAGCTACGGGGGGGGGGTCAGGGGATCACAGAGGTATACAAATTTCATCAAAATTCCATAATCACTTGACGTAGGCCTGTTTCTAAGCCAGTTGTAGTTAAAATAAGACTTGTAAATAATTTTATAAGTAACAAGGATTACAATATTTGTAAATTAATAAAATAGCGTTTTATTAATAATGACAATCACTCAACATTTCGTAAATAACGTACACGTATTTGCAGCCGTAAAAAAAATCCAAACACGCGTCAAGAAACGAAGTCAGACCGTGTTGATCTACCTATAGGTTTTTCGCGCAAATCACACACGCGTCAAGAAACGAAGTCAGACCGTGTTGATCTACCTATAGGTTTTTCGCGCAAACCACACACGCGTCAAGAAACGAAGTCAGACCGTGTTGATCTACCTATAGGTTTTTCGCGCAAATCACACACGCGTCAAGAAACGAAGTCAGACCGTGTTGATCTACCTATAGGTTTTTCGCGCAAATCACACACGCGTCAAGAAACGAAGTCAGACCGTGTTGATCTACCTATAGGTTTTTCGCGCAAATCACACACGCGTCAAGAAACGAAGTCAGACCGTGTTGATCTACCTATAGGTTTTTCGCGCAAATCACACACGCGTCAAGAAACGATGTCAGACCGTGTTGATCTACCTATAGGTTTTTCGCGCAAATCACACACGCGTCAAGAAACGAAGTCAGACCGTGTTGATCTACCTATAGGTTTTTCGCGCAAATCACACACGCGTCAAGAAACGAAGTCAGAGCGTGTTGGTCTGCCTATAGGTATTTCACGCAAACCACACACGCGTCAAGAAACGAAGTCAGAGCGTGTTGGTCTGCCTATAGATTTTCGCGCAAATCACACACGCGTCAAGAAACGAAGTCAGATCATGTTGATCTACCTACAGGTTTTTCGCGCAAATCACACACGTGTAAAGAAACGAAGCCAGTGCGTGTTGATCTACCTACAGGGGTTTCGCGCAACTCACACACGTGTCAAGAAACGAAGTCAGAGCGTGTTGGTCTACCTATAGGTTTTTCGCTCAAAACACACTTTTTGTCTACGTCACGACTCGTCTAGTGCAATATCTCTACAGTTTGAACCCTCGTCTTTGCACAGGTAAACTAGCATTTTGTTGACTCTAATTCGGAAAAATCAGAAGACTTTATTGCTGAATTTTACATAAAACGTGAAGTACTTTAACTTGGGACAACGGGCACTAACAATAAAACCGTGGTTTTCAATATGTCTTCAGAAAGACTGGTGTTAACAGATTTATTGAGGAAACAAATTTTGTAATACCCTTATGTAAACTAACAGAACATACAATTATAATCAATTATAAACCAGTTATTATAATTTCATTTGCTTTTTTCATTCACTGTTTTAAAATGACTGCCTTACTGAAAAAGTCGCAGCAATTGAAGTAATTAATAATGACATGAGATCACCTGTAATTTGAGTACAAGGTAGTCAGCGTTTTCAAACCTTCTACTTCGATTTGGTGTACTCAGAAGCTTAGAGACGCAAAGAATTTATAAAGTTTTATGGGAAGAATCCTCAACTTCTCGTTTGTCTTCAGGTTAACGGTGGGGGCGGGGGCTCCACTGACGTCGTTTCTAGTCCTTTCCTTGTCCCCTCATCTGCGATGCTGTTATTTTCGGTTTTAACCGGTTTCTTATTCTCATTTCTATATAATACAGGTGGATTTTGTGCTGTTACTTCTGATGGTATTATCCGAGTGACAGTATACGTACACTGGCTTTCATTTCTTCATCCGTTTATGACTCCAAAGTATTTCTACAGAGTTTGGCTACCGCCGTCCATATTAACGTGAATTAATTTGTGTTTATTTTAATTCCTTGTTGCTCCATTTGTCTTACGTTTGTTGCAGTCAGTACAATGTCATGTCTCTGTACAAACTAACTTGGTGGTGTGGTGGTTTGGTGTTTTCTTATGCAGTTTCTAGACCATATATACCACAAGCAGTGGTGGACTCAGGCTGTTCCTTGTTTAACTGTACGTTCCATTGGAAATTATATCGACGGTAGACCATTCTGACTTTTTCTCTAACGGTTCATTTCAGTTGTCTTGATTGTTCATCTCTTCTTTCACAGCACTAACACTTATCTAAAAATGAACTTTTTCTTGTGAAAACTCCAGTCTGACTAAAAGCTGAAGAAGGCGGATACGTACGCCGAAACACGTCCGACGAAAAAGTAAGTTTTCACAAGAAAAAGTTCATTTTTAGATAAGGGTTCATTTCAGTTACTGAAGAATCTTGTCGCTTTCGTGTTGGTTTCTGATTTTTCTTATAGTTTTCCATATGTATTTCCTTTGAACTTTATCAAACGCCTATTTAAGATGGAGGAAAGTGACGTTATCTATTGTGATTAATGTGTGTGTGTTCGTGTAGGAGGAACCTTCAGGTTGGGGTTTCACTCCTGGCGGTTCCTAGTAAAACTCATCTTTCGAAAATAATCTGAAAATGTCATTTCATGCTTAGTATTCAGTGGTATTATACAGCAAGTACATTATTTATTTGTCTGTTAGTAATAAATAACTAACAGAACATACAATTATAATCAATTATAAACCAGTTATTATAGTTTATTTGCTATTTTCATTCACTGTTACGCCGAGAAATCCACTCCAAGGTTGTGGTAACCAATCCCTTCGGCGGAGTGGATCGGTAAGCAAACGAGAGATGGGGATTCTGTCAGGGCAGTCTGGGGGTATCCTGGGCCCTGGCCTGGCAGGATGGTGCACATCGGCAGCAGGATGTGCATCTAGCGTGGAGGCGGAGGAGGCTATAGTAGCCCAAGGGCTGCACACATGAGCTGAGTCAGTTAGCCTACTGCGACCGGGCAGAGAGAGCTCGTCAGCTGAGGTGAAAGCAACTCTCTAGGGAAAGAGGACCCCGAAATCAAAGTTTCTGGTCTTCCAGGTTGGGGGTTGGATCGGAGAATTCACATATCCCATCTGTGAAACTCTTTTATGTGCAGAAACCTATCAGTTTTTCAGCCAGTCAGTTATCTGCACTTGACCGGGACAACTGGTGGATGCTGTTAAAGGAGGCCTTGACTCAGTAATGGGTTGTCGCACCGCTGAAGAAGAAGAAGAAGAAGAAGAAGAAGAAGAAGAAGAAGAAGAAGAAGAAGAAGAAGAAGAAGAATATTTTCATTCACTGTTGTAAAATGACCACCTTACAGAAATGTAGCAGCAATGAAAAAGAACTTTCATTAAACATTTTATTATTATGAGTGACTGCACACACACACACACACACACACACACACACACACACACACACACACACACACACACACACACACACACACACACACACACACACACACACACACACACACACACACACACACACACACACACACACACACACACACACACACACACACACACACACACACACACACACACACACACACACACACACACACACACACACACACACACACACACACACACACACACACACACACACACACACACACACGCACACGCACACGCACACGCACACGCACACGCACACACACACACACACACACACCTATACAAAACATCAACTGAAATTCTTATAATTATAACTTAAACTAACAAAACTAAACAAACTAACATAAACTTTACTTACTGACATCACATATAGACCTACACGATCATTTGGCTATTATGTACAAGTTTATTAGCAGCAATAACAATTTGTTTAAATCATTGCCATTTCAAAATACGTACAGGATTTTACGCCAGTTCACTTTTTATCTTCTCTAGAATAAATATACCTATGTTTAATTAAAATTGTACTTCTACGCAACGATCACTCAATTTGAACCAATAAACAAGTACGAGTAATGAGAACGATTTTGATACGTCACAAGATGATTAGAACAAGACTCCCAATACGTGTGTTTATCCTTAAGTGTAATTTAACGTCAGATGTAATCTGGCAGTTATGTAGAAAAAATATGGATAAATATATCGAGCAAAGCTTTTACAAAATCGCTTAGTCAATTGATTACTTACAGACATGGTTACAATAGAGTCCCTAAACATGCTTAACTATGTTTGTTCTCTAATATCACGTGACACAAATGTTGACCACCATTGGTCTAAATAACCACTCGTTTCGGAAGAAATGCTACGCGATGTAATGTGCGTACGCAAAACGGTTTATCGTTCATAGTTTAACCATCGACCCAAACAATCCTGACTTAATTAAACCAGAAAAATAAGCACAAATTGGAACGGTGCGATAAAAATCTATATTATTCCCTTAATGGCTGGTAAATTTTCTCTGATTTTAATAACTATATTTCACTTATTATATTTTTTTAAATATTCTAATTTCATGATTTATTGTGAATAACTTGTGAGTGGGCGAATGAAGTAAATTATGGGTTGGACTGTACAGACGATTATAGTTTCATACGAGAACGGAACTGAGGCAGCCATATTGTAATTATGCGTCGATAGCGGCCATTATTAATAAGTCCACAGTTTGACGGTCTCACCACACAAACGCTTTAATAACCACCTTTGGACGAGTTTTAAACTATAAACTGGAACTACACAACTATTTATGAGTTAATACGAACTGGCACGCTACGTAATTAACAATTTTACAAGAATTATCACCAGAACCTAATCAACTGTTATTGATCGCTTCATGTCGTATTTGTTCAAATTTAACGAATTTTTGTGAAACAAAAAGCTTCATTTACACCGTGTACTCTCCGTTTCTTTTACTTTTTCTCAGTACATTTTCAGCTAATTCGAGTACCTTATCCACTTTATATTCGTTCGCTTCTTTTGATTCCTCCTCTGTTTTTCATATTCCCTTGCTATGTGTATCCTCTGTAGCAGTAGCCATAGTTACACTGGATACATAGATTGTTGTGGACAGTCTATTCTGATTCAATCTATATAATTGCTTATTAAGAAACACAGATTTATATGATTCCATTTTGTTGTTCTGCTGCTGTTGATATTTTGGCTCTGTCCAGTTTTCACCACACGTGTCGTCATTGTATCATACTGCGGACACACACGCGCGCGCGCGCGCGCGCACAGTGGCGTATCTAGAATTTGGCCTTGGTGGGGGGGGGGATCCGGACGAGTCGGCTTCATACAAAAGGAAAAAAAAGTTAAGACTAACTAATATTACTACCTTAGTGAGTGATTGGAAAACGTGTTATAACATCCTGAAATCAAATCCATTAAAGTAAAAAATAATTAAAATTTTTTCCCCGTTAAGACGATCATCAGGAACCTCGTGAAAACCGTGTATTCACCAATACACACACAAACTGTGTAACTAATAACATTTTCTATGGAGTTTAATACTAATTCACACGAACTGACATTTCGTCAAAAGAAGTTGTATTGATAAATGGTCCTATGTGTATCATAGGTGTATCATCTACATCTAGTATTTCTAAAGTAACTACCTATATACATACAAAAGTTATATAGATACACAAAATACAAACGAACGTATAATGCGTTTTTATTTGCATTAGGGATTAAATTCAGAAATGAATTAACGCAAACGTATGACTTAGAAAATGTCAGTTAAACAGTGTTGTTTACAGTAGTTAATAAAATAGTGTATTAAGATTAGTAGAACGGAAGCTTTATTGTTCAGCTGAAGTTGGCGCAGAATCGGAGTTTACGTGTCCATAAATAAGAACCACTGCAGTGGGAGTGTGTAATGCTTAATGCTCCGTATAGCGTGTGCACATGTAGGCCCGATAATGAGATAGGCGATTAGACTATTATTGGAGCGAATAGTCAATTACGTAGGCCCAATAATTTGTGTGCCTGTAATTGACAGGAGCACGTTGGGTAATCCTTAGTCATTACTATATCACCTTAAATTTCTTTCTTAGTGAAACGTATTTCAATTTTAATGTTACAACGACAATTTGTATCAATAATAGGGGTCGAAAAGTTGTTTTAATTACGTCATAGTGCTATAATAACAATGCTGCACTTCATACTTTCTACTGATTTTTCCTTTACGTTCAACCTTTCGTAAAATATTTCTTTGCGTTAAAATGAAAACGCAACTTGAAAATAACTCAACATTGAGTACCGTTTATTTATGTAGGCCTATTATGGTTATCCTAAAATCAGAAATAAATGAACATATATGTTTTTATATAATTTTCCAGAATTGAATACAGTTGAAGCTTTTTCTTGTTACGCGGGAAAAGATGGTTACAAGTATTGCGCACACTAGAGTATGACCTTTTCCCGCACGACTGAAGCCGAAACGCCTGGTGTTTGTTAAGCTTATTTGTTTTTTTTAAGTCCTTTCAGTTTTATTTAATTTTTTTATTACTTCCATCATGTATAATAATAATAACAACTCCGACTTTAATGAGTTTGGACCACGGTCCGGAAAATATTAATCAAGAATGAATTTTACTTTATGTGTTAATTTTGTGAGCGATTTTGGCAAGACAAAGTGGAATGTTTTCTGTCACTATTGTTAGTGTTTCTCGTTACCGACTTAACATTTACATTACCAATCCGATAGTGTTTAGGTCAATCCTTTGTCATTAAGAACTACACTTTGAGGGGCGAACGGACCAATTAAAATCCAACTGTTTGCTGAAATAGTTCAATATATCGTTTCTACTGTCTTCATATGCAGCCTGAGCTTCTGTAAAAATAATGACCTTTACGTTTTAACTTGTACCAGTATAACAATTTTTCTTCACTTTTTACAGCAGCATGGTATACTTTCAAAATTTAAGTAAAATAAATAAATAAATGAATATTAAATTTTCCCAATTTTGTACCTGAATATTTCGAAAAGGGATTAGCGTAAATACTGAGTGCTACACAGAATGGTGTACAATTGCAATAAACTTATGTATTTAAATATAAGTACACAAATTGTGTATTTCACTAGATTGCTATCGTTTCTTATGGGAATAATCTTGTAGCTTTACGTGAAACCCCGACGTTAAATGAGGGCTGTTATAGGAAGACGCATTATGGTTTAAACTTCATTCTTTGTTCAGTTAAGGTGTACTTAAATAAGGTTACTGTACAATCAGGACGGACCGTTTTTTACTTCCATGTTCCATAAGGAAATGGAAGTATGGTGATGGCGAAAAAATCGTGTTCGAGATAAGGGCAGATTCTGATTATACTGCACTCAAACCTTGAAGAAAAGTCATTTTCCGAAAAGTGTCTGTATGTGTGTGTCTGTCTGTCTATGACGAATTTTTTCTGTGGCGAACAATAACTGCCGTAAATTCACACAGAACCAAATAATATTTTGCATATGTACCTGAGTTGTAGAGGACTCAAGGTTTGTTGATTTTGGTGAAAATCGGTTAAGGGGAAGGGGTAGTTTACCTGCAACTTTTTATGTTTTAACAAGAGTAAAGTACTTAATTTTGATAGATAAAGTATCCAGAAAAGAAGTTCACAATAGTCCACTGTAGAAAGGTAGATGAAATATCTATAAATGAAAAGGGTACTTGAAGGGGGAGAGGGTAATTTTCTATAAATGAAAAAGATATTTGAAGGTGGAGGGGACAATATTTTATCTGCAACAAAGAAGTAGTTTTTTGTTACAATTCCTTCCCGGGCTGTTTGGCAGTGGTCCAATGTTTTCTGCAAAACCAGACGTTTTGGCAGTACCATCGACTGCCATCATCAGTAACAATCGAGTGCACTAACGTGAGGTGGTATACGTTAATCACCGCACTAATTCTGAAGAAAGAATACCGATACCGATATTTTTAAACAGGCACCAACTTTTCTTGTAGCGTGAAGCAAAAACCTGGTGATATGCAGTTTTCATAAACATTTATTTGAAATGGGTACCGTGGGTATGAGCCAACAAGTAAAAAGATAGATTTATCAGTACAAACCCTTAAAGAAGTGGTTCCCAACCTTTTCTGGACCCGCGTACCACTTTGATCTTCCGTGTTCATTTCTAGTATCACCGGAGCTTAAAGAAAGGTTATTGGGGTTTTCTCAATAAAAAACGTGATACAACATGAATAGTAAGCCTATATCTTGTTAATCCTAGTTATATATAATTATTTAAATCTAATACATAGAATTTAAAAAACGGGAACCGATTTTAAAAATTAATTTCAGGCTGGTTCTACTCTAAAATAAAGTATAAACTATAAACTTTATACTCTATACTGTAGTATATACTTTATAGTATATAAGTTAGAGTAATCGTTTTAAATCATATCCGATGAAGGTTTATTGTTGTTTTTAACATACATTTTTATTTATTCATTTTTTTAGTAAATACTTTTTCCCGTCTTCTTGCGTACCACCGGTTGAGGACCACTGCCTTAAAGGAACCTTACTGATTCAGGGTGACTTCGATTACACGTCTGCCTGATTCCCTAAATTTGTGTGTGACAAAAGCAATGTTTCGAACGGGATTAATTAATTAGGAAAATGCCAGTAACAACGGTCGGAATACGGTTTCACAACACGTACACTGACCAGACATAAATTTTTTAGTTTCTATACTGGCGTCCTGATTTCGCGATATTTTTAAGCGTAGTAGCGTCCCAGTTTGTTGATGCAGACATATGGTAAGGTTGACTGTGGGCCGATGAAAAAAATGCAGAACATGTTATTCTGTGTTCTGAACACACTGGAATCTGGTATGCATAACTGATGTGTTTCTCTTACAATGAGTCATTTTTTATTTTTATGTTCTATCGGAAATGGAAGTGTTATGATGGATAGTGATGACAGAGGACTCCATCCAGAGCCTCATCCCAAACGATGTGATTCTGGGTCTTTCAGATTCTTCTTTCTCTGTGAGTTCTAACTCAAGGTTTGGCGACTTATCATGTAATTGAGGCGTTTCGTAGCTTAAAGCTTGATCATCAGAAATCAATCTTGTACGATGCATTTAAGTCTCATTAATCGGTTCAGAAGGAACCCAGGGTTCGGTCCATGTTTGCATTATGGATGTGTTTCGATTTAATTTTATTGTTACGAAAGACTGATTTCTGGTGATGGCCTTCGAAACGCGAAATCGCAGAACGTGTGCGAGGTAAAGTTTTATTATGCTATGAATAGCATGACTGATAAAAAAAAGTGGTTTTAAAACTATTGACCGATGTTTTTGTGGGGGCCTCAGTTACAAACTACACAGTATAAACAACTGTAATAACATTTGCTCGGCTCGTCTTTGTCAATCGGATCTTACGGAAATTGTTGAGGAGACCAATGTGACCGATTAATTCCATTTTAAGTAGCGACATGTTTAAAAAAACCTGCTTTCAACTCCAAAAGCCAAACTCCAGTATCTACCATGTACTCCAATACACCACCAACAAAAAATTCTGAAAAACAATAATTGATTCTGATGGTTCTTTGTTAAATCGTACAGTGTAATTCTTAGATAATTCTTGGTGCTTCCCGACAAAACCGTAAAAGTATTTTTCCAAAAATATTCTTCTTTTTTTCCATCTCCTTCTGTCGTCAAATAATAAATTTGAATTTAATTGTACAAGAACGAGTAATTACGACTTATTGCAAAAAGTGTAGAATTAAAATAAAAAGATATCACTTTCTACAAATTTTGGACTTGGAAACGCACGATAGCTTTCACATCTAAATTATTATGTTATTATTGTTGTTGTTGTTATTATGATTATCATTATTTTCATTGTTGTTGCTTTTCTTCTTCTTCTTCTTCTTCTTCTTCTTCTTCTTCTTCTTCTTCTTCTTCTTCTTCTTCTTCTTCTTCTTCTTCTTCTTCTTCTTCTTCTTCTTCTTCTTCTTCACTTGATTTTGCTTTCCTCCTTACTCTACCGTTAGCTTCTTCTTCAGCTAAATTCTTCTTCTTCCAACTTTTCTTGATGGCGTCGTGCAGTCGGCAATTGTCGTTCTCAGTATGTGTCCGTTCCGGCTTGCTTTCGGATTCTGGTCGTCCACTCTTGCGAGGACCTCTTCATTTGTCACCTTCTCTGACCGCTTCTCCAGCAGTCAAACATTCAAGGTATTTATTCTCCACTTTTCTTAGTGTCCATGTGTCTGATCCATATAGGATAATGCTTCAAATGTAACACTTAGTGTCCATGTTTCTTATCCATACAGGGGAATGCTCAGAAGGTAACATTTAGTGTCCATGTTTCTGATCCATATAGGGGAAAGTTCCAAACGTAATCTTATTTAGAAAATGAGATCTGTCGTGAAAATAATCTCTCATGGTAAGGTCATATTAGTAAACTGAAGAAAGAGTTGCAAAATTCTACCACTTTATCAGTTTCTTCCGCTTATCCGAGCTCAAATTGCTGGTCAATTGTTATCTCTTCTTGGCCACGGCAGTGTGTGATTTTCCTGGTGCAATGGGTCTCGTTTGTTAGCAGACATCCCAAGTACATGAACTGATCAAGGTTTCCCAGTTTCCTACAACGATTCGCAGTAGTGTGTGTGTTTTAGTACGGTACACGTGTCATTAATGTTAATGTTTTATGTTATCTTTTCGGTGTGTATTGCTTTGAAACATCGCTTAGTAAATTGCTGAAGACAACTGACACAAGTACAATGGAATCACTATAAACAAAATAGAAAGTAAAACAGTACATTTTAGAACTTATGCAGAAGCGAACAGAACTGTGATAAATTTTGTATACGCTAGAGAAAACAAAACTATGATTAAAACAAATATTTATGCAACCGACGATTTGAACAAGCATGTACGTATATAAAAGATATATTTAAAAATCTAATTTAAAAACAGGTGCCATAAACACAGGTTGTACAGAACGACCAATACTCGCACGAACGTATTGTAGGCTATACGAGTTCTCAGGTTGTACAGAACGACCAATACGCGCACGAACGTATTGTAGGCTATACGAGTTCTCAGGTTGTACAGAACGACCAATACGCGCACGAACGTATTGTAGGCTATACGAGTTCTCATTTTTAACTTGACCGTTTGGTGTCTATTTGGAGTATAAGTTCCCGATAACTTTTGAACCCATTAACCAATTTTAGTAAAACTTGGCATCCGTGTCCATACTTTTACACATTATCTTCTTCTTCTTCTATGGCGTCACAGTTCTAAGCAGAACCTTAGCCTCCATAATTATCCGCCTCCATTTTTCCCTGTCCTTGGTGATGGAAGTCCATTGTTTCATTTTAAGTAAATTATCAGCATCCTTCGCCACTGGGTCAATCCAGCGTGTCTTGGGTCTTCCGACAGGCCTTCTACCCTCGATTTGACTAAACAGTACCTTCATAGGCATTCGGTTGCCTTCCATCCTAATGATGTGTCCTGCCCATTGCAATCTATGCAGTCGGATGGTGGTGGCCAGATCATTGTCTTTATACAGCTTGTATAGCTCCTCATTGTGACGCATTCTCTGTATCCCACTGACTTGGATTGGTCCATATATTCTTCTTAAAATTCTCCTTTCAAAAGTATTGACTATGTTAGCGGCTTGTTTGTTCAGAGTCCAAGTCTCGCTGCCATATGTTGTCACCGGCCTAATCATAACTTTATATAATGTGACCTTGGACTGATGGTGGATATTCCTTGTCTTAAATATAGATGTCAACGAAGCATATGCTCTATTTGCGGCCTGTATCCTTTTCCTTATTTCATTTATTTCTTCAGTGTCTTCTGCCATCCAACATCCCAAATATTTAAACTGATTAACTATTTCCAGGTTTAGTGGTTCGATTTAAAACTTTAACACGTTATGTTGAGTTTTATGTGTACATGTTTAACAACCTATGTGTACAGCCACTGGAGGACAGTTTACATTTTTTTTTTAAATAAATAATTACTTAAATTTATTTCATTTAAAATTTAAGTATCAGAAAAAATAATGCACTTTCTTTAATTTTTTAACAACGCAGAAAAAATAATATAATACCTAATACCTTTATTCAAATTATTAAAGAGTAAAACATTCATTACATTCACAGCACTGGGAATTACCTGCTCACCACAGACTGTGAGCAATGACTAGTTAAGCTTTATTATGGTCCTTGGTATATTATTAATGCAACTTGTAGCAGTCTTTCATAAGTCCGATAAGGACATATCGTCGACAATTTTTGTCATATTTTTATTGTGCAGTCACCGAAACCTTATACACATTACAACAAATATATAATTATATTATAAAATATATCCTTAACATTTCAAAATTAATGCCAGCTGAAATAATCCTTTTTTCAATCTTCATACGCTAAAATGATTACTACTTAGATATAGGCCTATTATTAACAATATTAAATAATCAACCTAACGTTTGGCAGTTATGACAATTTTCAGTAATAAACAAATCATGAACATTTTCACATAACAAATAAATCTATCATGTTAATGATATCATCTCCTGTGGTAACGATTATTTTAAACGGTATGCAGGATGATAAAGATTTTAAACTAAAATTTTATTTATTAGCAAAGATTTCAGATGTTTAAGAAACATTGTTTTGTTTATTAATTTTTTATGTCGGTTGTAAAATTTAGGATACAAAACATAAATAAACGTATTAGGCCTTTTTAGCTTTACATTGGACATACAAATTATAATCTGAACTTGTGTGAATGACAGTTGCAGTTCAGGTTACAACATATCTAAATGATGCGTTATCATTCGAACATAAGCAATAAAATACAATACAATATTCGTTAATTTTATTCATCAATTTTCATTAAAATTCGTTCTTTTTTACAAAGAAATCGGTTTCCCCAAGTTAGCTTTTTGTACAGATTTAGTTAATTTTAAAAGAATAGTCAAATTAAGTATCGACAAACATTAAGTAGGCCTATATTAAAAAACAATTGTCAATTCTACTGCAAACCGCTCAGTTACGTAAATATCTCTGTGCCTAGTGTTGTAGATATTATGGCAGTCATTTAGTACGTATAATTGCGAATTTTGTTTTACAAATTTTTTTAAATTCGGATGCATAATTTGAAGGTAAGAGCAAAATTCCGAGTTTAACAATGACGACGATGATGGTCAAGTAGCTAAAAATTAGTTAAAATATATTTTGGGAATATATTTCCAAAATGTTCCATAGCAATAGGCCTACTGGATAATATCATTTAACGTCCAGCGTCATGTCGATAACTATTGTTATTAAATTAAAATTTTATTTAATTGAAATAATTGCTCCTTAGGCTAATTTAGTAGTGTTCGTCAATCAATAAACTTTAACGATGGATGTTTTGTGGCAAATAAGTATAACACAAATTTGACATAATTTGTGTCCACGTTTTGACAATATTTATTGTCATCATCAGTGCTTGTGTACAGGTAATAGAGAAAAATCGAATGTAACAAGAACAATTAATTGTGTGTGTGTGTGCGCGTGAGAGAGAGAGAGAGAGAGAGAGAGAGAGAGAGAGAGAGAGAGAGAGAGAGAGAGAGAGAGAGAGAGAGAGAGAGGGAGAGAGCTGAGACACTTTGTTTTACATCAGCAAAATAATTATATCCCTTATATATTGTTTTTTTTAAATACTGTACATATAATTATTATTACGGAATATTATAATTTTCCAGAACATAATACAATATTAGAATTAAAATGTTAAAAATATAATAATAGCTTGATTATATTTACAAATAATTATAAGTGCAGTAATCATCGAATGTATATTGAAACTGGTACAGATAGGTACATGTAGCATAATAAAATATGTTGTAGCTGAATACAGATTGTAAGGATGTTGAAATATGTATATTATTAAAAGTTATTAATTTATTTTTCACCCACTACTGGTATTGAACACACTTATCCATATCAATTAATTGAGTGAATGTGTGTGTGTGTGTGTGTGGGGGGGGGAGGTGAGACAGTTTGTTTTACAACAGGAGAATAATTACATTACCTACATATTGTTTTACTTAAATACATAAATATAACTATAATATTCCAAAACGTAATTAATACAATATTACAATTTAAAATATTCATAATATAATAATCACTTAATTATATTTATGAACAATTACTGTTGCAGTAATCTTCTAATGTATATTGGAATTGGTACAGATGGCGATATACGTATAGCATAGGAAAATGTTATAGCTGAATACAGATTGTAAGACTGTTCAAATATACCGTATATATATTATTAATAGTTATTTTTCACCCACTACTGGTAGGCCTACTGAACACACATATCCATAAATTAGAGAATTTTGTACAAAATAACAGAACGACAAATATTAAAAACACAAAATTATGGTAAACAAATCCATCATGTGTGAATGGCTATTACTTAATAGTTATATTGTTGTATAATTTAATAATTACGTCCATTTTAATGGATTATCAGGACTTTCATTTCTAAGTTCTGAGCCAAATGACTACTGGACATTTTGGATAAACCGGCTACGAAGTAAAGGAAGCTGGACATACCACTGTGGATATACGTATTATTGTCTACACTACGCGTGAAATTCGTGCGTTAACTCGATACCTACATTACAGAACGCACGCGTACACTGCATTGCTATTCGTTTCGCGCGCCATCTGTCGGTCGAGAATTCAACTAAGTTTACTCGATTTTTGTCACTTTTTACGTTTATTAAGTTTGTTACAAAACTGTAACGATTTTGACACATATTTTATCTTGATTACGTGGCGTTGTTGTTGTTTGATTGTGCGCGCATAAACAAAATTATTACGTTCATTTAGTATGTGAAAATAATGAACAAAATCGAACTGCCTCTTACGCCAAGCAGCGTTGCACAACAACATATAATTAGGTATGTTACCGGGAAAGTATGTAATCAGGCATTCTATAGAATACCTAGGCATTTTATACAATGCTTGAATCCAGCCGGCAAAGTATGAAATAAAACACATTTCATACATCGCCTAGGCACTGTATAGAACCTGACGTCTTCTAGGTAATGTACAGAAGACAATGTGTGCTCTATGGTTTCATGTCACAACATGAATCCCCCCTCCGTCACCCCGTACCGCTGTACTCACCTACCTCCCGCTTATCTTCAGTAACGTCCGAGATGTCGCAATCACGTGCTGAGTCTAGTGCTAATGACCGCGTTGTTTTAATGCGGGTTCGATTTGACGCTGACATATCTCAGCTTCGAAGTTCTAGTGCTAAAAACAGTGTTTTTCTCAGTGATCATAAGCTAGTGTTGGACGTGCATGCTGCTATGAAGAAAGAACGGAAGGACCCACGGGATTACTGGCTACTCAATAGGTACGATGTTATGCTTGTTGAAAATAAAAGGAAACTAATTCCATCCCCTCAAGCAAGGTGATAGTGCTATTCAGTTTTATGTCAGCGATATGGAGTTGTTTGATGTACTGCATGAAGCCCACTTAGCGATAGGTCATGGAGGCAGAGATAGAATGTTAAAAGAACTTTATATTAAGTATAGAAACATTACACGTCGTGATGTTGAACTATACCTTCATTTGTGTGAGCCTTGTCAAAAAAATCAAAAAGGTGTAAAAAAGGGTATAGTCGTAAAACCAATAATTTCATCCGAGTTTAGCTCTCGTTGCCAGGTTGATCTCATCGATTTCCAATCCTAGCCAGACAGAGATTTCAGACAGAGATTTTAAGTTTGTTATGGTTGTAACGAGCAGAAAATTTTAAAATTTTTTAAATTCTCACCTCGGCAGAGTACGTTCACACGAGGCAAGTGTCAACGACTTATGGTGGAGCAATAAATAAGGAGTAATGAGAAGGTGTCAGTGAAGCGTTGCTGACTTGACAATAGAAACGCATTAAGTTCTATCCAACTATAGAATTTGGTGGCGTAAGATGACAGGGAAAGTTTCGTCCAGAATTATTGCTCTCCGCAGCTGTAACAAAGTAAGGAGGACATTCACACCCGTACCAAGAATTGTAGCAGATGTGGCCGTATTACGTCAGTAGACGATAAGCGACAAAAACAAGTAATGTTCCATACTACAATGAAACGGATACGCTGCACCTTAAGTAACAATACTGGAAGATAGGCTGATAAAAACTAAAGTCATGTTACACAGCTGGAGGTATCGTCTAATTGACAGACAAGAATTTACGAAGGGAAAGTTAGAGTGACTTCAACGACCAGCAGATGTTCGAAATTAGTAATAGCCAGAAAAAAGGGGTAAGAGCATAGAACAATACGCCAGGAAGACTGTAAGTACAGATAATGGGAATGTATAGAAACGCAGAGTTTACTCAGACAATAGGCTGTTAGACAAATTGTTTATAGCCAGAGTTTCTTCGAAGCGGGTTCAACGATCGTCTAGCCGGAGAGCAGGGAGACCTAAGGACCTATCAGAGACCTTCAGCCAGCGAGAAATTTGATGGTGAGGGATGTTTCCATAGCAACTGAGGCGAAGAACCTATCGAAAGAACTATGACGTCGGATTTTGACAGAGTGGGACAGTATTTTCCGAGAAAATCAAAAACTGACCAATCTCGAAAAGAAGTGGGCGTGAAGCGCGCCAGAGACAAAATTTTGAGTAGGGACGAATTAATAAAACTAGCTGTCCAGGAAGACGGAGCGTCAGTTGTACTCAATTTTTGGTCAGTTATACTCAATTTTTACGCAGCCACACTCAAAATTTTAGTCAGTCATACAGAATTTTCAGACAGTTTACATTTCAATTATTAAGTAGTTTAACATCAAGTGCGAGAGACGGTACATCATAAACTTTCCATTGTTACTCGAATCATTCGGAAGTTAGATAAATAACAAGGAACTTAAAACGTAATAATACATTCATATCGCGGTAGTGAACTTTACCAGCGTGCGCATTATCGGACTTAGTGAAATTTACACCAAGTGAACAATCAGACCGTTACACTAACAGACAGCATCACTAAACGATATACAACTTATTGGAACTTAATATTGTGTTTCATCAACATAATGAACACGAAACATTAAACAAACTAACCAATTATAGGATCGTTTGTGGAAGCAGCGACAAATGAAACTAGACATGTTTATTGACTTTAAAACGAACACACAGCAAACACAGTAAGATAGAACATTGATTGAACACTGAACTTCAATTACCCACACATATACAAACACCTACGCGAGTGGTCGGAAGAATAAAGTGATAAGTGGCAGTGATAAAACAACTAACGACGGAATGTATCTACGAGCCATCTCCATCACCAGAACGAGACTACGTCAACAACTAATGGATATTCACTAACCAAGTAACCATTATTATAAGTACTTCTAATTTGTAACTTCTACTGACCTGGTTTCTTTCAAAGAATTCACACCTGAGAATTTATTAAGAAAAGTAATGAGTAAAATTGAAATAAGTAGTTAATGAACGTATAAACAAAAGCTTATTTGGGATTTAATGAACGCATTAAATAAGTAAAATATTGAATTGTAACATCATTTGATTTATATATGTATGTATGTTTTCTTTATTTCAGCATATATTGAGATATATCTTTGTTTATTATAAATATGTATGTATTTCAGGTACAGCGACGTATTCTATGTACTATTATAATATGTCATAAATGATAATTAAACTAGTATTTTAGTTAACCAGAAACATGCGTTCATTATTACCAATGCAACCCGAATATTGACTTAAAGTTTGAAAGAATGCAAATAGATTTTAAGAGTTTCTTATGTTCAATTAAATAAATGATATCACGTATGTGTTGATGAACGTAGATAGTTAGAATCATCATTAAGATTAAATTATACACATACTTGTCAGTGATCGTTAAATTTATATATTTAATAATTAATTTATTGTGCTATCAATACGCATATAAATTGAATGTTATAAATGGCGTCCAACTTAAGGGCTAGATAAATTTAAGAAATTATTAAATTAACACATTAAGTAATTCAATCGCGATTAGCACAATAGATTTATAACTTATTCATGTTATATGGTTTATCAGGACCATTTAACCAAATTTGTTGTCGTTCGGGCCCTCAAAACAAAGACTTCTGAAGACGTTGCGTACAACCTCGTTGATATTTTTACGCTGTTTGGAGCTCCGTCTATTTTACAGTCTCCGTATAATTAGAGAATTTTCTAATAAAATTGTAAATAATTTTAAAGAATATTGGCCTTCATTAAAAATTGTTAATGGTAAGCCCCGCCATTCACAAAGTCAGGGCAGTGTCGAACAGGCAAATCAAGACATTGAAAATATGATTCCAACTTGGATACAAGATCAGAAAACCGACCAATGGGGTGAGGGCTTACGGTTTGTTCAGTTGATGAAAAATAGAGCCTTACACTCTGGCATCAAACGATCACCCTATGAAGCTCTCTTTTGATGTAAAATTAAGGTAGGGCTTACTACATCCTCGATTCCCCATGATGTGTTAGATACTCTTGAAAGTGAAGAAGATCTCGAACAAGTCATCAACAAAATACCGATACCAGCATAACTGAATCTATAGACCCTACCATGGCTAACCTAATTCGGGCAACAGAACATGCAAGCACTTTAACTGTAAGCATTGATCCTGTAGAGCATTAGAGCATTCTAGCGCAGCCAAAACTACCGACCCAAATCACCCTTTTGACGCAGCACAAGAATCCCGCCCACATCTGACAACGGCATGCTGTGTTTGTTCAAACGAAACTTTTGGTTCTGAAAAGTGTGTAGAGCGCTGCAGAGATATGCATAGTACGTGTGGACATTTTTTGAACACTAGTGGCAACAGTGGAGATAAGTGTGTCGATGGCAAGAAGCTGTGTACTCTCTGCTTCAAAGCAAAAGTGCAACTGAAGAAAGAAAAAGATAAAAATAATTTCTAGAACTTCAGGCAAAAAAGATGAAATCTGATTCTGATAAAAAATTTCCTCCAGTCCTGTGGGCGCGTCTGTTCGTGTTCCAATTCCTGAAGTAGACAAGGGGCGGGGAGATCTTCGAAGAAGCATCCTAGCAATCGTCGTGAGTGTGACAGAAGACGGATTTTACAAACTGGGAACCACTAACGGATGTTAAAGCAGTTGTACACAAGATCGCAGTTTACTGCATGCCCAAGACCACTAATGGGGGTTGAAGATGTTCCTGAACAAGAAACCGCACTTCGTTCTGCTGTTACTGGCCAATCATCAGGATCCGGACACGGGTTCATAAAATGTATGTGCAAGACTAAATGTCAAAATAAAAAATGTATTTGTGTAAAAAATGAAAGAAAGTGTACTTCAAAATGTCACAGCTCTCTGTCTTGTTGTAATAAGTAGAGTATATTCCATATATTTAGAATTAATAAACATAATAACATCTAATGCATTTTTTAAAACCAGATTGGTTAAAAAACGATCTTTTACAGTATAATTTTAATAAAATACAATCTGAACATAATTAAGTAGAGAATAGATAATCTTGAAATGTCATACAAGTTTCTCCTCGGTGTAAAGTTAAACAATTATGTGTGATTTTGTAATAAAATGTTTTCATTTTGACCGCGGTAAGCTTATTTTACACTTTGCCTAAAGAATCACTGGCATTATATAGAATGCCTAGGCAATGTACAGAATACCTAGGAAAAGTATAAAAAACATTTGAAAAGTATTCTATTATATAGCCTACTTTTCCTAAAAACTCCAGGCATTGTATGAAATGCCTAGGTATTCTATAGAATTCCTAGATTACATACTTTGCCGGTAACATATACAACCGAAGCGAGACTCACTGGCGGGGAGGTCCTATATGACTCGGCGTCAAACGGGCAGAGGTCTACAACGCAACGTTCGCAAACAAGATAAGTGCGATTAGAATTAAGAGCGTCTAAACTGCAGTGGTGCCTGTGTCCTCCCTTTTTATAATTCACTTTTCATATATTCCGTAATGTTTATACCCACATTTTCTGCCGTAAAGACAGTAAAACGTTCATTTCTTATGTTGAATAAAAATGAAACAATTCCTTGTAAAAATACCTTAACTCTGACTTACAAAACAGTGTGGGTATCTATGGTTCTCACATTCACACATGTGTGAGCTACGATCTTCACATTCACAACAATAATAATAAAAGATTTAACGTTGTATCTTGTATCACTAGAAGGAAAATTTAATTTAATCCAAAGTTGATGTAGGCCTTATTTTATACGTACGCCATATGTGTTGTGTTAGTCTGAAATTAC
The DNA here is from genome assembly GCA_034769895.1 of Magicicada septendecula. Lineage (NCBI taxonomy): Eukaryota > Metazoa > Arthropoda > Insecta > Hemiptera > Cicadidae > Magicicada > Magicicada septendecula. The sequence goes on from CM068376.1 coordinate 41,800,839, forward strand.
AAGTGAGCTACTTATCACAGCGATTGACGATGATACACATGTTCTGACGATGCGCAGAAAGCTCTCAGTTTTAACCGTTTATCATCCGTCTGCCTATCTGGGGTATGTCTCACGATAAATTTTGAACGCATCAACCGATTGTTGTTAAACTTGGCATAAACTTACACTAAACAGCCCTATTTTTTCGAGATTGATGCCTCCAAAATTCGGGAGGCGGGAGGTAAAAACGTGACTGTGGAAACATCGGAAACGCCCATGTGGGGTATCAAATTGTAACCACAATCTGATCAAAATGAACAACACATAAAAAATAACAACAATAAAAAATGAGCCACATCCACATACATAATTAATAAAATGACAAAGCTAACCAAACTATTTAAAAACACAGATTAAAAATAGCATACAAAACTAACAAAAATAATTTACAAAAACTAAATAACTCACACAACAAATATAATACAACAACCAATGTTGTATACAAAATTGAAAACCAAGTTTGCAATACATGTTACATAGGACAAACAAAAAAACAATTGAAAAACGTTATTTTGAACACCTAAACGCATACAAAAAAACAGAAATATATAAATCTAATTTGGCCACACATGCAATAAACACTGGACATGAATTCCCAGACATAACCAACATGACACTAATAAAACACATACCACACAAAGGCACCATAATGAGGTACAATAAATTTTGAAAAAATTTACAAATATACAACACAAAACAAACTAATACCTGAACAAATACAAATCAATACAAAACATGACACAATTTTAAAAGCACTCAACATCGCAAATACACCAAATACAAATATATACACCACAATCACACACAATAATACCAATTTAAAGTGCCAATGGCCAACAGGAAACTATAACAACATCCAACCAACACACAATTACAAACCATCACAAGACTCAAAATTAGGAAGGCTGAAGATGGGAACACAAAGCGTCCCGAAACATGTTCCAAATAAGGAGAAAACATCTTGAGGTAAAATCATTATAAATATTAAATATATTATATACATCAAGGAATAGATTGTAGCAAAAAGTGTTTGAATATACATATATATATATATATATATATATATATATATATGTTGCAACGATACAAATTATAACTGCATAGATAGGTTACATTGAAATTATTACAACGGAGTCTATATCTGAGGTAGGAAAATTTTACTCATTAACACATTAAAATTTACTATCGTCTTATGGCTTTATAATATAACATTATTTAATAAACAATTGTCTTTTAACAAATGAGTCTATTGGCTTGTTTTACATATATGTTAATTATATGTAGAATTCAAACTGTTTGCGTAGACACCAGCCGCTCCGCACGCTGCTCGTCTGCACCGCTGCGACTCTGCACGTCGACTGACCGAAGATCACTAACGCTGAATTATCTACGTCGCGGCTCACACACGCACTGCGATATGAAACTGTTATTGTTTATAACTTGAATAATCTTAATCTCAGGTATCAAAATTGGGTAAAAACAGATCGTGTATTATGCTTACACAAATTCCGGCTTCTTGCAGTGTTCTCGCGTTAATAATCAAAATATCTCGGTAGATATTTTGCCCCTAACGGAAATCTTCCACTGTTCGCAAAAGATCACTAGAAATTGATCTATTTATTATTTTAGTTCTATAAAGTGGCAATGGTTACGAAGAACTCGAACCGTGAACCAAATTACTAAGACTTATGGAAATCGACTTGTCTTGTCACGCAAATCTCGTGACAGCGAGTACGTCTTTCTATGGCAAGACTTCGGAAAGAACTGACCGATGTGCTCTCGGCAGAGCACTGACTCAAATAATTTTTAGACCTTCTGATTGGTGGAAACTCTAGCAACGTCATAGATTTTCTTGGTGATAGCCAGACATCAGGCTGAAACTCTGTTCGATTCTGCAAAGGCCTGTCTAGATTTAAACTACAAATTTTATTATTTTCTAGGATATAACGAACATAAAAGTAGACTGATTTCATTTCAAAAAACACATAAAAATTATAGTTGTGGAGAATTGAGTATATGAAAAATGTAGCTTATAACCATGAGAATACCCTGTACAAATTTCAGAACGAACTGTTGATTTTCAACGAAGTTATTAAATACAATGTAAATCACACTCGCACCCGCGCACATACATACAAATATTTCACATGACATAAAAGAGTACAAAATTACGAACATTTTGACATAACATACTTTTTTAAAGATAGCTTGGTTCAAGACTTATGACTACTTTACAAAGAAAAGAACAAAATCAATTTTTAACATGTCTATGGCCGTCAGGAAATGTGTTATAGCATTAGTATCCCTATTATATGAACCTCATATCCTGTATTTTGTTGCAATATATATATATATATATATTTTATAACGTTATTTTTATACACTTACTTTTTACACATACGCTATTACTCGTATGCGCGCACTTACCCACGTCTCGGAGGTATACTCTTCTTCAGCAGTATTTACCTTGATGTTCCCCGGCTGGGTCGCAGGCTTTGGTCGTTGATTGAGTGTGGATAAGCGCGTGAATAACGTTATAAGTTTTAATTTACAAGTAAAGAGTACAGAGGATTGAGTACTGGTTGTGAAATTAGTACGACTGTTTCAAGAAAAGCATATTCATTTGATTTATTCAAAAATCGCAAATTGTCATGTTATTTAAATTGTTCAATGTGGGTTTCTTGTTATATGAACCCTTATATTCAACCCGAATATAATATACTCATAATGGGTTTAACTCTGATTTCTTATACTTCTAAGACATACTATATACACACATACATTATATATGACCTGAAATAGTACACAGACATACACATATAACACATATAAATATAATAGGAAACGTATTTACTACGTATAACATTTAAATATTGATCTAGTCTTTACAAGTGTGGTTTTCAATGTATACCACGTAAATGAAACTTTTAATTAATTCAAATATTAATTAAAATATTAATAGAGAATCTTCTTTACGTTAATTGATTCTAATTTTAATGTCTCAATTAATTAACTATTACGTAAATCTCATATTTAAAAATTACTCATTTAATTAATTACAAAATATAATAAACTATGGTTCTTTCTTGACCATTCAATTATGAGGTTACTACTATGATATATTCTCTATTCTCATTTATATATTTAACAATTATTTATTCATTCTTTAAGTTAAAAAAATATATTAATGTTCTTGTAAACTTGGATATGGAAACTAGAGCTTTTGGTGATAGACTTCAGGGTCATTTATAATATTAAATAAATGTTCGAGTTCACCTGCATTTTTCTGCACCCATTTAAATTTGTTGTTACCGTCAGCTGGACTCTCGCGTTTGTTGATCCTCTTCGGTATCAGCTCCTCTTGTCTTTACGTCGTTGAATTCCTCGCTCCGTCACCTGGATGCTGAGTTCTGACGTGGACCTCTAGTCTTGATGATAAACGGCTGGATGTAGATGCATGTGTTGTCCCTGCGTCCTCTCGTAGATGTCTAGTTCCTCTCCTCTTCTTTCTTGTCCCTCGTAGCTGTAGAAGTTCTACGTAGTTATGACTCTTGTAGCTTCATTAATACAGTCTTTTATTTAAATCACTTGTTCTTTAATAACTGCACCGACGTAATGCCGGTTCCATCGCAATTCAGTATATTGACTACTGTTCAAAACATTACTAAAACTTTGTAAAGTTTACGGTGTCGAGATGCGTGGATTCCTCTTACTATTAAGTGAGCTTGTGAGATAGTGAGAAAGAGTGTGTCGCGCGCTGGGGTTTTATAGTGCTGGCCGTTGCAATTCCTGTTGGAAACTGTTTCTGACAACTTTGGACTGGCCGGCGCGTCGGTTTCATCATCACTTTCAACCTACGCGTCTTTTTATGAAGCGCACACTTTTTTAGAAACATTATTACACCAATGGTTAGGTATACTATTAAACCTTCTCTATGCAAATTATGGCAGCTATGGCAAAATTTCACACGGTGTCTGAACCGTTCCCACGATTAATGACCACTTAACGCCAAATTGAAGCGCCAGGCGTCAGCTATGTATTCACATATGTCGCTGATTCGTGTGACTTTTGGTTCACGTACAATCCTTAAAAAACTGTGTGAAATCTTCCACCCTCGTTTGCATAATTTAACCTGTCTGTTATTTACACATGTACACATACACACACACGCAGACTGCTACACAGGCGACCGCATGTCGTTCTGACGTCACCGCTGCCGGTCTCTGCATGTTAATTGCTCCCCTTCGTTACATTTAAAAACCAACAAAGTCATATGCTTCCATATACATGCTTACGTACAATATTTGATTTATTTAAATTTAAATACTGCTTATATTTATTACATTCTTTCTTATATCTAACGTATATTTATTATACTATTTTTAATATGTACATCTTACATATTTCATACGTCTATACATATGTTATCATACCTCAGTCAGGGGTTGATACATATACTTATGCTAAACGTATCGTTGCAATATGTATATATATATATATATATATATATATATATAAATTTTACATTTATAGCGATGATGCTGACCATCAAAGGTGTTCGACGAAATGTCCATTTATGAACAAAAGAGAATAAATGCTTAGGCAGGAACAATTTAATAGTAATATAATGAGTTTATGTAATATAGAAACGTTTTATATTTATTCCGTATAAAACTGAATGTATAACTGAATACGTAAAGAAAGATTCAGTAAACCGGATAACAATGGGACCCGTCAAATACATTGTGCTGAATGAGGCGCACACAACAGATACATCGAACAGAACGCTGAAATATCGCATTTCAGAAAGTCGAAAAGAAATTTTAAAAAGTATATAAATGCAACAATGGATTGATTGAACACTGAGTACTGAGTAACACATATACGTATAACACGTAGATGCTTTTACCCCAGAAAAGTGTCGGGCATCGTTCGGGCAAAGATCTGCCGTAACTGTTTTGCTAACACTGACGCTTTTTGCGGCCTGAAGAAGATACCGAGGGTGGGATACGAAACGTTGCCGACCATGCCTGACAGCCCGGTATTTCATAATGTTGTGAATAACATATTATCAGTTTTTAAATGTAAAAAGTACAAAATTGTTAAATAACAGAGATACAGGAAATTCAGAAACCGACAGACGTTACAAACAGTCGGGATTCTATGTCTTAACGTAACAATTTAAGTTTTTTAAAAACATGTTGAAATATTTGGAAGAGTTTGATATTACGAGTACGATTAATTTTGTAAATCTACCAAAAGTATTTTGTAATTTCAGAAATAATTCAATACGTTTAACCTAATGCCAAACTGGGCATCAGTTGTACGCTTGCACTGATGTAGGCATATACCATTCAGCTTCGCTTTGGTCATGCGTTCAAGCCAGCAAGTAAACACGATTGTAAAGGGAGTAATTAACAGATTTACTTCAATACCGTTCAGTCAGCCTTCTACGAGAAATCTTTACAAATTTGCGAAGAACTTTGTACTGAATTTAAACGTCCTCCAATGGCTGCAAGGCAAAATCAAAGCTCGAATAAACTTTCTGAAAACGTAGAAGATTTCTTCAGAAGATCTAACTTTATCTCTTGCTTGGACGCTTATTATTTCTTTTCAGGGAGGTTGTTTCTTACCAACGCAAGAAAAACCATTCTAGATTATACAGTTCCACCGATATGCCACGAAAAAATTTATAACGTTATTTCTGATTGTTACAGAAGACATGAATAGTATTTACGGAAATATTTTGTCGACTTTTTTCGAAAAGGCTAGCAAATGATATGAGATGTTAAAACATTAGGCAACCCCAAATGAATCCTTCTAGTATGCTGATTCGATTTTTTCAAGCAGCACCGTTTTACATAGGTGTCAAAATGTGTTACCCAGGGGAAACGTCAGCTACATTATGTGTGTCACAGGATTATGCACGTTCAGCAAGAGAACATCATTGTAATGAGTTGATGTAGATCATTGAAACTTCTTTCCCGACATTTATTTTTCTGAGTTGGATTTCCTAACATTCTATTAGAAATTAAAATTAGTAATTAAGTTTCTATTCAATTAATAATCATATTCTCTATTATACGTTTTCCCTGTGGATTTTATTCACTCCTCTGCTTATTTCACAAGCCAGGGGTGCAATGCACCGTCTCGCACCCCTACACGGCGCCCGTAGTTTCAACAGATTTCAGGCTGTTGTGACTCCGTCAGTGCCAGGAAACGAACTCGATGACGAACCGGTAACGGTGTTTTCGATTAGTGAGCAGACAGTAACAAACCGCGGGCCCAACACCCGTAAACGAGAACATAAACCCTGACCGTGAAAAACTTGATACACTTGATATCCTTGATAATGATATCCTTGTACTTTACACCACACGCGCGCGCGCGCACACACACACACACACACACACACACACACACACACACACACACACACACACACACATGCGCACTCACAGAGCTGTCGCCACTTATCGAACTCTCTAGTTTTCATCTATATTTGCTTTCCACTTATCGCCCGAAAGCCCTTCTCTAGTAATTGCAGCTTTAACTTCGTACTTCCATTATCTGTTTGGCTTTCCCCTTCTTGTCTGTTCTCTGACACACCATACTTCTATAACCAAATGCATTCCCGTCCCGTCTCCTATGGCAGAGTATGCGTCTTGTCTTGTTTTGCTGAAGCAACCTCTCATCTCTACTGCTTTTATCTTAGTTATACTTTTATTTATATTTCTTATTAATGTTTACATATTAATTGATAACAAATAATTAATTTACATAAGAACAAAATTAAGTATTGACAATCAACCGTTATTACGTTGCCACACCGAAATAATGATTTAGTTAGCACAATGTATAGGATAAGACTAGAAAGGAGAACGAGTTGTATAGAATAGCATTAGTTTACGCTGCCAAAACTGGGTCTTCTCTCGTAAAGATAAATCGGGGATACAAGCAGCTGAAATGGAGTTTATACGTACTAGGTTAGATAAAATAAGGAGTGAGGAGACAAGATTTTGATGTATACGCGTCGAGCGATAAAATCCAATAACATAGACAGCAGTAGAGAAAGGACAGCACTAACCAAACATGTGACAGAGGCAGAAGTAGTAAAGGAGGATGGAATGACGGAACAAACTGCCGCCTAATCCTTGACGACGATTATTTTGATAATTTCGTTTATTAATATTCCAAAATTCTGAGTCATAAGTTGCTATGTGTCTACAGTAGCCTTCTTTGATTAATATTCCAGTATTGTGAATCAAAAGTTGCTATAGTGTCTACAGTTCCACTCCCTAATTGTCTTACTGTTCTTTTGATTTTGTCATTCTGGTATTTATCTCCTCCTATGGAAGAAATTTACATAAGTATGTATAAATATGTGTACCTTGTATTCTGTGAGGCCCTAAATCCAAATCCTGTTCCTGTTTCATACACTATTTGGGCTGGATTTACATTAAACCCCACTTGTCATAGGCTCTTGCAGTTTTCTCAACATATAGAACGTATTCGTGACACCGGAAAAAAATGATTTTAGCTTTCTTTATATAAACGTGGTTTAATAATAACCACGTTTCTTTGGTTTACATCTTTAGCACCAAATATCTCTTCCAAGAATTTTCAATGGCCGCAGAGGATACAGTTCTGGTGCAAAGAGAACACAAGCATTTCTGAAGGGTTTGCATATCTAAAAATAATCACTACACTTACGTTCGCTTGTTTACATTTACTGCTGTTGTAAGAGAGACATGGAATTTACCGCACTACTGCTGACCAAACGGTGTATGGGAGACGGGAAAGTTGATGTAATAGAATACCTTTAAGATTGTGAGAGAAAGTAAAATACACGTTAGAGTGGGATGGTAAATCGTTATAAAGGTTATAATCCACATAGGGTTGGGCAGCCGAGAAATAAGAAGAAGATACACTTTTTCTAAAATTTTGTGCCAACTTCCCTTTAAGTATGAATTTTATAAGCTTTTAAAATGTTCCGACACTTCTCTTTCCAACTGTCATTGTGTTTATTTCAGCTGCTCAATAGTTTTTTATTTATACATTGCAACAGAACACAGGATGATAAGATATGTTGTTTATATCAGAGCACATGGATGACGAGCATTTTCTTGTTTAAATTTGTTTTATGTAATATTTTGTCTTTTGGTCGTACGTTTTGTATTTAGAAATGGATAAGCATGTAGGGTATACCAAACTCTTCACAAAAAGATGTTCTATATTGTCATGTATTTTTTTGTGTGAATTTGTGCCCGTGTGCGGGTGTGATAATCTGTGATCGCTATAGCTTCAGTGGTAGTTAACCGATTGATGTGAAACTTTGACAAGGAATTATGTAGGTAAATAGCTTCAATTTGTGTATACTCTGAGGTTCATAACTATTTTAGAAATATGGGTTTTTAAGTAAAGAAAAACTCAATTGTAACTCTTATCAATGATAGGGTAATAAAAATTGTAGATAATTTCCATGCAGGACTTTGCTAAATTATACAAAGTTTTCATGAAATTTGTATATCTGTTTGTTCCATCAATCATGTGACTTGGGCTTAGCCTATCAGAATACACTAAATTCAGTGATATTCATATGTTGTAGAGCTAGGATGGACACAGTCTGTCTGTAGAAGTTGCAAGGGGAAGTTGTGCCCGGTGAAGAGAGTTGTTCTCTTACGAACGTAGAAATATCGTATATAAAATAAACCTTGGAAATTCTTAACGAAGTTTTGCGTTAAGAACCGAGAGGCTAAAATATTTAGATAAAATTTAAAATATAATACAGTGCTGTTTCGTGTAAGTTAAGATATCCGCTTAGGGAACTTAAAGACACTTCAAGATATCGTGGAAGGTGTACATTAAACGCACCGCATTAGTTAATACCCAGATTAATCCTGAGGTTAAGAAAATATAAGATATAAATTAATAATAAACTGTATGAGTGGAATTTATAAGCATTGTGAGTGAACAATTTATAAAGAAACTAATTAATGTTAGCAGTCAAATATAACAACGAGACTCAGTGAAATATCGCCGCTGGAGCCGCCTGCCGTAGAAGAGGACGACAAGACGAAGAGGACGCCAGGACGAAGAGGACACTAGGAAGGAGTGACGCTGTAGAAGAGGACGCCAGGACGAAGAGGACACCAGGAAGGAGTGACGCTGTAGAAGAGGACGACGAGAAGAAGAGGACGCCAGGACGGGACCGACGAGACGAGAGGAGGACGTTGCAGAAACCGAGTAAAATCGATTTATATTATCGAACAATACAAACAATTAATTCTATTATCAATACATGACAATTTAAAAAAACAATATACATCTTTAAAAACTATATTTATGTATATAATAAATAATTTTTCATCTCCTCCATAACAGACTTGTATGTGATTTTTACACACTCACTATATCCTTATTAGTATAATAAAATTTGATCTGTTGCAACATATATATATAGCCAGTAACTAATATACATTTGCATTGTAACTAACAGTTTGTTTACAAGTATTCTATCGTTTTACTTGGGTAATTGGATTTTTCGTTAACTTTCAAGTACGTTTTATTACTGTATCCTGTACTATCGATAGCTTTCATTATAATTCTTTTGTAATTCAAAGAGCTTATAACTCAGCTTATTTGATCTGTTATTGTTTTCATAAGTAAAATAATATTGTAGGAATCTTTTGTACTAACGAAAGAGCTTAATAAATTAGCGGATATATATATATATATATACATTTAGGGTAATAAACATCTGGCTACAGCGCCCTCCTTGTGTAACAGAGATATTAAACATTCCATAATCACTTAATGCAGACTTATTTCTATGCCAGTTGCGTGAGTTAAATAATTGTAGAATTAAAAGGAATTACAATATTTGTAACACTAAGGATAATCATTGAACAATTTGCAGAATATTAGGCATCTCTGTATGTATTGTTTATTGATTTTGATTCTGTTGACAGGAAGAAAATATCGAGAGCCATGGAAAGGTTTGGAATTACACAGAACATTGTACTACTTGTACAGGCAATGTATGATGGATATACTTGTCAAGTAGAGCATAAGGGGATTGTGGTCCCACCCTTTTGCTGTTAACTCGAGAGTAAGACAGGGATGTCTTCTGTCCCCTATCTTGTTTATCATAGCGCTGGACAGCATGTTGCGAGAGGCAACAAATAGAAAACGGGGTATTCAGTGGATCTTAAATAGCCGGTTGGAGGAACTGGATTATGCGAATGACCTGTGCCTTCTTGCAGAAAGCCTACGAGATATGGAAATTAAATTTTAAGATCTGAAAATAGAAGCCAAACAATTAGCCTTAGTGATAAATAACAAAAAGACCAAGGAAATGCGTATTAACTATAGAAATAATTCTGATTTGATACTAGACGGAAGAGTTATAGAAAGGCTTGAGAAATTTTGCTATCTGGGCAGCATGGTTAGTCAAGATGTAGGTAGTCTTAGGGATGCGATAAGTCGAATAAATAAAGAAAAAGGAGCATTTTTGCAGTTAAGACTAGTATGGATATCACCCCGTATACGCACGAAGACAAAACTCAGAATATTTGACTCAAATGTCAAATCGGTGTTGCTGTATGGATGTGAGACCTGGAAAGTGACAAAGGACAATACCACATGGTTACAGACTTTCATAAACCGCTGCCTGAGGTACATAATGAGAATTTGGTGGCCCAAGACCATCTCGAACAGAGATCTATGGGAGGCCACAAGTCAGAGTACCATCCAACTACAGATAAAAAGAAGAAATTGGAGGTGGATCGGTCACACCCTGAGAAGACCACCAGAAAATATCGCTAGACAGGCACTGAGTTGGAATCCACAAGGTAGCCGCAGACGTGGAAGACCGAGGAACACCTGGAAGAGGACTATGGAAAGAGAGCTGACTGGTGTCAACAAGACATGGAGGGAGGTGAAGGCCCTGGCAATGGACAGAACACGCTGGAGAAATTTCATCGTGGCCCTATGTTCCACCTAGGAATTTAAGGACTTAAGTCAAGTAAGTCACAATATTTGTAAATTAACAAAATAACGACAATTACACAATATTTACTATATAACGTACATAATTATTTACTAACACAAGCATAACGTATCTGCTGCCTTAAAGACAATAATGTAGGCGTACACGGCAGTCACAGGGTTGTCTCTGTCACGACTTGAACCGTCGTTTTTGAACAGACAAATTAGCAATATTTTGATTCCAATTCGGAAAAATTACAAGATTTTATTGCTAAGTTTTACATAAGAGTGCCGTATTTTAATATAAACTATAAGGTGCTTAAAACGTTTACGGGACAACATCCTAAAATTAAAGAGCGAATGGTTAATAGAAAACCGTGGTTTTCAAAATAGGCCTATCTTCAGAAAAACTCATTTTCACAAGATTTATTAAGAATACAAATTTAGGATTCAAGTTATTCCTAAAGACATGACATTTATTACCTCTAAATTGAGTAAGAATTAATCAATTTTTAATATTTTGAAATTAGCCTTTTCCCATATTTTTTCAACCGTTATACTTCATGTTGGTTTACCCAAAACATTTAAAATGCAATAAATTTATAAAATGTATTTATAAAATTATATAGAAAAATCCTAAATTTTTCATTTGTTTTGAGGAGAATTGGGGGGGGGGGGCAGCAACTGCCACTGATGTGTACCGTACGACGAGAGTGGCATTTCCACAGCTTTGTTGTAGCGCTGACATCGAGTCCAACACTCTTCGATTCACGGCTTACCTCAGCAACTGCTAAACGTGAACAACGGAACGATGCAATCTCACTCTGCTGTCTTGGGTGGAGAGACACTAACTTCTGGTCACCCACCCACTACCCTTCCAAGTTTCAAACAAATACTTTATGCAATTGGATTCCTTTCACACATTATTTTGTTCCGCCATGTTATTTCCATTTACAAAATATACAGGCTTGGATTCTTGTAGTGGGGGAGGGTCTGATTTAACGGAATTCAAGAGTCACCAGCGTAACGTGATAGAGTGCAATCAAGTTAGCCCTGTGTTGTTAATGTGGGCAAGCGCGCTCTTACACTTCGGTTACAAAAAACGTTTCACACTCCGTGCTCCGACAGTACAAAAATATCCAATATTTTAATTTTACTTCGTATAACATAAGCACACACATACAGGAATTAATTACAATTGTCGTATAAATATAATCGACAGCCCACGTATAAATTAACAAGAAGTAACGTCGTTGTTTGCTTTCGATGGAACAGATTTAATAGCGTCTAATAACATGTAATTTCAAACAAATTGTTATGGAAGGCACTGCGCGCGCACCTAAACTCCACCACTTTCGATTTTTAATATGCGATGAAACCGTAATTGTTATTGTTTAATTTGTCAGTTATTGTGTACTTTTAAATCACAATCATAAAACGGAAAACGAACGTATCAGACGAGGAAGAGTAGTATTCTCATCATCATCATAATCTTCACGGATTAAACCAAGGATGGTTTGTTCCGGTCTCAAATAGGCAAAGATTAGAGCTGGTCACTCCAGCGCTTCCTCGGACGTCCCACATCTCTCCGTCCCCTCGGCTTACAGTTCCAGAGTTGTTTGGGGATGCGGCAGTCATCCATTCGGCAAAGACGTTGCCACCAATTCAGCCGATATTGGGCGATCCTGTCGAGTATATTCATAATATTCAGTTCCTGCCGTATACCTGTTTATATTCTATGATCATGGAGAGTATACCCTGCCACGTGCCTCATTTCAGCCGCTTGGATGCGACTGGCCTGGCTTTTCGTTAAAGTCAAATTCCCAGACCCATAAAGAAGTGTGGGAACAGCCATCCCCTTGTAGAATTTTAGGCGCGTTCCTTTACTTGCTGACTTAAGGGTTCGCCTAATGGTCCCGCACATAAGGTTGAAATTATGCAACTTACTCACAACGTTGTTGCATGCATTATAAGACACACTGTAGCCCAGGTACTCAAAATTGCTAATTTGTTCCAGGACAGTACCATCTAAAACAATTTTTGCTCGTACGATCAGTTCCACAAAAAGCCATCACCTTGGTCTTACGTGTGGATATCTGCAATCCAGAGTCCTTGAAGATTCGATTTAACAAATGTATCCCCATCTGCAATCTGTTTTCCGAGTCCGACAGAATAGCCTTATCGCCCACAAACAACAAAGTGTCAATTGTAGAGTGACCAATCTTAAAATATTTTGGAAGATACATCTGCCAGTCTTGTGTGACACCGTCAATATATAAATTAAAAAGAGAAGTTAATAATGGACACCCTTGTCGTGTTCCAAAATTGATCAGGCCAACTCTAGTAGCTTTCTCGGTTTCCCTGCTTCTATTAAGATTTTCTTCTCCACATAAAGACTTTGTATTGCTCTGATTAGATATTGTGAGAGAGTACTATTTTATTCCTCTTTATGCTTTACATATGAATCATCTGATGGTACAACCTGTCACCTGCTACCAGCGGCAGCGGGTTTTACCCCGGAGTGTCCTGTATTTTGTCTTGGTTAGCGTTATCCGTTCTCTTTAAATATGAACAAATAGTTACACATACATTTTTCCTCATTCAATAGTGATCGGGTTTTCTAGAATCTGATTGACACTTTATCGCCATAACCAGGCATATTGACGGAGAGCTTTTAAATATTTAAATTTGATTGCAGACTGAAGCACGTTGACTTTTTAATTTTATTAAATCGGACAATGATTTATTGAACAAAGTAGCGTTCAGCTCAAAAGTAGCGTTCAATTTAAAAAAGTGTTAAAGGCAATGTTCCTGGTTGTGATGTGATATAAAAGTAAAATAAATTGATCTAATTGTGTTAGAAGGAATGGAAATTTCTTAACGTTTAAATGACTAATTAAATGTGTCACAATTTCTAAACGTCAATTGACATACAATTTTTATTAATACATTACAATTTTTTAAAACAATTAAATAATTTTCTTAGAATTCTAACTATTTTAATTATTCTGATATTTTATTATTAAAGGTTGTTAATTGTACATGACAAATTGCATTAGTTAAAAATAAATATTGTTTCTTATTCATGATTTTACCATATCTTCCATGAAAGAGCAGTTATTAACATTTTTGTGAAAGGATATTGATGATAAAAGAAAATTTATTTTTGAAAAACACTAACAGGTACCGAATTGTAAAATATCCTGTTTTGTGAGGTGTCTTTTGTTATGTCCTTAGTTTGGCTAAAAAATATGATAACCCTAAGTAAGGGCATCTCTTGTTGAGCCCCATACGTTAAGGCGTACGATGAAGAAAGCAACCTTAAATATCAAAGTATCAACAGCTCAATGACGGACCTCTCTTCCCCCGGACAATGGATGGACAGGCAGAAAACAGTTTCTGCCAATCAAGTAAATACAATTTTCTGATTGGTAAATACAAGAGAAAACGAGAGATCTTGTTTGCTGATCGGAAACAAGAGAAGGATTGCTAAGCACTGAAGACACGTAAATACAAGTAAATCTGAAAATTGAAGACCATTGTAGAAAATGCAATGTATAGATAAGGTAAAGTAGATCTATGCGGTCGGAAACATATTTTAAAAATCTGCTAAAACGAGAATAAAAATCTCCCCGATGTTAGTAGACAGGTGCGTTTTTTACGGAAGGAAGTGGAAAAATACTTAAAGAACACAGAACGTACCTGTTAGGAATGTTGCCTTAGCCTGTGAATGGTGATATTGTTTGTGTTATCCCGCGGGACTCCCATTTCTCGGAAACAGGTCTCAGTCATGGTCAAGCGTTTGCATCAACTATCTGTTCGAAGATAAATTGCAACAAAATCCTTGCTGAAGTCAACATACGTGGCACGACATTATAGGTCTGGTCTGTGGGCAAGTGTAACCCCAGTTGTCCATGTTTGTATGTTTTGTAATAAGGTGAATCTATTTCGGAATTTTGTGTGTGTGTGTGTGTGTGTGTGTGTGTGTGTGTGTGTGTGTGTGTGTGTGTGTGTGTGTGTGTGAATAAATCTTAAACACTGTGGAACGTTCCACTTTAACGATCTGCGAATGTGAAACGCACAGAAGCCGAAATAGTTTATCACCCGACTCGGGTTTTCGTGTTTTTCTTGAACGGCTGGGCCCGAAAGTCGCTGCCATGTGTTTTAGTTTTTTTAGTTTACACAAAGCTACCAGAATAATGCCTTTGTTGTTTGCTTCGACCATTTGGAACCACTTGATCAATTTTAATGAACCAAACGTCGAAACAAAATGATGCGATTCTTAAAATTATTATTAAACGATGGCTCAATATATTCATTACAAATTATAAGATTCCGGACATTAGCTTTGTAAGTTAAAATTAATAAACACGACGTTTCAACCTCTATAGAATCAGAGGTCATCTTCAGTATTATTAATAATAATAAGACAGTACTCACCATTCCATCAAAGAAGGATTCCTCCCGTGGTTGCAACGTAAAGAAGGAATCCTTCTTTGATGGAATGGTGAGTACTGTCTTATTATTATTATTATGTTAGCACTATGTTTGTATAACTAAGGTTTGGAGGTTTGACGATATCTATTTGTTAGTGATAGATTTACCTTTGTATTAATTTATTGTTCGCCTAAAGACGACCTTTGATTCTATAGAGGTCGAAATGCCGTGTTTATTAATTTTGACTTACGATGGCTAATGTCCGGAATCTTATAATTTTAAACAAAACGATGCCGTACAAATATTACTGATGTCGGTTCACTATTTTTTATATCTTCTCGCTTGTAAACGTTTGGAACCAGAAATTCGGTTTTAATAGAAATAATTCGACGCGTATTATATAGAAAAACCAATGTTGTTATTTTTTTATTGTACGATGCTCAGCTAACCATACTTAATATTTGGTCAACCACATTTATTTTAATCCGAATTTATTTATTCTATAACGCGGAGCTTGCTTCCGGTTCTGATCCTACAAGGATACAACGATAATAACGTAGATATGTTTAGAAATTCTATGCCTTTGTAATCGTTTAATCGGTTGTAATGAAACAAATATTAAATTGTTACAACCTGCCATTCAGTGTATTGAATAGTGAATGTCATTTATTATTGTACTATATTAACACGGTAATTGTTACAACCTGCCATTCAGTGTATTGAATAGTGAATGTCATTTATTATTGTACTATATTAACACGGTAATTGTTACAACCTGCCATTCAGTGTATTGAATAGTGAATGTCATTTATTATTGTACTATATTAACACGGTAATTGTTACAACCTGCCATTCAGTGTATTGAATAGTGAATGTCATTTATTATTGTACTATATTAACACGGTAATTGTTACAACCTGCCATTCAGTGTATTGAATAGTGAATGTCATTTATTATTGTACTATATTAACACGGTAATTGTTACAACCTGCCATTCAGTGTATTGAATAGTGAATGTCATTTATTATTGTACTATATTAACACGGTAATTGTTACAACCTGCCATTCAGTGTATTGAATAGTGAATGTCATTTATTATTGTACTATATTAACACGGTAATTGTTACAACCTGCCATTCAGTGTATTGAATAGTGAATGTCATTTATTATTGTACTATATTAACACGGTAATTGTTACAACCTGCCATTCAGTGTATTGAATAGTGAATGTCATTTATTATTGTACTATATTAACACGGTAATTGTTACAACCTGCCATTCAGTGTATTGAATAGTGAATGTCATTTATTATTGTACTATATTAACACGGTAATTGTTACAACCTGCCATTCAGTGTATTGAATAGTGAATGTCATTTATTATTGTACTATATTAACACGGTAATTGTTACAACCTGCCATTCAGTGTATTGAATAGTGAATGTCATTTATTATTGTACTATATTAACACGGTAATTGTTACAACCTGCCATTCAGTGTATTGAATAGTGAATGTCATTTATTATTGTACTATATTAACACGGTAATTGTTACAACCTGCCATTCAGTGTATTGAATAGTGAATGTCATTTATTATTGTACTATATTAACACGGTAATTGTTACAACCTGCCATTCAGTGTATTGAATAGTGAATGTCATTTATTATTGTACTATATTAACACGGTAATTGTTACAACCTGCCATTCAGTGTATTGAATAGTGAATGTCATTTATTATTGTACTATATTAACACGGTAATTGTTACAACCTGCCATTCAGTGTATTGAATAGTGAATGTCATTTATTATTGTACTATATTAACACGGTAATTGTTACAACCTGCCATTCAGTGTATTGAATAGTGAATGTCATTTATTATTGTACTATATTAACACGGTAATTGTTACAACCTGCCATTCAGTGTATTGAATAGTGAATGTCATTTATTATTGTACTATATTAACACGGTAATTGTTACAACCTGCCATTCAGTGTATTGAATAGTGAATGTCATTTATTATTGTACTATATTAACACGGTAATTAAATAAATAATTTATTGTCGGTTTTGGTGAATGCTTTTTGTCCTACAGCAATTTACGACAAAAAAAGTTCTTGATTTTTTGGGTGTTTATTGTTTTGTTTAAATCATTATTGCTTTTTAGCTTATTAATTTATTGAGACTAGTTACCAAGAGTTTTTAAAATGGCGTTCTAATGTTATTGTATCAGAGTCACGGATGTGACATAATCTGATACAATGTACGTACGACGATACAGTTAATGAGTACAAGTAGACAGTCTGCAATCTAGCCACTAACAGACAAACCAAACCAGATTACACCTTTTTAAGCTGTTTGGTATTTACTTAGAGTTCTATTTTTGCAGAGGACCACCGCTTTTTAATCTCAACGTACGTTTTAGGCTACATATGATGAGAATCAATTGGAACATACTGCCTGTTAATTGTGACATATTAAAAAAAGTTAAGGTGGGCCACATGTGCTGATGCCACTTTTGGTTTTCCCCTCCTTCTTACGCCAAATTATTTATTTGATGTTCTTGTTCTTCGAGTAATTACACTTCTTTATAAACATTTGTGTAAGATTACTGTGTTCGGGCTGAGAAATATACTGTATGGATTGGGTTCAAATTAAAATACTCTTAGTATCGTGTTGGTACTCCAATTAAACACACACACACACACACACACACACACACACACACACACACACACACACACACACACACACAGAATCGGGTAAATCAATCCCAATTTAAGTTACACCAACATTTAGTTGTTTTGTTTGCGCGTTCAAAAGTGTTATTTTAAAATTTTTTGAGAATTTGTCATTGCTTTGTCATGGTTAGAGGGAAAATATGGTGGTTGGGTTTCAGTGCGCATAATAATCTTACAGAGTACAACATTTAAATCTGTATAAGAAAATACGTCACATGCGTTATCAGATATGGTAGTGTTACCTTTACTATAACATAACGAATTAACTACAATATAACTAAGTAAACAAAACAGAATTTTATCAGACATAAAAAGACTCTTATAATACATATATCAAAATGTTGTAACTCATAATCCAAAATTTAAAATCCGAAATATAAAATACAAGAAAAAACTGTAACAAACAAATAAGTTACGGAAAATTAAGAATCCATCACTCATTCTTTCAAAGTCATTATTACTGAACCAACGAGCAACTCAAGTGGGTACACGTCCACTTTTTTATTCTTTATATATTTAATAAAAAAAAAAGATATTTCTGTAAACAAATCTTAAATGTTACCTTTCTTTAACAGTTTCTCAGTTTTTTTAACAATTTAATTCTGTTGGTATGATTAATATTCGCTGGCAATAATTTAAAACTTTCGGGCCAAGAAATAAAGAAGCACGTGGAAAGCGTGACCTAACGAAATTACCTTGTTATTGTTTTCGAGTTCGGTAAAGTAGGCCTACTCTCAGCGGTACAAAATATGCTGAGTCGAAGTGAAGTAACTCAAACACATTTTAATGAATAAAAGCACAATGTAGAGATATTCCCGAGCCAATAAAATTGTCTTACATTCATTGGTTTGATTTTTAATTTCTTAGTGTACATTTACTTTAAGAAACGTTGTTGGTTTTGTAAAACAATTTCTCTCACAAACTTTTTTTTAAAATCTGTAATTCAAACTTGCCATCGTTATAATCGTCTTTGTTTCTGCATTTAAACCAAACTGTTTATACGGGTGTGCAAATTTTATGTCGCTTTTTATTTGATAACGAAATAGTAGTTTTCTAAATATAATTTGTTTTAATGGTTATTATTACTCACAATTATTGTTGCTCGTTAAAGAATATTAAAAATAAATAATATTTTACACAAGAATATATTTTTTACATTTATTTATGTTTTTCGACAGTTTATCTTTAGAAATTATACAACACAATAAAGAAGTAATTAAATAATTATTTAACACCAGCTGTTGACCATATATGTTTATAGGCCTATGTATGTTATATAGGAAACTACAATATAAATATAAATATAGGCCCTATATTATTTTTATCAAATTAGTAGTTTTGAAAATATTATTATTTCTTGTGTTAGTTAAGATCTGCATCTCTATTTATTTATTATTTCGTTTGTTTTTATGTATTTTAAAATTTTTCCAAACGTTAATTTTTTGTTCTTCAGATATATGTTTTAATAAATTAACATTCGCTAAATTTGGAAATGTATGATATTTTTAAGCCAATGAGAGCTAAATTATACTTATAGATTTCAAGTTAACAATTTTTTTAATAATCATACTAAATATTAATATTTTTTAATATATTATTATTATTATATTTCTATACGTTTAAATTAAATGTTAAAAAGAGTGTATATAATAAAATATTCAGATCATACGAACGAATTCCCCGTTTTCTTTTTTACGATCTTTGACTGAACGAATCCAGAGAGAGAGAGAGAGAGAGAGAGAGAGAGAGAGGGAGAGAGAGAGAGAGAGAGAGAGAGAGCATAAAACAATTATGGGTGAATTGTAATAGAAGGCCTAACGATCCCAAGAAATGAAACAAGAAATTTAAATGTTGAAAAACCTCATCGAAACTTGTGTCAGTACTGTTGTGCCGGGTGAAAACTTTCCCATCAAATATTGAAACTGGAGCCGCGATGTTTATAAAACCTGTAATTTCAATGAACACAATTCAAACGAACCGCTCATCATGGCCACAGTCTTTCTAAACATACAAACGCGTTAAATACAGTTATTGAGGAGAAAGTAAACAATAAAATACGGATAAAGTTATTTAGCTGTTGGCTAACGTGCCTCATAAAATTAGGAACGAAGCTGGCTGGACTACCGGCAACCTGACCTTTCCCGGATTTCAAGTACTCTAAAGTATGAGGTTCCGTTTTGGTGATGACAATGGAAAAAAGGATGAAGGAAAAAATAAATTAGTCACTAAAAGTGGGTAGATTTTATTTTGAACTGTGAAGGTAGACTAAAGAATTGTGTTGTAAAGGTCTTTACTGGCGATACAACATAAAAACAATGGTCTCACATATAGTCTGGAGTGAAAAATAGGCACTGACTGGGATTCTTCAAGTTGCCTACAGTTTTCAAATGGACTGCATTCCAAATGTTTCCAAATGTTGTTTTCAAATGTTTCTGTCCACATAACATACTGGTAAAGTACTCACGGTTGAAGCTTTCTAGCTCACAAGTGTAAAAATTTCTTTCATGTTGTGCATGTGTGTGTCTTACATAACCCTGATTACTACAGAACAATAGTAGAAATGGAATAAAATTAATAACAATAATAAGGCATAATAAAATTTGTTTTATATGACAGTTGTAATGTAATAATGCGTATAATATAATAGTTTGAATAAAATTTTTTATGAAAAATTCATTCCTTAACAATGTCCCTGATTCCGGTTCACACAGTTTGGTCAGCCTAGCGCAGATTGCGACTCTGGTTTGGTCTCGGTTAAATCACAAAAACGATGCATAGAAACTATAAACTGTATCAAAATGTCTTGTCTTTTTAATTTGTACAATTTAAGTTTTCCGTGTTAAAGTTCAAGCTTATACGAGGCTCAGTTGAAAAGTTGGCGGAGCGACATCTACAGATTAGCGGTAGAACTATAATATTTCGTGTGTCGTATTTCTTATAAACACCTGTCAACTTCCAAATCTATCTGCCAGTGTATTGATTGTTCATTAGCCGTCAGAAACTTACGATTGAAAAATGAACAAAATCAAACATCCGTGCTGTGAGCGTACTGTTTGTTGACAAAGTTCTAACGACAATTGAATGGTAAATGTATTAGAACATGCTGCGCCTTCAGAAACAAAGGTCTGTAAGGTTAAACGTGGTCCAAAGCAAGGCCGGATTTAGAGTTAGTTAAAATTTCAGTTCTTTCACCTTATTAATTATAATTAGTTAATAAAATTAATTATGAAATAAAAAATTGGGCAACTATGTTAATAAAGAAAATACACAATAAAGTTGTTTAAAGGTAAATAAAGTTAATTTTTTCAAATTAATTTAATTGCCCCACAATATGCTGACTTTTGTCCCACTTTTTTTAAGAATTTATAATTTATAGAAAAATAAGTTTTACGTGTCTTGACATTCCAAAAGATGATTGTACTGCTGCCTAATTGACGACGATCAGTATAAAAGTGTTTCAAATTTAAACAATTCAGGAATTTGAAATCGTTTTTATTCATCTATTGTTTAATTATATTATTCATATATTTATGTTATTTAATTGGTATCTTGTACCCCCGTCGATGTTGTACCTTGAAGTTGTACTCTTGCAGACGTTCGAGCCACCTTGCCAACTTGCCAACTGCCCTTCCGGATTTTTAAATCTCAAGAGCCATGCAAGGGCAGCATGGTCGGTGCGTAGTGAAAACTCGCTTCCATAGATGTATTTATGGAAATGCTCCAAAGCTCGACCGATTGCCAGCAACTCTCTCCTTGTAATGCAATAATTTCTCTCCGGTGTACAAAGCGTCTTGCTGTAGTACGCTATTCACCTTTTTGCACATGAGACAAAACTGCTCCTAGACCAGTATTGCTTGCGTCTGTGTCTACGATGTACTTCCTTTCTGAAGCTGGAAAAGCGAGAATTGGCTGCGAACATAATGCAATTTTCAAAGTTCCAAATACTTGATCATATTCGCTCGACCACTGGAAGTTTCGTTTATTTTCCATTAGCTCATGTAGTGGTTTAGCAATAGTAGCGAAGCCTTTCAAAAAACGTCGGTAATATGAGCTTAACCCCAGGAAACTCCGAACTTCGTGTTTACTCTTAGAAACTGGCCAGTTTCTTACGGTGTCTACTTTATTAGGATCCATGCTAACACCCGCAGCCGAAACCAGACGGCCCAGATACTGTACTTCTTTCTGGAAAATAGAACACTTCTTCGGGCTCAGCTTTATTTGGGCACCGGTAATTCTAGTCAGAACCTCCTTAAGGTTTTCCAAATGGTCTTTGAAAGTTTTCCCGATGACTATGACATCGTCTAAATAAACAAGGCAAGTTTTCCATGTCAGTCCTCGGAGTACCAGGTTCATCAATCTTTCAAATGTTGCCGGTGCATTACAGATTCCAAATGGCATGACGTTAAATTGGAATAAGCCACTTGGGATCGAGAAAGCGTTCTTTTCCTTGTCTTCTTCATAAAGACCCACTTGCCAATATCCACTTGTCAGGTCCAATGTGGAAAATCACTGTGCTCCGGACAACGTGTCGAGTGTCCTTCGCTCCATCAACGCGAGGTAACGGATAGCAGTCTTTCTTTGTCACGTCATTCAGCCTCCGATAGTCTACGCAGAAACGTAATCCACCACCCATCTTCGCTACCAGCACTACCGGAGAAGACCAAGCACTTGACGAAGGCTCGATTATTCCCTCTGTCAACATGTCCTGTATTAACTGAGACATTTTCTCTTGTTTAGATAATGGAGGCCTTCGAGGAGGTTGGCTTATCGGTGTTGTGTCCCCGGTATTTATGCGATGTTGTACAAGAGAGATTCTTCCCAATGACTGTCCCCGAACTGCAAAACAATCTTTGAATTCATGTAAAAACTGTCTGAGTTCTTTTACCTCACCATTTGAGAGGTCGTTAGAAGATCTCTTCAATAATTCCTGCAGTTCCTCTGGTAATTTGGAAGTATCCGAAGCACAACTGGACCTTCGTTGCGTCATTCCGGCTACCCAGGCCACAGGAGTCAATATGCCTAGGAGCGTATTGCTTTGTAAAGTGACAGCTTGTTCCAAATTATTCGCCACTCTAATAGGTACATTTCCGGTTTCGTCAGTTTTACTAAACTTCTGGCAATTAGTATGCCCGGTGTGCTGACTACCTGGGATTCGAATATAGAGCACTGGTTGCCCTAGTGTCTACCTCGGTTCTAACCATGATGATCTTTTCGGAGTTTGGCGGAACAGTTACGGCCACTTGATTTATCACGTCCGTCAATTTTTCTGGTGTATTCATTGTGGAGAGCATTACCTCTTCTTTTCCGATTCTCAAGACATTGTTTTTGAAGTCGACTATAAATCCATATGCGTTCATAACGTC
The DNA here is from genome assembly GCA_034769895.1 of Magicicada septendecula. Classification (NCBI taxonomy): domain Eukaryota; kingdom Metazoa; phylum Arthropoda; class Insecta; order Hemiptera; family Cicadidae; genus Magicicada; species Magicicada septendecula. The sequence continues at coordinate 41,824,406 of CM068376.1, forward strand.
CACACCAAGAACTGCTTCATCCACAATGTCTGCACCAAGTACTTGATGATCAAACTCAAGTCGACCAAGGCGTAGGTGTATCTCCACTTTTCCATTCACTTTTACAGGCCGTCCAGTAGCTGTTCGCAAGCTGCAAGAGCACCAGATTGGCTTGAGATTTTTCACTACGTCGAGGCGCACAATGGAAACTGTTGCGCCTGTGTCAACTGTAATCGAGGTTGGCCTTTCTTGAACGAATCCGGTAACCACCAAGCTCCCGCTGTTTTTCTGAAGTGTAGAAATTGCGTATTCTCTAGGGGCTTCGTTCCTCCAGTTAGTCAGCACACGCCCCGTTGTACCTACTTCTGCTCGTTTACCTGCTGCTGAATTCTAACCCGACAATCTCGTTGTAGATATCCAGGTTTCCTACATCTATAACACTTCGGTCTTCCATCCTTTCTTATTTTATTCTGTGGCGCCGACCGTCGAGTCTCTGTTCTTTGTTTTTCTTCCTCATCGTCTGTGCCGTCGCGATTTTTAGCGCGCCAACCAGACGCTGATTTGGCGGCCTCAAATTGCAAAGCATGTACCAGGGCGTCCCCACTGTTCTGGTATCTTGCCATTCGTAACACTTGCTATAGTTCGTTATCTCGGACACCGGCAGTAAATGTCTGCATCGCAAAACTCGTTAGAAAATCTTCTGGCGCTTCAGGATAGGCCAGTCTAATTAGTCTGTCGATACTTGCTTCAAACTTTTGAAGACTCTCCCAGGAATACTGTCGCCTTGCTCTCAACTGGGTGCAGTACACATTTCGCAAATGTTTATCACCATACCGTAAATCAAGAGCTTTTATCTACTCGGCATAGGTATTTTGGCTGCCAGGTAACACTTTCTGTAGTAATTCTGTCGCAGGTACTTTTAATGCGAGAACGAGTGAAACAGCCTTGTCTTTCTCTGTCCAATTATTTGCGCAATGCAGCAGCTTCAAATTGGCGGAGGTTCGTTGCCCAGTGACTGCTTCCGTCAAAGGTTGGAGCTTTGACATGAACTGTCTCTACTGCAGGCAAAGTGACTTTCTCTATTAACTTATTTTCTGTGTCTTTTTCTGTCATTATCATTGGTGCAGTGTGTTCAGAAATTTGTTTAGTTGAATCCTCATGCACTGCTCAACTTCACTTTTAATTTGTTCTCTTATGTTTGCCATTGAGTTTTCTACTGCAGATATTTTATTTGACACAGATTCTTCTATGACAGATATTTTTGTAGACATCGATTCTTCAACACTCGAAACAGATTTTTCTGCTTCAGCTATTTTTAATGTCATTGTTTCTTGTACCTCCTATATTTTAGTAACTTGTTTATTAAGCTCACCTCGTAGGAGACCCAATTCAGCGGTACTATGTTCTTGCATCTGTTTCTGCTCCTGTATTAATGCTTTGATGTCTTCTGTTTAACGCTTCCGTTATTCTGCCTCCTTTCGTCGTCGTTCGTCTGTCTCTAGAGGAGTGTTTGCTGTCTCGCTTCCGCTTTCTCGTCTTGTCATTTTTCTACCTCTTCCGCCTCCTGCCTGCGTTTCTCATCCTGTCGTTTCTCAGTCTGTAACAGCAGTGCCAGTAAATTTTCCATCATCTGATTGCCATCCATTGTTTACCGATTAATTAGAAATTACACAGTCTTGTACAAGTTTCCACTGTTAACGGTTATACCCCAGTTCTGACACCACTGTTACGACCGTCTACTTTATCGTCGTATAGTACATTGTAAAACAAAATACAAGACACCAATTAGGTCACTAATCACCAGCTTTAATTATCACAATTAAACAGTTTGTAACTATCAAGACAGTCTCTTAAAACAAGTCAAATAAAAATTGTTCACACGCAATAAAAAAATGTCATTTAATATAAAACACAATTGTACTACAATTGTCCTGTTCAATTATAAAAACACATAACACTTCGCCACAATATTACGAACCGCACTAATAACCACTGCACACACAGAGTAATATCGCCCGATAATAACTCATACTCACAGAGTTTCGCCCGACAATAACTGAACTGAATTTCCCTGAGTACTTTCATTTATACCCCGCTGAGGTTATAGAATATTCGCTAATACTAGAAAACACTAGAACGTAATTAATTGCGGCCTTGACACAGTGCGTGCGGCCGCGCGAATTCTGACACAGTCTAGTAAATGCGCTGAGAATCACGTACGCCACAACATTCAGCCAGATCCCTCTGGAACATTCGGTGAACACGTAAATTTTCTGTAATGTCGTAACAGTATGTATCTATCATATTACGTGCAAGTGAATGAAGAAAATTTACAGACAACGCAAAATTAGCAAACACTGCCTGAATCTGTTCAGTATAAATAACTCTAGACCACAGTAAGTTAATAACTTATACTTCGTATTGTTTAAATTAGCAGCCATCCTTACTATTTCTTTTATGAATTTGCTAACTGCTATAATTTTTTATTGTTTGACTAAGCTTTTCGTCATTACTGACATCTTCAGGTCTTAAAACAGGTTTTAAGACCTGAAGATGTCAGTAATGACGAAAAGCTTAGTCAAACAATAAAAAATTATAGCAGTTAGCAAATTCATAAAAGAAATAATAACTTATAGCCTATAGGCAAATATTTCAGAGGCGTTTCCATATCTGTGTTTAATTTCCACCTGAAGGACTTATAAAATTATTTCCGATACAGCCTTATTTATATGTGATACGACTTTGCTTCTACGTTTCATGTATGTTTGCAATGCTTCTGTCGGTTTTGTTACCAGTGTGTTTTCATATTACAAGCATAGTTATAAAATGTCTAACTGAAGTCGGCATAATGTTTTTGAACCAACACGCCAGTGAAGTTGAAACAAAAAAGGTGCTAGCTGTCCAAGCCAGGATACTCTTTACTCTTATTTCAGTTGCACTTTGTATTCTTCTTCTGATAATTCCTATCCGTTTCGGATGTTGGATAACATACAGACTATTTTAACTTTCTGTACTGCTGCACGGAATAAGTCAGTTGTATTCATGCCAAACCAGGTCCTTAAGTTTCTCAGCGATGAGATTCTCGGTCGCCCAACTCCTCTCTTTCCAAGTACTTTTCCCTGTAGCATTGACTGCAATAAGTAAAATCTCTGTTCGTTTCTCATGAGATGTCCCAGATACTGAAGCTTTCTTATCTTCACTGTGTTAATAACTTCCCTCTCTTTCTTCGTCTTTCTAAGAACTTCAACATTAGTCCATGAAATGTTCAGTATTCTACGGTAAAAGGCACATTTCGAAATATTCCAATCTTTTACTTGTGGCGTCAGTCAAACTGCAAGATTCTACACCGTAGAAGAGGACCGAGAATACGTAAAAGTCTCATCTTTGTGTTTATTGTTAAATCGTAATAGTCTTCGTGTATAGGCCTAGTCTTCGTGAACTGGAACAATCTACAGAATCAGTATAATGAATAAATTAACAAACCTGTAAAACTACCGAGTGTTCAACTGAATGTTTCATCAAGTCAAGAGTTGTGTAACTTAACGCAACCCAGCGAATACAGGACACGGCGTTAAAGTAATATGAATTAAATATAACTGCGTTCTACGATATTTTTGTCGCATTCATGATAACACACAACCAGTGGTTGCATATTAAATCGTTTTACCGACACGGCGAAACAATAATGAAATATAAATTGTTCTCAACAATTTTTACCAAAAAAAAAATAGAAGCAAAATGTCAAATTAATGAGACGCACATTAATATGAAATTGATTAATTGATTAATAAGTCATCGGTATTCGTAGTAAGACAACGGATTTCCAGGAACAAGTGGCTTACTAAAGTCAATAACACACAGTCGCCAACGAAAATAATGATTCCTTCAATTCCTCGTTATTTCAAACTAGTTTAAATTAGGTAGAATAGAATTGACCGTATTTTTTTTTAACTCACAAAAGTCTTGAAAATTTTAAAATTGAAAGCGCGATGGTCTTTTTATTTTCTTACGAAATTTCATGAAACTGAACCTTTCAGAACAATATATTTAATAATATAACCAACTCTGTACGGTACTATGAGTTATCTATCTGCCATAAACGTGACACGTACGTACTTCCAGTTTACGTTTCATTAATAATATAACCAACTCTGTACGGTACTATGAGTTATCTATCTGCCATAAACGTGACACGTACGTACTTCCAGTTTACGTTTCATTAATAATATAACCAACTCTGTACGGTACTATGAGTTACCTATCTGCCATAAACGTGACACGTACGTACTTCCAGTTTACGTTTCATTAATAATATAACCAACTCTGTACGGTACTATGAGTTACCTATCTGGCATAAACGTGACACGTACGTGCTTCCAGTTTACGTTTCATTAATAATATAACCAACTCTGTACGGTACTATGAGTTATCTATCTGCCATAAACGTGACACGTACGTGCTTCCAGTTTACGTTTCATTAATAATATAACCAACTCTGTACGGTACTATGAGTTATCTATCTGCCATAAACGTGACACCTAAGTACTTCCAGTTTACGTTTCTTTAATAATATAACCAACTCTGTACGGTACTATGAGTTATCTATCTGCCATAAACGTGACACGTACGTGCTTCCAGTTTACGTTTCATTAACAATATAACCAACTCTGTACGGTACTATGAGTTACCTATCTGGCGTAAACGTGACACGTACGTGCTTCCAGTTTACGTTTCATTAATAATATAACCAACTCTGTACGGTACTATGAGTTACCTATCTGGCGTAAACGTGACACGTACGTGCTTCCAGTTTACGTTTCATTAATAATATAACCAACTCTGTACGGTACTATGAGTTACCTATCTGGCGTAAACGTGACACGTACGTGCTTCCAGTTTACGTTTCATTAATAATATAACCAACTCTGTACGGTACTATGAGTTACCTATCTGGCGTAAACGTGACACGTACGTGCTTCCAGTTTACGTTTCATTAACAGTATAACCAACTCTGTACGGTACTATGAGTTACCTATCTGCCATAAACGTGACACGTACGTACTTCCAGTTTACGTTTCATTAACAATATAACCAACTCTGTACGGTACTATGAGTTACCTATCTGGCGTAAACGTGACACGTACGTGCTTCCAGTTTACGTTTCATTAATAATATAACCAACTCTGTACGGTACTATGAGTTACCTATCTGGCGTAAACGTGACACGTACGTGCTTCCAGTTTACGTTTCATTAATAATATAACCAACTCTGTACGGTACTATGAGTTACCTATCTGGCGTAAACGTGACACGTACGTGCTTCCAGTTTACGTTTCATTAATAATATAACCAACTCTGTACGGTACTATGGTTACCTATCTGGCATAAACGTGACACTTACGTGCTTCCAGTTTACGTTTCATTAATAATATAACCAACTCTGTACGGTACTATGAGTTACCTATCTGGCATAAACGTGACACGTACGTGCTTCCAGTTTACGTTTCATTAATAATATAACCAACTCTGTACGGTACTATGAGTTACCTATCTGGCGTAAACGTGACACGTACGTGCTTCCAGTTTACGTTTCATTAATATAACCAACTCTGTACGGTACTATGAGTTACCTATCTGGCGTAAACGTGACACGTACGTGCTTCCAGTTTACGTTTCATTAATAATATAACCAACTCTGTACGGTACTATGAGTTACCTATCTGGCGTAAACGTGACACGTACGTGCTTCCAGTTTACGTTTCATTAATAATATAACCAACTCTGTTCGGTACTATGAGTTACCTATCTGGCATAAACGTGACACGTACGTGCTTCCAGTTTACGTTTCATTAACAATATAACCAACTCTGTACGGTACTATGAGTTACCTATCTGCCATAAACGTGACACGTACGTACTTCAAGTTTACGTTTCATTACTAATATAACCAACTCTGTACGGTACTATGAGTTACCTATCTGCCATAAACGTGACACGTACGTGCTTCCAGTTTACGTTTCATTAACAGTATAACCAACTCTGTACGGTACTATGAGTTACCTATCTGTCATAAACGTGACACGTACGTGCTTCCAGTTTACGTTTCATTAACAATATAACCAACTCTGTACGGTACTATGAGTTACCTATCTGCCATAAACGTGACACGTACGTGCTTCCAGTTTACGTTTCATTAACAATATAACCAACTCTGTACGGTACTATGGTTACCTATCTGGCATAAACGTGACACGTACGTGCTTCCAGTTTACGTTTCATTAATAATATAACCAACTCTGTACGGTACTATGAGTTACGTATCTGGCATAAACGTGACACGTACGTACTTCCAGTTTACGTTTCCTTAATAATATAACCAACTCTGTACGGTACTATGGTTACCTATCTGGCATAAACGTGACACGTACGTGCTTCCAGTTTACGTTTCATTAACAATATAACCAACTCTGTACGGTACTATGAGTTACCTATCTGGCATAAACGTGACACGTACGTGCTTCCAGTTTACGTTTCATTAACAATATAACCAACTCTGTTCGGTACTATGAGTTACCTATCTGCCATAAACGTGACACGTACGTACTTCCAGTTACCATTTAAAAAGCGTGCAAATGTAAGAAAATAAACATGAGTGAGGCCAGAAATAACGCGAATTTTGTGTGTGTGTGTGTTTCCCTGCCTTTTTATTGCGGTAGTCATAATAATAAAATTGAAACGTAAACATTACATAACTGAGATATGCTTGCCTTCCACGAATGATATTGATGTTTGTAACAAAATTTTCTGTTTGTACATTTTGAGTGTAAATTAATCCATTATACTATTAACTCATACATGATTTACATTAAAATGAAAAATTATAATTTTTTTGCCTGGCAACAAAATTATTTTATTTTTAACAATTACCATTGTTTCAAAAAGTTTAAATGAATTTTCAAGTACTTTACTGTTGTTAAAACGTAAAAGGTTGCCGGTAAACTACCTCTTCTCCTTAACCGATCTTTACCAAAATCGGAAGTCCTTGAGATCTCTGCAATTCAGGGACGTATGCAAAACATTATTTGATTCTGTTTGAATTTGCGGCTGTTATCGTTTGCCATAGAAAATTACCATTGATAAAAAAATGTTGCTGGTAAACTACCCCTTCCCCTTAACCAATCTTCACCAAAAACAATAAATTTTGAGTACTCTACAAATCAGGGCTGTATGCAAAAAATTATTTGATTCTGTTTTAATTTGCGGCTGTTATCGTTTGCCATAGAAAATACCCTTGTTAAAAAAAACGTTGCCGGTAAACTACCCCTTTCCCTTAACCGATCTTCACCAAAAACAATAGGTCTTGAGAACTCTACAATTTAGGGGTGTATGCAAATAATCTTTTGATTTTGTTTGAATTTGCGGCTGTTATCGTTTGCCATAGAAAATACCCTTGTTAAAAAAAACCGTTGCTGGTAAACTACCCCTTTCCCTCAACCGATCTTCACCAAAAACAATAGGTCGTGAGTACTCTACAAATCAGGGCTGTATGCAAAAAATTATTTGATTCTGTTTGAATTTGCGGCAGTTATCTTTTGCCGCAAAAAAAATTAGAATTAGAAATTAAAATTAGAAAAAAAGATTTGTTATTCTTTAGAAAAAAAATCTACAGACACACAGACAGACAGACACACAGACAGACACACACACACACACACACTTTTCGAAAAACGACTTTTTTTCATGTTTTGAGTGTAGTACAATCAGAATCTGCAATAATCTCGAACACGATTTTTTTTGCCATCACCATACTTCCATTTCCTTAAGGAATATGGAAGTAAAAATACTTATTGACTGAATTGATCTTCCTATATTTCATGTTCCAAACTGAAGTGCTGTGTAGTAAACCTGCTTTATTTAAAAAAAGAGCTGATACTATAGTAGCACACACAGCTGGAAAAAATAAAATGAAAATAAAGAGTTTAAGAAAATTCGTCAACTTTTTTTATACTCTGGGAGGGGGGGGGTCGAGTCCCGTCCGTCCTCTGCACACAGGCTTTTAATTTTTGGTACTGTTTGTTTTGACGCATATCGTAATACGGAAAGAAAGGCAAAAATTGTAATAAAGTAATCTTTGCAAATCCTAAACGATATGCTATTATTATCTGGACGACCTCCCTCACGCTTAACTTGGTCCTCCGACCGTAACTCTCAGCTTCTGGGGGTCGAACCTTCCGGGAGGAGGTTCAACAGTAATAAACCAAATAAACCAAGTCTCGACGTAGACAAGTATTCGGGAATACCGAAGGAAACATGGAGAACGAAGTGGGCGAGATGATACAGAATATAATAACAAAGCGTTTTCACGCAAGAAGGAAGTAAGTAGTAAGACAAAAATGACAATATAATGACAGCAGTTTTTGTCCAGTCTTACATTGTGGGAGGCAAGTTGGATACTACCGAACCCAGCGTAACGTAAATTAAGATATCCAGTTTTGTCAGAGAAATTATCAGAATTGGCAGAAAAATAAGTGACATAGCAGGAAGAGATCTAGGAGCTGATTCAATAACGAGAAACATAGTAAATGGAAGTAAAGTGGTTAGAAAACATGTCAAACATGAATCATAACAGACCCACGAAGTTAATCAACAATGGACCGAGGTGAAACACAGGAAAGGCAGAAATAACGAAATAGCATTTATAGTCTGTGAAACGTGAGTCCGAACATGCCTTATAAGTAGGCAATTTATAGTCCTACTTGCAAGAGAAATTAATTATAATTATGATTATATATATATATATATGTTTCCTTTTTAATATATATGTTAATATAACGTTATGTTAATGTGTGTGTGTGTGTGTGTGTGTGTGTGTGCGCGCGCGCGTTGGCCGACGCGCTCGGCCGTTTGAGTCATAATTGATGGCGTCAAGAGAAAAAGAAATTCGATAAATAGTTAATACTACGTTGCTAGGTTTTGAGCATTCTATAGGCCTGTCAAACGCAACAGTTGAGCTGTTTCTTACAAAGTATTGTAATTTGAAGACCTTGGTGTAATAATAAATTCAACACTCATTAGCGTAATTTTTTAGTAATGTCATTAGAGATATTAGATTTATATAGCCTAATTGTGTAATGGGAATGGAACAAAGGGTAAAGTGATTAGAAATGCACGAGACAGTGCACCAGCAAGTCTCTCTTCTCTACCTTTATCTCTGTTCCTCCATTTCCGCTCTCTCTTTCCATTTAAAGAGAAATTTGGAGGAAAAATAACATAACACCAAATTCATCTGTATCACGTCTCACGCCACCATCAAACCTCGTTGTGGATTTTATAAATCTTTCATTAGATTTCTGACAAAAGTATTACCATTTTTTCTTTGCTTACAGCTTTCTTTTACCGATCTTACCCTACGTTTTTTTGAAACGGCTTCTCCGATATGTTATTTGAGTTTGTGGCCATTGTGAGAAAACTCTTGTAGCAGGTAGATGCATATTTATTTGTATTTTCAGTGTTACTGCCATAATCTCCCTCATATTTAACTTGTGTTATCAATAATCTTTTTTTTTAATCTTCATTTAGTGTCCAAGTCTACTCTCTCTCTCTCTCTCTCTCTCCCTCCTTCCTTTCCTCTCTCTCTCTCTCACACACCTATATTATCATGTGTGTGGTAACTACCTTAGCTGCATTTAAACACGAAAAATCATAACAGCTACAGTTAAAAAATCAGTCGTCCTACTATCATGTCTAATTGTGTCGTGTAAACCATTTATATATCCAGCTGAGGAACAATGTAATGTAATAAGAATAAGGACAATAATATTATTATAATAGAATTAATAGTAATAATAATAGTATTCAAAATAATAATAGTAAAATATTAGTAATTGTTATTACGAGGAAAGAAAATGGGAAAGAAAGAAAGATATCGATATAGAGATAAACCAAGAAAAAAATACGAAGTTTTTTTGTCAAGAATGTAGAATATATATATAATCGCTCGCCGATGCGAATTACAGCTATATTAAATAAAGCTGTTGCCGATTTTGAAAAGTGGATCAGAATGTAGAAAGATTTTCCAAGGTCGATCGTCAGATTCAACGTGTGCAATGTTACTACGAAATTTACGAAAATTGAAATAAATCACCGTTTCAAACGACGCTCAGCACGTTCTTCAAGATAGAGGTACAAGCACTAATACGGAGTTGTATTAAATTTTATTGTATCTTCTTAAAACTTATGTCGCAGTGTTATTTTTTTAGTTTTCCATTGTACATTTTGTATTCTGCTTTTCATTTTTTCATCCTGTCTGCTTTGTATTTTTTTACATTTTGTTCTTTTCTGTACTTTTGATTTATTATAATAAGGCAATTGCTATGCTTAGATGAAAAATTAAGACAAAAATCAATTAACAACAGCTAAGAAAATTATCGCTTACTATGAGATGCGTTTTCCGTCCATGCTGTGCGACATATGAGAAACGTAATCCTAGAGGTAATGCACTAAACGTTATAAAACAACACGTCTTATTAGGGAGGCTCACACATAACCTACATGTTGCACACGACCTGGTCAAGTTGCTAGATTTTGTGTAGTTTTTACCGGTCAAGCACACAACCGCTTGACAATTTTAACACGTGTCGTAACACTCTTCTTTCGTGTTCAGTTTTAAAAAGGGTTAAAATGTTCGTTTCATCTGCCGGTTTAACCGGTCGAAATGTGCAGGTTGTATCTGTTCCCATGTTATAACATTTCCGAAACCTATGTTAAAATTTCGTAATATGCAAAACTTTTCGTGTTGCACCACGTGACTGTGGGGCCCCTAAATGTGTTTAGCCCAATTGTAATCGTTCTTCTCTGGCTGGCTGTGGAAACTGGGTCTAGACGAGTATAAATTATGCCCCTAGAAATTCGTCTTGAAAGTCTACTTGATGGTTTTGCCCTAGTACTGTGTGGATTGCTGGCAGTAAGTTCTACAGACACAGCGATGGAAACAGTTCAAACGATGCAAAATTGTATTGTGCCTAAATTACTCGTGCCTAGTGAGAAGAAGTTTTTATACAAAACCGACAAAAACTTATTTTTAATGAAGAAAAAAGTTACGACTGCAAAAAAACACTGCAGTCGCAGGACGCTCAGGGAAATCACAATTTAAAATTGTATAACTGTCGGAAGACGCTATTTTGTTGACAATAATTTGAAGTGGGCGTTTCAAACCCTAAATGAGGTGATAAAACAATTCTATAAAAACGTTAAATATCAGAAATAACGCAAACAAGGTTGATTAACTTATAGTGGAGTTGATCCAGCTCTTCGTCTGAAATCGAGTATCTAAATTTTTACAACATTCGGTAATTGTAAACTTGACGGCCTAATGAATTTGAGTATGTTCAAGAATAGTCAGGGTGCATATTTTATTACAGAAATGCTTCTACTTCTTAATTGATACTTATTAAAATTTTTACTAATTAAATTGTAAAATAAAATTTATAAAACGAGTATTTCTTATTCTACTACTTATGTTTAATCAATTAGTTTTTCTTAAACGCGTTAACATACACATTTAGTTTGCATTTGAATCGATTTTCCTGGATTCTTTCAGAATGTATTGCAATGTGTCAGTTTGAACATCACCGTCTATTGTTTATTTTACATCAGTAACCTCCTAGCGTCACATTTACGCCTACAACGTTATGTCATTTGAGCACACTTGTTTATTGAAATCGTCCTCTTTAATTTTTCTGAACGTTCCAAACACCTCTCCTAGACATGTACGGTTAAAAGGTGGGAAAGCAGAGCCATTTCTGTGACTGTGAAACTTGGGTAAATACTCCACACATTCTTATAATTCTCTCTCTTCCCCCTCGCGCGCGCGCGCACACACACACACACACACACAATAGACTCACAGACAGAACTTATAGACTACAACAAACATTAAACTATGTTTAATTTAAGCATGTGTTATTAAGTCCAAATGTAAACTACTGCCTTTAGGCGTTCTGGGATAACAAGACCTTATTTGTAACACTTTTCAGTATATTTCCTACACCACCTCTCTCATGGTGACTTTTCAAAATCCACGATGAAATCGTAATTGTGGCATGCACAGGCTATGATGTGAGAGTTTAACAAAGCTATTAAATATCTTCTTTTTAAATTTCAAGTACAAAACGATTCAGTTGTATAAATTCATTGAACTCCGTAGAAAATATATAACAATAGGCACACAATTATAAAACTAAAAAGACAATATTCGTACTATAAATAAAACCATATTATATTACTCGCGCAAGATTTGTATTTAATTTTTATCGTAAATACAAATCTGTGATAAATTTTATTATATTTATATTTTTCCCTAGGGTTAAGCCTTATTATAAATTCAGTAAAAATTTACAAGCAGCAAGATTTAAATTAAAAAATAGTATTTTGTTTGCCACTTAACGTACCGGCGCGTACCACGGCTTGGCATCACTGGTGGGTTAAATTAAGTAGGTCATTAATCTCCTGTGTGGATTACATTATATTGAGGCAAACGAACAACTGCCCGTCAGACAATTTGGCATTAACTCAACTTGGACTGCATACGGTATCTCTTTCCTGTTGGACACAGTAACTCGCTTTGTACAATACTATAATTGAAGGTTCTCATAAATATTTAATAACCGGTTTTTAAACCATTCTTTAAAAATAACAGTTTTCAGGATCACTTAACTGGCATCCAATCGTCCAGTCTTCTCGGACTACGAGCCTACCAAGTGCCAAACACAGGTTCTAGGAAACCTATATTTCATCCACATAAAAAATAGGTTGGTCTTATCATTTCCTGTTTTCAAAGTATGCGTTTCACGCAAAAAACATATCCGAGTTAGTATTAACTTTTCTCCGCCGTTCATTTAAAAGTTACCCCAGCATTACGTAAAATGCGTCTAACCGATCTATCACTCTGGGAAAATTACATCGTTCAACGATTTTGTGACTTATTTCCTTTACGTCATAAATTCTAGTACAATGTGTCGCGATAAGCTAACGTTAAAATCTAAACGTCATAAACGTTAAGCCAAGTATAAACTAAAATTCGTTTTATTTATATACTAAAAGGTCATATTGGAAATCGTTTTTATTTTTTCAACGATATTGTAATTTTGTTCTGCGTCTTCAGACGTGTGGGAATTTGTGTAGGGCTACAGGTTTCATGTCCAGGATGAAACATTCTGGTTGTTGTTCTCCTGTTAATATGGAGTGTCGTGACACACTGTCCAAAATAATAATAGAAGTTGTTGTAATAATACGACTAATATATTATAATGTTCCTCTCTTTATGTAATTTAGGACTTAATAATTTTTGTTTGGCATTTCCACGATTTGGGCTTTATGAATGTCGTGTATCCACGACATTACAAAATACTCCTACAGCGGCACTTTAAAAAATGTTAATTTCTTAATATCGATATCATCCAGCGTCGAAGTGTGTATGACGAACAGCAGCCGAATTTTCAGAAGATCCTGTGATATCTTTGCTCGTCTTATTCCTTTTGTCGGGCGTACTGCTTCGATGCTAATGGGTGTTTATCTGTACTCCAGCCAACTGATACAAGAAAACGCTATAGGATTAAACTAATTGGAATAAATTCTGAACCTGAAGATACTTCTTGTAACAGTTATTTTATAGGAAAAATAAACGCGTTCAGTTCCAGAAAACAAATCACTTGCCAGACGGAGCCATAAATTCGCTGCGATTAACGTGACTGAAACGCGGAAAATTGTTTCCCCTTACACGCGTTTAATATACATGAAAAGCCAGTAAATTATTCATTATTTAAATATTTGGGGAAAAAATAATTTACAGTTTAACGAGAAAATACGAGTTGCATGTATTAAAATTTAACTTTTTTTAATAAAATTGTTTTTTTTAATTGCCGTTTTTGTCGATTTTTAATAGACCCGTTTGTGTTTTACACACACGCTGGGTATACGAAATGAATTTATGGAAGTCAGGTGCTTTAATTTTTTACGCTCGTTGTGAAGGGAGTAGGGAGCGGATGAAATTGCTTCTACGTGAGAATATTAAAACAGAAAAACTACTGCGGTTCTATTATTAATACGGTTCGTGGTCGATAAGGTTGTGTGTATGGTCCTTCCATTGTTTGAATACTTATTAAATAGGAACACGTGATTGGTCGAACGTGGATATCTTTCTGCAATCCTATTCGTCGGAACTTTACTTCATAATGATAGGGAAAGTATTCCCCTGTTTTGTGGCATGCAAAGTACAGTCACCGTTAAAACTCTGCGGTTCGATGAAAAATTCAATTGCCGGCTGGAAACCAGTAATTTGTGGAGTTAAAGTTTGTCACTTTGTCAACATAATTATTTATTAAAGACATTTCTGCTGTTTTTATTCGAAGAATATGTCTCTCGCAACAGAATACGATTTTGTCACATCCTGATATTCATACACACAAAAACTGGCCAATTAATTCATATTTCAAATTCATTATTTTATAGGGAAGTTATTATGAAATACGATTGTTTATAATAAAATTTCTGGTACGTACTGATGGTATGTGTGGGACAAGCAATTTAAGATATTATTTGTGAAAACGTAAAGATAATTTCATAGCAAATGCTTTCTCTCCAACGAAACTTTAATTTCAATTTTATATATATTGGATTGGAATTATATGAATTTTTAATTTCACAGAAATGAGTAATAGTACAAAAATTTAAAGTAATATATATTTTTGTATATACAGATTTATGTGTGTGTGGGGGGGGGAAAGGTTTATGCATGCCGTACTTGTTACTAATATAGAGTGCCTAATGTTACTATAAGGCATCAACGTTAGAATGACCATCAGCCGGGTTATTGGGCCGTTGTTTCGCTCTATACTGTACTGGGACATTTGACGAACAACTGCCAAATTTTTTTCCAACTTTTACCACTAAAGATGACATCCGATGGTGAGGCCGAAACGTCTGGTTTTACCGTCGTGAGACTACGGCCTAACAGTTTGCCGTCATGAGACTACGGCCTAACAGTTTACCGTCGTGAGACTACGGCCTAACAGTTTACCGTCATGAGACTACGGCCTAACAGTTTACCGTCGTGAGACTACGGCCTAACAGTTTACCGTCGTGAGACTACGGCCTAACAGTTTACCGTCGTGAGACTACGGCCTAACAGTTTACCGTCGTGAGACTACGGCCTAACAGTTTACCGTCGTGAGACTACGGCCTGACAGTTTACCGTCGTGAGAGTACGGCCCAACAGTTTACCGTCGTGAGACTACGGCCTAACAGTTTACCGTAGTGAGAATACGGCCTAACTGTTTACCGTGTGAGACTACGGCCTAACAGTTTACCGTCATGAGACTACGGCCTAACAGTTCGACTAATGCTCATTCTACGACCCTACTCATACATGCTAACAGAGCCCCACTGCGTTCCATGCATCTTTCCCACAATACTCTCGGGTCTAATGTCTAGTCTCTTCCTCATGCTTCATTGCAGCGGGAGCAACTGAAAAACGGATCTTGGCAGTGCGGACAACTTGTACTCTGATCATGCCCGGACGTTCAGAAGCATCTACCTCCAACAAAATCAGTAATCAGATAAAACATACCACACACACACACACACACACGCGGTATCTATTACCCTTCATTGTGTGTGTCTGTGTGTGCGTGTGTGTGTGTGTGTGTGTGTGTGTATACCTGCCACCGTACTGTTCCTTATTTCAGTATGGGACTACTAACACTGGATCTTTTTCCACTTCCTCTGATGTACACCTTCGTTATTCTAAACCCGTTTGTACCACTTTCTATAAAACGTTTTCTTTTTTCTTGTTGTGTTTTTGCGACAGATTCTACAAGGTATTCTTAAAGACGTCCCTCTGTACGTAAACAACTGAGTAATGCGTACTGCGTGCAGATTTATCCACCTACATTCAGTTTGTTCAGCCTAATCTGCTCTGCTCGTTATCGCAATATGTTTTATTCGCCGTTACCGGTTCTTCAATTTGTTTGTTTGTTTGTTTGTTCAATACAACACGGTACCTGTCTCCTGTGTAAAAACATTATGAATAATATAATTACTGGTATCGAAAGAAACCATGTTAAAGTAATTTTACAGTACTGTGATAATAATAATAATAATAATAATAATAATAATAATAATAATAATAATAATAACAACAACGTACTTTAGAGCAGGGGTCTCCAAACTTTTTCACTTGGCCGAATTGAAAAATCTTGGAAGTCAGGCGGGACAACACACACACACACACACACACACACACACACACACACACATAGTACACTTATTATTTTTCTGTTTACAAAATAATCTAGTTAATAAAATAGGTATTTAAATAAAAATTAGGCAGACTTATCAAACAAAAAAACAAGTTCATTTATTCAAAATAATTTAAATAAAAGTAAGGAAAAATAACATTCAAAGATATTTCCTACGCATTATTTTTTGGCTTTCTTATGTACGTATGGGATGTGTGGAGTTGCTTCTGACGTATAGTGTCTGTCCATTTTGGGTCACATTTTAATTCTCCTATGACTAGAATGGATTTCAAGTGTTCGTCTGACAAGTTAGCCCTGATTCGTCTTACAAGTTAGTTTGATTTTATACTTATTTCTTGTTTAGTTATTTAGTAAAATGTTATAATATTTGAAGTATTATGACGATCTATTTAAAAACTGCACGCAGCATCGGCCGGATTGCCGCGGGCCGGACGATGACCCTTCGCGGGCCGTAATTTGGAGACTCCTGCTCTAGAGTATTAAAATAATTTTTACCAGAAACATATTAATAGTGTGTAATATTGCAAGACACATGCAAGTGTTATGTCGTAAGGTTGTAGCGATATGGCGACCCCATCGTCCACTTTCTTTGAAACTGCAAGCAGTCTGCCGAGTGACTCGCGGGATAAGGAGTTCCCCTCTACCAAGTGCCAACGGTCTCTTCGGACGGCGGATGGGCGGGTAGAGGTAGGGCATTTTCTTGTCCTTGGAATGGGAAACTGTCTCTAAAGGCGGATGAACCACTTGGTCAACGGCATGAGGATGTGGAAGACAACGGGTTACCACGACATTAAGGATCCATGTTGGATATCCCTAGTAGAGCAAATGGTATGGCCCTCTATGTAAAATGTTCCGAAGGTAAAATATCCCCTCAGTCGGATCTCCGGGAGGGGAATGCATCGAGGAAAAATACCAAAGGCAGAAGAGATAACACAGAACTAGGAAGTGTTGAAAAGAGGAAAGATGGCAAGCTTAGAATAGGAAAAGGAATTGGTTTGGTCATTGTTTAAGAAGAGACTGCTTGCTTACAACTGCCATGGATTGTGTCATAGATGGAGATAAAAGAAGAGGGCGTAGAAGAATGAAGTTAATAGATAGCATTCAAGTCAGAGGGGGTTACGAAGAAACGAAAAGACTGGCATGCGATAGGACAGCTTGGAGAGCTTTTACCATCTGAATACTTGCCTTAGGGCAGAACACCAAATACATAAGTGCTATGTAACAGATTAACTACAGCCACTCAGTTCTGGCTTGAATTTATTGTTATTGAACGAAACAAATTCTCAGGTTTAATTCTACCGTTTGGCTGGTAACTCTCTGCCCGTCTTACATAACGTCTGAATGGTCAACCGATTTTTGAGGATTAAAATTTTGAAAAATCAAATAAAATCCATTTTGGGTACGAACTTAAGAGAATTTCAATCAAAATCTGAATACAGTCTTCACTTTTGGAAATTTTGAAATCTTTAGGCAAAAACTGGATAAACATTCTGAAAAAAGTGTACAAATGCATGCCAAATCCGTTTATAGTGTTTACTTTGTGGCATAAATACAAGTCATCATTTTGAAAAAATCATAAAAGTGTATGTGAAGCATCAAATTATCAGGAGATTTGTTCAAATTACGAACTCGTTATCGTAACAGTTTGACAAAATTAATATCACTCAGCTGATGTACTGACATCAATGTATAATCCTTAAATTCGTAGTGACCGTCAATCAATGTATTTTTCGGTGAAGGGTTTATGAGGATCGATCAAAAATATAACATAAATTTTAACTCAGCTCCTTCACATATACAAGAAGGATACACACATACGCACGCACATGCGCGCACACTCACTCACATACACAAACACATGCACTCTAATAATTGTTCTGTTGTGTTTGACATTTCTTTTGTATTCATACACAGGTCCTGATGATGATAATAAACATTGTCGAAACGTCGACACCAATAAGTTAAAATTTGTGTTATATTTTTGACCGATCCTCACAAATCCTTCACCGAAAAATAAATGTATAATATTAATTTGATTTTCACTAATAATAAGTGCGTTTCATTCAAAACAGTGAGCGGGTTCTGTCTCTAGAGGATCTGACTAGTTATTATTATTCTTCTTCTTCTTATTATTATTGTTGTTACAAATAACCAAAGGCAGCTGCATGTTGTTCACATTATTTTATTTTAAAGGTTAGTCACAAAGAATGCAGAGAATACGTGGATTTTGGAACTGTATGACCACCGAGGAATGTGGAAAATTTGAACAAGATTTCTAACACCACTAAACAGTATGTAGATCTTGTGATTATGCTATTATATTATAAATAATTAAGCCTAATATTTAAAATACTTTGGATTTCTAGCCATATAATTACTAATACAGAATTATGATAACATATTATTATTATTATTATTATTATACACAGGTTGGGTAGTGTAGCGATACTAGCAAGTTTGAGTACCACACTGTAGACAATTCGCATTGTAGGCGGTTCGGAATACACGAGGATTGGGCAGCGTCACGTGGATGTCTTCTGCAAGCAAGCAGTCTATGTATATATTAGATATATAGAAGTATTCGTTTTATTATTTCTATAATACTCTGTTAATTTTATATTTTTTAAATCTGCAAATAGTTGAAAGCTTACTGTATTTAATAAATCAATACTGCTTGATTATATGGAGGTGTCTAGCGGAGTGAAGTCATGCTAGACACTGAGATAGGCTCTTCCTCAACTGCAGACTCACCCGAGCAATCCTCTAGATCCGTGGTAAACAGAAGGGTCTGATCTAAAGAGAGATGGGGCCTGGCAAGAGGGTGTGCATCTGCTCTGGTTGCGCAGAGACTTCCAGCCGACTGCCATCGGGCAGAAAGAGTTCGTCAGCCAAGCTGAACGCAACTCTGTTAGGAAAACACATCACAGATCCTGGTCCTCCGATTTGAGGGGCCGGCTGTAGGCCCAAACCCATTCCTGTAGAAAAATAAAACTCTTCGGAACTTCAGCGAGTGAGGTGAAAGGTCAATATAGAGGAGGATGTAGGATGAGTAGGTTTGAATGTGTAGAATAGTCAGATATTATAAATATGGAACACTAAAGTAGGTTTGAATGTGGCCTTCGTTGGTTCTTATTCCTGTCAGATATTAGAAATATGAAACACAAATTTGCAGAGTTAACACACGTTAGAAACTCCGTATCTCGTACATGACAGAACATTCTCGATACTGGGACGTATATCAAAGCGTACTTGTCGCGATAGCTTATGCGCTTTACCGTCCATATAGCCTATAGAAAGTAATCTTTCGTCCATATATAGAAAAACTACTCGGCTGTCACAAAGAGATTACGGCGACGACGACGACAATGGTTATTATTATTATTATTATTATTATGTTGTTGTTGTTGTTGTTGTTGCTGTCTTCTTCTTCTTCTTCTTCTTCTTCTTCTTCTTCTATTATTATTATTATTATTATAATTATTATTATTATTGTTGTTGTTGTTGTTGTTGTTGTTGTTGTTGTTGTTGTTGTTGTTGTTGTTGTTGTTGTTGTTGTTGTTGTTGCTGCTGCTGCTGCTGCTGTCTTCTTCTTCTTCTTCTTCTTCTTCTTCTTCTTCTTCTTCTTCTTCTTCTTCTTCTTCTTCTTCTTCTTCTTCTTCTTCTTCTTCTTCTTCTTCTTCTTCTTCAATATTACTTTGTAAATGGGCAGTACAGATAATCGTGTGGCTAATTATATTAGCTACAGACGCACAGTTTGGCCGGAGTAATTTTAGAAAAATTATTAATCGATTCAAATTTTAATTTATTTTGAGCGGAAGATGGGTTACAGACCTAAACGGACGTATTACACCGAGACAATAAGAACTAACTTTTGTGGACTATGTAATTGGAATAGTGTTCTACTCACCGTATTCCTTGATGTCGGTTTAAAGCAGGAGATGCCGTAGAAAGGGCGCGCCCTCATCCCCCGCACTATGTTTTGATTTGCAATTTATAAATTTTAGATGAATGATAATAACAGTTAAAAGTGGAGAGAAAGTTCTAGCACTCGCTGGAATGGAACACACTAGTTTATACGTAATGTACACTGGTTTGACGCACACGTTCATGACACTACAGAGAGAGAGAGAGAGAGAGAGAGAGAGAGAGAGAGAGAGAGAGAGAGAGAGAGAGAGAGAGAGAGAGAGAGAGAGAGAGAGAGATGTTTACAATTTCACAGCTTGCTCCTCTGTCTCATACACAATAAATCTTTTGTCAATGTACACTACTGATTTGACCACTTTCCAAACTTTCATATTAAATTAAAACAAAGCATTTGACTATAATTGGTTGCATTATACAAATTTGTATTAAATATTAATATAGAAAGTAAATAATAATTTTTGTGAATACATAACAACGTAATTAAAGCGACTTCTGCAGGGCAAATCTGAAGCCAATAACTAAGGAAGTAAATCTAGTAGAGTTGTCGAAATTCTGGCTACTCATATACCAAATTCATATTGGAAATTGGAACTGGAAATTCGTAAACCAAAATTTATATAAAGATCATAATCATCATCACCATTATCGTTATCAACAACAACATTATAATCATCATCATGACGGATATACACTCCTTTAGAGATTATAACCCGTTTTCGAGCGTTCTTGATTTCTTCGGAGTGGGGGTGATGTCACTCACCTTCTTATCAGTGATTCTCCAATGCTATCCTGTCACTCTCATAAATCCAAGTGCACATATTGTTACGACGAGCACAGATCTTTATAATTGGTGGAATAAAACAATTGGATACCAGAGAATACGTTACTCACAACTTTGATACCAGTTTCAAATACCAAAGGCACTCGTATGCAACAATGTTTCAAATCTACGGTTGTCCAGCACACACACTTATATAACAAACAATAAATGTTACGTTATTAAAACTCTCAGTAAATAATACAAGTCACCCGCACAATGTAAACTAAACCGCTGTCAACATACGTAAGTAACACGACTTATCGCTTCGCATTCGCTCACAACTGGGCGGCTTTCACACTCAGAACGCATATGGCAAGATTTACCTGGAATCATCGACTGTAACCCACCTCCTCGGCGTAACAATGTAATCCTATTTAATATTTTGATCAGGTCTTTGTTTTTTCTTTGCGTCGCTTTCGCTGCGCCTTTTGTTTTAGGATATTTTTTAAATTAGGTTCTATTTTTCCTGTACTTTAATGTGTCGTTGTTTATTTTGCCTTTCACTTTATGTTCACTCTTTCCTCAGCTCATACATTACTCTTATTATTCTCCTCTCAAAAGTCCTGAGCTACTCTTCACCCGCACGTGTGATACACATTGCAGATACCACCAATGGACAAATTATGTTTCCTCTATTCGTCTCTTTCCGTATTTCTACTCAAGTTCTCCCAGCTTATCAAATTTTTCGAGTTGTATGGACATATTATGAACTAAGCTCCTCACCTTTTGATTCCTAACCATTTTAACACTTTGGCCCCTTCCTTCACTTCTCATTCTCACGTATAACCCAGAAATTAATGGAAATACAAAGACATTGAGGATCTGTGAAAGTGCGGAGGACGCGACCCCTTTCATCTTCCTCAGCCTTTCGTCGCCTTAGGTGGACAGGTTGGCTGCAGTATTAAAACAATAACGATTGATTTACAGTACAAAACAATCAAACAATGTGGAAGAACGAAGCCCGAGTGGAAGCTGTTGCGACTTCTGTTCCAGCGTTGCAAATAAGGTAACGTTTTCTAGTTTAGTTTGTATTCCGTACTCGCAAGTCTAAAGAATTAAAATTATGTACTGTGAAGCGATTAAAGTAGTTCAATTATGGAATGTTATCTGGTCTTACCTGCCAGCTGATTTCACACCCACTGAAACCTGCTTTTTTCTACATGTGTGCCCTGAAACTGTTTCACATAAGCACACAGACAGGCTATAGTGCTCTGCCTTCTCCCAGCTCCGGCTATACTTTCTCTGATCCTACTGTGTACTATCATCCAATTACTTCTAGTCTGTACTATACATTCTTTCATTTCATGAGTATCCAACTAAATTTCCAGATTTGCATATTCCTGTCCACCTAAAACATCGTCTTCAAGGTATCACCCTCTCCGTAATAGACATTTTTGTTATTCATCTCTTTCAAGTCCTCCTGAAATAAGCATTAAATGCTTCAGTAATTCAGTATTCTATGCATACAATCCAGCTGCTTTGCTATATGTGGGATTAGACGTTTATTCCATTCCTCCTTTGCATCATATTCTTGCCATCGTGTTATACTTTGATTTTCTTTCGCTGTCTGAAAATCTAAACCATGGCAGATATGCACATATCTGCTCTTCTTCACGAGCAGATCAATCAGTATTATCTTCTTCTGAAAGTTCCTATCCGTTTCGGATGTTGGATATCATAGTCAATTTTAACTTTCTGTACTGCTGCACGGAATAGGTCAGTTGCATTCATACCAAACCAGGTCCTTAAATTTCTCAGCCATGAGATTCTCGGTCGCCCAACTCCTCCTTTTCCAAGTACTTTTCCCTGTAGTATGGACTACAATAAGTAAACTGTCTGTTCATTTTTCATGAGATGTCCCAGATACTGAAGCTTTCTTATCTTCTGTGCTACTGTGTTAATAACGTCTCTTTCGTTCTTTATCTTTCTAAGAACTTCAACATTAGTTATATGTGCCGTCCATGAAATGCTCAGTATTCTACGGTAAAGCCATATTTCGAAAGATTCCAGTTAGTATTATACGCGTTATAATTGATATCTTCAGTGATGTATCTTCGGTACGCAGACGCCATCCTAAGCGACACCCCAGCAGGTTTACCGAATCATTTCACTGGTAAATTTCTTGTATAACGATAAACTCTCTCTACAACAACAATTTGTTCTGTATCTTTATCCACATTGAGATTTCTCTACAGGACTTCTAAGCAATAAGCGTTTATCGATCCTTTTCTTCACGTATTAACTGGAAATCATTGTAAGTCTACATGTATTCTTTGCACTTTCAATTCTGTACAATGCTATACCTAACGTATTTAACAAACTGGCTTCTTTAAAGATAATGTTTTGTACAATTTTTTATTTTATTTTGTAAGGTCTATTTCTTAGTGAATTCAGAGAGAAAGCATAATGTTTGTACGATAAAGACGGTAAAGCTAATACGTATGTATTTGTTTGGAAAGCAGTAGCAAATATGTTTAACAATATCAAGAGGTGATATGCTTGTAAATACACATGTAATTAATTTTACTGTTGGAAACTGTACATTTTCAGAATATAATAACGTGTTGGTTGACTTTTTGACTTAAAATTTTGGTTAATCTATTGTTTGTTTGAACGTTATTAAAAACTGACACATTTCCTTAAATAACTACGTTATGTATACACATATGACCTATTTATAAGTTATTGTTATTATTTCAATAAATTAGGTTTATGATGCTGAAAACATCACTTTTAGTATTGAAAAAAATGTAACTTTTTGAGCATCTTTCCAAGATCGTATTTACACAATTTATGTCTCCAGAACTTTACTATCTGATCTCCTTATTGATTTTAGTATTTTTTATTATTGGTATTAATTTTAATTATTAGAAAATCATACTAGAATTGTTTACTTTTAATGGAAATTTTTATGTTTCAGGAGTCTATTAAGTAAATACTCTGCAATTTACCCTGAACAACATTTTCTTACAATCCCGACGTTGGAGATTTGTATGTACATAGTATGAAAATATGAAAGAATAGGGAAACGCATGGTAGATGAGAGTCTTTGTTGGCTATGGAGAGCAGGGGTGAGTCATGTTGTGACGCATACCAGTCGGAAAGTATGCTGGCGACAGTGTTTGTTGCGTGCATGCAGATGAGTCTGTCCCCAAACATAGGCAGTGAACGGCTCCTTTCCGAGCTGACCAGTCCGGACTTCTTCCTTAACCGGCGTCCGTCCGCAACTGTTCTTCTATTTGCTCGCAACAAAAACATCTTCTTTTACACTTCTCAAACACTTGAAAGCCGTAAACGTGAACTACACTCAGCCACTGAGCTTTATGTGTCAATTAAACGCTTGCAAGTTCACGACGCGCTACACATTTCTAATGCTGCATTCTGCAAACAAAGCTTTCCTTTATTATACGTCATCGTGTTCGTCTGTTTTGTTTTGTCAATGAAAGATGATAAAAAAGTAATTTTAAAACTGCCTGCCAATTAAACTACAACTGTTAATGTATGCAAAGAAACTATCATCGTCACCTTGTAAGCTTTTGTCATAATTATTTGCACCTTTGCACCTATGGATATGCTGTGAGGTCCAGCAGAAGTCCTCCACCTTCTCTTTCTTCTGGTATCACAGCAGAGTGAGTCTTGGCCTGTTCAATGTATTGCGTACTCTCAACACACAACCTTCTGGAGCCTCTCACGTTCATACTTCTCAAATCATGCTCTGCATCATCTACCCACCGTTTCTTAGGTTTTCCTTTGATTCTTCTGCCTGTCGGTTCCAGTCTGCAATTTTTTTTAGTCCTTCCGCTATCATCCGTTCGTCTCACGTGACCCAATCTTCTATTCTTGATAAACCGGACTGTGTCAGCACTCCACTATAATTCATTCGTACCAACAATATTTTGTGCTCAAAGATTATAATCCTCGGTTTAATGTCAAGGCCTCTGATCCATATGTCGCTAAGACTATATGGTCAGCTTAGTTGTCTATTCGAAGGACTGTTTATCCACAACTCGGCTCTTGTATCTTCACTGCCATTTTGATCTCTTAGGCTACTCTGCGTTCACTTCTCGCTTCCATATGTTGTCATTACTCTGCTCTGTAAGATAGTATGTAGGCCTATGGTGTTCGTCCAGCTGAGATGTGACACCTGATCCACTGACATATTCGTTTCCTTTTCGAATATTTTAAAATGCAATGCTTGTATATATTCTGTATCGCGTTCTCGAGCGGTCTTTTGTAAATGTATCTGGTAATCCGGAAACAACACTTCCAGGATTAACGAAATGTTTTTGAGATTTCTCTGTTAAGAAATACACTGTTATGTCAATCGCCCATTCTAGACTGAGCATGCGTTATTGAAAATTTAGACGGTGATAACAATAAGCAGGTGTTTATCCAAAAATTGTGTTCTTTTCTTAGTAAATGAATTAAAGATAAGTGGACAAATCTGAATTATTGTTTATCTTATGGTTTTGCCGATTACGTACGCATGTGATTTGGAGACTTTCGGTTATGCAACTCCGGGCGTGTCTATCCACTCGCCAGTACCGTAACGCGTACTTGACTGTGGTCACACTTCCTCGTTCGTATTTTACGGTTAATTTTATGGACGTTTTCCAACTTTATTTAACTATGTACTTCGGTACTTCGGTTGCACAAGAAGGACCACGCTGCTGTTGATACTACTACTACTACTACTACTACTACTACTACTACTACTACTACTACTACTACTACTGCTACTACTACTACTACTGCTGCTGCTGCTGCTGCTGCTTGTTATTGTCCTTGTCCTTTTTCTTCTGCCTTTACCTTCCTCTACGAGATAAGGATATTGACTGTCCCAGTTCCAGTGTCTGTGTTTACTATGTACTTACGCTAACGTGTATGTAATCTGCTTTGTCTTATTGTCTGTTTACATTAATTTATTATTATCGTTCTCTTGCTTTCAGAGTGGGTACACAGACAGCATCTTTGTTCAAGAACTGCGCATCTATCGTTAAGCTCATGTTGATTTTGAACCACTGCTTATGAAATTGTATTTCCACCCTTAAGTCTTAATATTCTGTAATAATTTTGGGTTGCAATGGGTTTATTAATTTTGTTTCTTAATATAGTTTCCTGTGTAAATAATTTGTTGTCCTTAACGCCTTGTACAATACGTCCCAGCGCTCCACCCCGCACATATAACGGGTCAATCCTCTCCCCAAAGCTATTCAGTAAAATTCGATAATCACTTAACGTAGGCCTTTTTTTAAACCAATAATGTGTGTCAAAATAAGGCTTATAAATAATTATAGCAATAAAAGAAATTAACATACAGTATTCCTAAATTAATACAATTAAGTTACGGTCTTCGTAATAAAAACAATCACGGTAAACAGCGTACATATTTCTTGCGGGTCAAAAAACGAAAGCAGAGCCTAATGTACTAAATATTGTTGCGCAGACACAGGGTTGTCTGTGTTACGTCTTTGTCTAGTCTGACATCATTATGATTTGCACAGTGACTTCCTGGTTTTAATTCGGAAAAATTATAAGATTTTATTATAGGATTGTACATAGGCAATAACAGAATTTAGGAAGAACTATAAGTTGTTTAAAGCATTCTTGGGATAACACCTCGAACTAGACGTGCGAAGTGGTAATTAAACTGAGTTTTTCAAAGTATCTTCACAAAGACTCAGTTTTACAAGATTTATTTTGAATAGGAGTTTAAAATTAAAGTGACACCTAATGGCTTGAGATTTATTACCTTTAAATTGAATAACAATTAATCAAGATAAAATATTTGAAGTCGCCGCTTTTCCATATTTTAGCACCCAGTATAGGCCTACTATAAGTATATTTTACCTTAGTTTATTCGAAAATTTTAAGACGCAAAGAAAACTATAAAATTATATCGGAAAAGTCCTGATATTCTCACTTGTCCTGGAGACGGGGGTCAAACTTTCAATTAATTTCATAACCCTCCCCGCCTAGTTACGCTACTTTGCAAAATGTCATAGGATAAGGGAGGGAATAGTATTGTTTCCACGTATACGCTGCACTGCGTATGTTTCACAGTGTAATATCCTGTTCTGGGAGTTTACTCTTTTCAACTCGGCAAGTAAATTCTCATGCTGTATAAAATATTTTATTTTACAGTAGGCCTACAGTTTTTCTTAATTATTTTTATAGAGTAATTATTCGTATGTATTTTTTCACCATGTATTTTAAACCATAGCAAACAGTCGCACAGCAGAGCAGTTGTTGCCAATACTGTCTCATGTCGATTAATTCAGGCTATACTTTAGAAATCTACATACATTACGTTTGTACTTCGTATAAAAGGTGTAACAAAAATTGTTTAAATACTTATTTGTAGTTACAGAAATTGAGCGATGAAGGAAGGGGAAGATTAGACGCGCTGTACCTGAGAAAACTGCTGCAGAAGAAGAGAAGATAAAACCGAAACAGTACGAAAACAGAAGAAAAATATTCTAAGACATGTAAACGAGTACTGATGAGAGCAGACAGAAGTCTGAGGAAACTACAGAATTGTGAGGAAAAACCTACTGCTTGAACCGCATACAACGGGTGATGCACATGCTGACGCATTGGCAATGACAAGATTCAGATTAATGTACTCGTAAAAGGTAATGGTTACTGAATACGAAAGCTTTTAATCTTTCCCAACATGTTTATTAATAGCCACAGAATGTAAGAATTACAATGACGTAATAAATAAATTGTATCACTGAAAGGTTTCTGTAAAAAAATTGAACTATTGTTTGTTGCAATTTTCCCAGCAAAGAGCGTACTAATTAAATCACTCGCAAGTAATTTTTCGACCTGTCGAAGTACGAGTAAACTGACTTGTCGCCGGGAGCAAAGAAATGTCGGATTCCCATTCAAAAATATAAAAACCAAATAAAAATCGATCAAAATACAGATGAATAATTGAAAGGCATAATTTCATCAATGGAAGGACCGGTCAATAAGTATAAGACATTAAGTGTGTCGACGTATCAACAATATTTATTGCCATTATCAGGTCCTGTGTACGGACAATGTAGAAAAAATCAAACACAAGAAAAACAAAACCCTTACTTAAATACCTATATATAATTCAAACACTTTTTGCTACAGTCTATTTCTTGATGCATATAATATATTTAATATTTATAATAACTTTACCTCAAGATGTTTTTTCCCTTATTTGGAACATGTTTCGGGACACTTATTGTTCCCATCTTCAGCCTTCTTAATTTTGAATCTTGTGGAGTACTTATGTTTGGTTCGTTGTCGTTATGGTTTCCTGTTGGTTTTTGGTATTTTAAATTGGTATTATTGTGTGTGATTGTGTGTGAATATTAGTATTTTGTGTATTTTCGATGTTGAGTGTTTTGAAAATTGTGTCATGTACAGTATTGATTTGTATTTGTTCAGGTATTAGTTTGTTTTGTGATTTGTGTTTGTATATTTGTAAATTTTCCCAAATGTTCATTATGGTGTATTAGTGTCATGTTTGTTATGTCTGGGAATTCATGTCCAGTGTTTATTGCATGTATGGCCAAATTATATTTATATATTTCTGTTTTTTTTTTATGCGTTTAGATGTTCAAAATAACGTTTTTTCAGTTGTTTTTTGTTTGTCCTATGTTCAAGTTTTAATAATATACAGATTTAAATATTCTTACAATCTGTACTCAGCTGTAACATATTTTGCTATGCTATATGAAGACATGTATTGGCATCTTTACCAATTAGAGTATACATCCGATTATTACTGCATGTATACATATAATTAAGTGATTATCATATTATCAATATTTTAAGTTTTAATATTGTATTAATTATGTTTTGGAATATTATAGTTATGTTTATACTTTTAAGTGAAACAATATGTAAGGAATGCTATTATTTTGCTGATTTAAAACAAAGCGTCTCAGCTCCCTCACACTTACACAGGCAAACACAAACACATTCACTCAATTAATTTATCTTGTTTTCACAGGTCCTGATGATAACAATAAATATTGTCGAAACGTCGACACAAATAATGTAAAATTTGTGTTATAGGCTACTTATTGACCGATCCTTGTTAAACCTTCCATCGTTAAAATATATTGATCGACGGTCACTACTGAATGAAGAATTTAGGTAAGGTATAGTTAATTGGGTCTGTCTACTTTGTACAAACTGGTAATTACGTTGTGTGCAGGTGCAGTGCAGTCAGCAAACGCTAATTTATATTCTCCACCATTTCCAAGTAGGCTACTCGCTTTTTACATTGCTAAACAGCGTTACGCGTAGTATAATGTGCATATGTCGTCTTTAATTGTGGCAACCGGATCGCTGAGCTGCACAACTATTTTGGACGAAATTATTAGATAGAGTCAAAATAATAAATTTTAATTCATTCACATTCATGCTCCGAGTAACGCCATGTGTGTTATATATGTGTTTATTTTAATGTTTTTAACTATTTAAGTGTTTCTGCGTAAATATACAAATGAAGAGGTTAGCCTACAAAAATATGATACTTATCAAAGTTAGTATTCTCGTGTGTGTAGAATACCCAGCGAAAACGACTCGTGGAATATTTCAATTTATACTGTAAGTATAAGTGTTTAATTACTTTCACTTACAATTTGATTTTATAACTCATTTAAATGTTGTTTTAAGTTTTATACTATATTTTTAATAGGCCTATGTGTTAGAAAGTAATTATTCTATACAAAAGACAATAGCGTAATGGTGTTGTAAGGGACTTCAGACCCTAAAGTCAAACAGTTGTATCGACTTAATCCTTTGGAGTTGTTTAAAATTAAAAAAACGTTGATAGGAACTAAAATAAATCAGGGGCGTATTTTGGGGGAACGAAGGGACCGGACCCTCCCGCCACAGAAAAAGTTGACGAATTTTGTTAAACTCTTAATTTTTAGGCTATTTTATTTTATTTTTTGAGCTGTGCACGCTAATATAGTAGTAACTTTTTTTAAATATACAAACAAGTTTGTCACACAGCATTAGGCTATACGTTTGAAATATGAAATATAGGAAAATCAATTCAGTCAATTAGTATCTTTTAATAATGCTTCGATAACGCTTATTTCCATTGTGTTATTACCGTTTACTTTAATGAAACTGATTTCAGAATGTTATCACGCTTTCTTCAGAAGATTTAAAGATACTAATGTTGATTAGTCTTAACTTGTATTTTCTTTCGTATGAAGCAGACCAGATCCCCCCCCCCCTCCCAAAGCCAGATTCTAGATAGCTTTCGCCTACGTCGTGAAGTTTCTCGACCCGCGGAATGCGACATAACTTCAGCTGGTGCCAGATAATTAATAAAGATACGGAATTCGCATTTTGAATTGAATACTTCACAGTTTGACGTCCGACATAGACTTTCATTCTTCAAAATTTTGACTTCCATTATTGACACATTGCCCCAAAATAAAGGTACCAGATATTAATAAAGATACGGAATTCGCATTTTGAAAAGAATACTTCACAATTTGATGTCCGATTTAGACTTTTATATTTTCTCAAAATTTTTACTTCCATTATTGACACGTGTTGCCTCAATTAAAAGTAAACACCAGATTCGGATTTTGGTTAACATTCCCTTTAGTCTAATACCAGCCATGAATTTTTACTGTTTTGAAAGAATTTTATTCACGTTTGGGCTCTGTGTCCAAAAATTTCTAAATTTTGAAAACTAAACACTATATTAACAATTTCTCTAATTTTATACCCTACATGGATTTTTGCCTCCCGTTACTACTTTTAAAGATTAAAACTAAGAGCTTAATTCCTTCCTTCAGCAATTTTCAAAAAATTAAATTCTTAATTCATAGCTTTATACAAATTAATCTCTTCTTCCTGCATATAATTACACACACACACACACACACACACACACACACACACACACACACACACACACACACACACACACACACACACACACACACACACACACACACACACACACACACACACACACATACAAAATACCAGAATTTGTATACAAAATGGACCAAAGCGGCATAAAATCTTCTAAGTAAACACTCAATAAAACAATCAGTTTTAGATCTCTCTTCACTTAACATATTTTTAGGAACATCCGAAATTTACTAAAGAATTAAAGAATTTATTAAAAAGTTTAATCAATTTTAATTTCTACAAGTGGATATTTATCATCTTTCAATCCCTTATAAATCAAGTTTAAATTATTATTTTTATTTAAGTCTTTAAAATTTTATCATCTAGTATATTAAAAAATCTTTTAGGCAAATTAACTTTATATTCTTCTAGATGACACAGAATTTAGGTCCAAATTTAGTTTTAATTTTCTCAAATCATTGAATCTTATATTTTTTATTCAATTCCAAGTCTTTAATATTCTTAAATTCTTTAAAGGCACATTCTCGATCTTATTAAATACAGCGATTGAGGAATCCATTGTTAGTTCACTATTTATATAGAAAAACATTTAGAACAAAAATTTAATATAATTAAATGAGTTCATCATTGAACGAATTTATTCATTGTCTTAAATGTAAAAGGAAGACGAAGAATGTAGAATCTAAAATAGTTCAGCCTAATAATAGATTATACAGAATAGCTGCTAAATGTCCTATTTGTAAAACTAATAAAAGCAAATTTATTAAAAGCCCCGAAGAAAAAATTAAACATGTTGTTAAAAAAGAATTATCTTCGCCTTATTTCATGCTCCTGTAAAAAATAACATAAAAAAAAAATGATAACACTGGGAATGGACGACTTATGGGCAGCAGATTTAGTAATAATGTCAAATTATTCAAATGACCATTAAAAAAGAAAAATGGAAGAGATGTTTCTAAAGCTTTCGAGAATATTATAAAAGATTCTATTCAAGTGGTACATAAACCACCTAATTTATTACACACTGACAAGGAATTAAAATTTAAAAATAAAGAATTGAATTCTTTAATAAAAAAATATAATATAAACCTATATCACACAGGGAACGACGAAAAGAGTGCTATAATAGAACGCTACAATAGAACTCAAAATGAGTGTATGAAAGTAATTTTCAATATTAATAAGAATTACAGATAGATAGATATTTTAGAAAGGATCGTTAAGAAATATAACATTTCTATTCTCAGAAAAATAGGAATGAAACCTATAGAAGTTAGTAAAGAAAAAGAGAAAGAATTATTAGAAACAGTCTTTTAATATATTCCTCCAGAATTCGTAAAGAAATGTAAATTTAAATCTGGAGATAGAGTTCGAATTACAAATAAGAAAGATACTTTTTCAAATAAGTTTAAAAATAATTGGTCAAGGGAAATATTTATAATCGATCGAGTAAATAATACGGATCCAGTTACTTATAACATAAAAGATTTGAATAATGAAGATATTATAGGAAGTTTTTACGAATACGAAATAAAGAAAATTATTTTATAATTATAATTTTTTCAATATAAATTGTATATAGAAACAACTATGGAGAATGATAAAATAAAACTTGTAACTTGAAATCGATGCAGATCACTCACGGATATAGCCAATTCTCATAAAAACAAAAACTATAAAGATTGATTGAATTATTATTGTAAGGACTGTCACCAAGAATATAGAATAAAATGTTGTCAGAATCCAGATCCAATTGATATTAAAGAACATAAAATATGCAATGTAGGTAAAGAGGAAAACGAAACTTTTAACTTTTATAGAGATAAATATTATAAAGGTAAAACTAGGAACTGCTGCAAGGAATCTACTCGTAAAGAAATTGGGAAAACCAATTATATGTGAATGTGGAAAATTAATTGAGACTAACTCTTATCTTTCTAAACACTTAACTACAAAAATTCATAAAAGATTAAATCAAAATAAGAAAAATTTAAGTTGAATTTAAAAAGCATCATAAAATTTACTTTTCCCGTTAAAAAATATTTCTATTAAATAGACACTTTCCAGAAGATGTCAAATTCGTTAGAAAATATTCCTATTAAATAGACGCTTTCAAAAATTTAAGTTGAATTTAAAAATCACCATAAAGTTTACTTTTCTTACTAAATAGACGCCTCACAAAAGAAAAATAAATACAATTCAAACAAATTAAAATGGCAAGTGACAAAGTTCATTGTGTAGTATGCGATATGCAGATCACTACGAAACATTATGATAGACATTTTCAATCTCAAGAACATACTAAGAATTTTAATATCAATTCTTAAAGAGTTAAAGAATTCATTCAATGCGAACAAGAATGATTTTAATTTATATAACGAGAAGAAATTAAGGGAAATTGGTAAGAAATTATCTGTAAGAAATCTAGAAGAATTAAATAGAGAACAACTTATAAATAAATTGATTAAAATATCTGATAAGGCATCAAATTTAGGATTGAGAGATTTAAAATATATTCAAGATTTAGCTACTAAGAATTCCATAGACATAACTAATAAATCTAGAAATTAGCTTATAAAAGCAATTAAAAAAAACTAAAAATATCGATGAAGTGAAAACTCCAGAAAAAATTATACATGTCGAAGTCAAGAAATCTACGAATATTTTAATGAATATATTCTTACATCCTCTAATAATGATGTTAATGATATTCCAGCTTATTTAGCATTTCATAGAGGTGAATTAAAAAGTTTGATTGAGGAAATGCTCAAGGATAATAAAAGTATAAAAGGTCAATTATCATTAGAATGCAAATATGAAAGAAACTTAGTTACAGGAGAATCTCAAGAAACATCTATGTACTACGGTTTGGCCGCTATTGAAATATGTAATATCGATGACTTTCTTACAACGCAGTTTAAAAAGCTAGAACTTAAAGTAATTTTAAATCAACGACATGCAGGTTCCGGATGGACTTTATCAAAAAGCGAACAGTTAACTTTAAGATTAAAGAAGCATAATTCTTTAAATGCTGGTTCGTATATCAAATTACCCGATGAGATTAAAGATAAAAAAGCTTGTATAAATTTTGAGAATAAAGATGAATATTGCTTCATATATTCTACCAGATTAGCTATAGATGTTCATAACAAGAAAACTTTAAATCATCCTGAAAGAGTTAAACAATATTGAAAATATATAAATGATCCTATATTTTCAGGATATGAATTTCCAATGTCATTAAAAGATATAAGGAGATTTAAAAGGAAAAGCTTTAGCAAGTTCGAAAATATTCCGAGTATGTCTCTTAAAGTGTATACTTTTGATACAAGTGGAACGATACTTCCTATGCAAGTTTCAGATATTTATGATGCAAATTTAGAAGTAAATCTATTGTATTATAAAAATGGAGATAATTCACACTACACTTATATCACGGATATCTCAAAATTAGTGGGTTCTCAGTTATCAAAACATGTTCATAAAATTTATCTTTGCAGATGTTTAACTGAGTTTAATAAAGCTATCGATTTAAACAATCATCTAGAAGTTTGTAAATCACACGAACCTGTTAAACCAATAATGCCAAAGCAAGCAAAAAAGCTTATTTTAAAAATTATCATAAGAAAATAGAGCATCCATATGTCATATATATTTATTTTGAGAATCCACTTTATAAATAAGATACATGCGCTGGTAATCCAGATAAAGCGTTTACTATAAAGACGCATTTACATAAACCATATGGATTCACTATATATTTGGTTTCAAGAATTAATAATGAATACTTTAAATCAATATGTTATAGAGGTAATTCTGAAGAAGAATTAGAAAAAGTTCCTGAAAGGTTATTTAAAGAGTTATCAAAGGTTTAACTAAATTAATTTCTAGGAAATTTAATTCAAGTAATCAGCTTCCAATGAACTTAACAGAAGAAGAGGAACTTGATTTTCAGAACGCTGAAGTATGCCATATTTGTGAGAAAAGATTTAAATATGATGAATTAGATGAAGAAGATGAAGGTGAAAAAAGGGCATTATATTATTCAGATGATCCAGATGATAAAATAAATAAATATGATAAAGTAAGAGATCGTTGCCATTTGAGCGGAAAATATAGAGGAGCGGCTATAATATATGTAATATAAATTTGAAGCTTCCTCAAAATATTCCAGCATTTTGTCATAATATGAGTGGATATGATACTCATCTGAATATCAAAGAATTAGCTAAAAAATATGGGAAAGTAGATCTTATTGCTAATAGGGATGAAAAGTATGTAAATTATTCAGTTAATTCCGGATATGGATTTGAGTTCGATACAAATGGAAAACCAAGAAAATATATAAAGCTTTCTTTTGTGGATACTTTTAGATTCATGGCTTCATCTATAGAAAAGTTAGCTAAAAAAGTTAGCCTTAAAAAAGACGATTATAAGCACGTTAATAATTTCATTAGAGACAACAGTATTTTAAGTAAAATATTAAATAGACAGGAAGGAGATGAAGATAGGATTTTCAAAATATTAAGTGGAAAAGGAATCTTTTCTTATGAATTTATAGAAAACATTGAGAAATTAAAATATGAGAAAGAATTAAAGAAGTCGAATTTTATAGCAGCTTGAATAATGAAAATATCTTCGAAGGTGATTTCAAATATTATTTAAAATTTTGGAATATATTTAAAAAAAAATTTTAGGAAATTATTCTGATCTATATAATATTCAAGCGTATTATTATTAGGTGATATATTTGAGAATTTTAGATATGTGTGTTTGAAAAATTATAATTTAGATCCAGCACATTATTTGACCCCTCCATTATTAGCTTGGGACGCAATGTTAAAATTAACTAAAATTAAATTAGAATTAATTGATGATTATAATTTATGTTAACAATAGAGAGAGAATTCGCGGAGGAATTTTTCAAGCTATTAAAAGATATTCAAAGGCAAATAATAAATATTTTAAAGATTACGATCCCAAGAAACCCGATAATTACTTATTATATGTTGATGCGAATAATTTATATGGATGAGCATTATCTCAAAAATTGCCATACAAAGATATTATGTGGACAGATCTTAAAATATATCTTTAGAAGAATGGAAAAATGAATATTAGAATTAAGCAAAGATGAAGATTTTGGTTATATATTTGAATCTGATTTAGAATATCCTAACGAACTCCATAATGCACATATCCTCCACTCGCTCCAGAACACTATAATAATAGATTATGTACTAGCCTACATTATTTGATAAAAAGATTATGTTGTTCATAGTAGTAATCTAAAATACTACTTAGAGAAGGGAATAAATCTGACTCATATAAGTAAAGTACGCGTAATTAGTTTCAAGCAAAAGATTATATGAAAAATACATTGATTTTAACACTAAAATGAGAGCTCTGAGTGAAAGTGATTTTGAGAAAGATTTCTATAAGTTAATGAACAATAGTGTATTTGGGAAAACTATGGACAATGTTAGAAATAGATGTGAAGTAAAATTGGGTGATGAAGAATTTTCATTAAAGCAGGCTAAGAAGACAAATTTTAAGGAATTTACTATATTTGATGTAGACTGTATTGCTTCTCATATGTATAAAACTAAAGTAAAATTTGATAAGCCAATATACGTGGGATTTTCAGTTTTAGGTCTATCGAAATTATTAATGTGCGAGTTTTATTATGATGGGAAATATGATTCAGAATTAAATTTACTCTATATGGATACTGACAGTTATTTAGTAGAAACTAAGAAAGATCTTTAAAAGTAATTAAAGAGCATGCTAAAGAGTTCGATACAAGTGATTATAATAAAGATCATGAATATTATAGTGCAACTAATAAGAAACTTATTGGGAAATTTAAAGATGAATTAAACGGAATTCCTCTACAAGATTATTGCGGATTAAGATAAAAAATGTATTCTTATAGTTTTCAGACGAAAGATTCTAAAATTATTAATATAGTGAAGTATAAAGGAATTACAAAAAATGTGGTTAATAAATGTATGACTATAAATAATTTTAAAAGATGTTTGTTTGAAGATAAAGAAGAATAAAGAGAAATGAATTGTATAAGAAGCTATAAGCATGAATTATATTATATTATATTATGTTTATATTCTATAAACATGAATAAAGTGGCTCAAAATCCTAAAGATGAAAAAAGATATGTAACAGAAAATAAAATAGAAACTTTACCATTTGGCCATATGGATATTGATAAATAGATTCATAGTATTGACAAATAGAATATTAAATAGTATTGATAAATAGATTCACATATTTAATAAATGTTTTAATAAAGTTTATAGGAATGGGTTATATAATTTTCTAATATCATTAAATAAATATATCTCACAATAATTATCTCCATCAGTTATATCAAAATAATTTCCTTCCCAATTAATTTTATCTTTAAGAGTTTCTTTCATTCTATTATAAAGATTAATCGAATTAGGATGATAAGTTAATTTCATAAGAACAACCATATTAGGAAATTTATCTTTAATATTATTAAGCTGTTTATTAAAATTTCTTCTTTGACATCTGATAACATAATAAACTGGATCATAAGTTTTAATTAAAGCAAACATATTTAAAAGATTTTTGTTAAGAGTTTGAGGAACAACTCTTTAAAATTTAAAGTTTCAATAAAATTGTATTGAGCATTTATTAGATTACTTTGCTTATCTATAAGTTCACCTGAAATATCAGCTATTTTCTTGAAATATTCAATTTCATTAATATATTTTTCTTTAATTTTATATTCACCATGTTTTCTAATAGAAGTAACGACTTCTTTAGTAACCCACTTTTTCAATAATTTAGCTGCAGGTTTCTTTTAAGGTAAAATAAGTGAATATAAGCCAGATTCATTAATGAAAACTCTTTGAGAATCAATTCTGAAATGGAGGTTATTTAGTAGCCCTCTATTATTTTCTAAATTGTTTAGTGTAATTTTGTCATCTGTATCAACATTTACTCTAATAGATTGGTCTTGTATTTTCATATTCTAGAAGCTCGGCAATATCTTTAGCTTCAAACCATGGATTATTATTTTCATCAATTATCATGAACATATTCTTTCCATGGAACATCAATTGTCCATTACGAATATCAATTAGTGAATTCATTTTAGAGTTGTTAATTTATATAGAAAAAAATTTAGCTGAAAATTTATTTTAGAGAAAATAAGCCAGATTCATTAATAAAAACAGTTATGAGAATGCATATATTCCAAGAGGAATCAAACGTTACCCTTTAAATCTTCATATATTTTGCGATATTTTTCTCATGAGCTTAGTTATATTCGTTTCAAATTTAGAAGTAAAATAAAGTTCAGACTCGTTAATAAATATAGTTTTTACATCTATATTATAGACGTCGCTTTTTGCTATGTCTAGAAAATATTTAACATTAAGTTTATAATATATATCAACGTGTTTAAATAAAGCATCTCTTGAACTCTAAAATATCACAAATATCTTTATTTTCATGATAATTAGGTTGAGCCCCAATTTGCATACCAACTAAGTCCAACAAATTGTTCTTATATTTTAGTGTTACTTGTTTACAATTATTTTGAAACTGTTTTCATTAAAGAATATAAGCCAGATTCATTAATAAAACAGTATGAGGTTGCATATATTCCAAGGGGAGAGAATAGCTACTCTTTAGATTTTCAAATATTTTACGATATTTTTCTTTATTTTCATGAGAATTAGGTTAGGCCCCAATTTGGGTCCCAACTAAGTTTAATAGATTTTTCTTATAAGCTTTGTTATATTCTTTTTAAATTTAAATATAAAATATTATTAGACCCCTCGTTATTTAATAAATTACCCTTTTCATCTTGAATTGCAATCATTATTTCTTTAATATGTTTTAAATCTTTCCTAATAGGAACATAATGGATTTTTGTTAGAGGAAGACATAAGAGTATTTCTTGTATATATTTAAGCCAATGTTATTCTATGGTTGATTTGAGAGTAATCAGAAATAATTTAAATATGATAATTGTATTTAGACAAAATAAACATTACACGAAATTTATATATGATGATTTTGTAGGTAGCGATATGAATTTTAAAAAATTCATGAAGATTTGCGATAGATGTTGGTCTAAAGATTATGGATTTCTTCCTATAAATTTAACGTTGAAAGCCAATAATGGGAAATATATGGATAAATTTGAGGCTATATAAATACAGTATTTTTAATTTGTTATAACGTTCATGTTCACGTTCTATTAAAATTTCTTTCTTATAAATGGATTACTCAAATTCTGAAGTAAGTGTTAACAAGCTAAAATATTAGATTCAATCGAGAAGGAATTAATTAAGAAGTTCAAACAAGCTCATAAGAAAGAAATATATAATGAGGAAATTAAACAAAAGGCTTTTGAGCCAATTACAAAGGCTATAGGAAGCGTTGATTCAAATATTAAAGGTGTCTTAGATCAGAATCAAAATTTAATGGATTTAGTACCAGTTAAATAAGCTTGCTAATATATCAATTTCAGAATCAAGTTATTATGAAGAAGAATATCATCTTCTTTCGAGCACACCTTTTAGACTTATTACAGATAAATCTACGCGTGCACCTTCTAGTCCACAAGAAGAAGAAATTCAAAATCCTATTTTAATGGAAAATATAGTTAGTCCAAATACTTCGAATAAGATTATTGGACCAATAGCTCAAAACTATTTACCAAGAGCTAAAGATGATAAATTCGGATTGTATTTTAAATAAAAAGAAGAAACATTTTATGATAGGCAATTTGATAGTTGGAATAGATCATGACGTTATTACTATCGATAATATAAAGTATAAAGGAACTCAAGGACTTTGGAGATTATTAACATATTGTTACGACGTCACAGAACAATCTACGTGTTTATCGAATTTTCCAGAGAGATCCAGAATGTAAGCGTGTGGCGTACGTGCTTGTAGACGCATTTACGAGAGAGTTCTCGATGCCGCCAGCCGTGCGGACTGTGTCAAGGCCGCAGTTAATTACGTAGTTCATACGGACGCTAAGACGCAATTAGGAATCATCTAGATATTCGACTGGCTATAAATACCGGTACTCAACGACGTTCAGTTTAGTACAGCTGCAATACATTTCCAGAGTGGTTCCAGTTATTACTGTGTACGTTCAAGTAGTTATTAGTGAAGTGTTGCGTTTTATAATCGGACGGTATAATTGTAATACAATTGAGTTTTAATATTAGTGGACATTTTATTGCGTGTGAACAATTTTCATTTGATTTGTTGTAGAGACTGTGTTGTTAATTACGAACTGTTTTACCGTAACAATTAAAGGTGTGATTAGTGACTTAATTGGTGCCTTGTACTTATTTTGTTTCCACTGTACCTACGACGATCGAGTAGACCGTCGTAACAGTGGTGTCAGAAGTGGGATAGAACTGTTAACAGTGGAAACAGTGGACACTTTGTACAAGACGAGTGTAGATTGTAATTAATTAATAAAATGGATACCAGTCAGATGATAGAAGCATTCCGAGCAATACTACAGCAAAGTCTGGAACAAGAAAAAGAAGAACGAAGACAGGAAAGAGAAGAAGCAGAAAAACGACAAGACGAAAAACGTAATCATGAAAATGAAATACCAGAGGGACGGAAAAAGAAGAATTTAGCCGTCAAGCAGACGACATTAAGAGGTTCGTACAAGAGGATACCACTGCAAAATTTGTCCTGTTACGAGGTGAGCTGAACAAACAAGTTGACAGAATATCTGAAATAGAAAAATCTGTGAAAACAAATATTTCAAGTTTAGAAGATTCTATTACAAATTTAATAAAACAAATTAAAAAGGAAGTCGAACATTTAGTAAAATAAATAGTTGATAACGAAAGACCATTAATAAATGCTGAAGAAGATTCAAAATATCACAGAAATCTAACTGTAGCAGGGCCAGTTTACGCAAAGGCCCCAACATTTGATGGAAGCACTCATTGGGGAACTTATATTCGCCAATTTGAAGCTGCCGCTCGCTTAAATAAATGGACGGAAGAAGAGAAAGGACTTTCACTAATTCTTGCTTTAAAAGGGCCTGCCGCAGAACTAATACAGAAAGTGCCATCTGACAGTCAGAATGTCTATGCCGAATTAACTAAAGCTCTGGAATTACTGTACGGTGACCAGCATTTGTGCGAAGTGTACCGTGAACAACTTAAAGCGAGGCGACAGCGTTCAGGGGAGAGCCTTCAAGAGTTTGAAGCGAATATCGACCGACTGACGGGATTGGCTTATCCCGAAAAATCGGAGGACTTCCGGAAGTGGATTTCTCTCATTATGTTTATTGACGGTATCAAAGATAGTAAGTTACAACAAGTATTAAGAATGGCTCGACATGATAATAAATCAGACGCTCTTGTTCATGCTCTCCGTTTTGAAGCTGCCAAGTCGGCTACCTACATTAATCAAAGTATGCTATCACGTTGTAGCCAAATGGATCCAATACCACAGTATCGTCATAGCGGACAGCATAAAGAGACGATTCAAAAACAACAGTTTAAGAAACCAGCAGCACCACAACGATCTTTCGAACCAAAGGATAAAGACAGAAGACCGAAGTGTTACAACTGTGGAAAACGTGGTCATCTACAGGTAGACTGTTGGGAGAAGAAGATACCGAGAGAAGAGAGTGATCGCACCAATTGGAGAAGTAAAGCCCCAGAACAGCACACAGTTTCCACGCTACATAAGACCAGTGGAAACTTGATCGTTAATGGATTTGCTGAAGGTAAACCAACATCATTTACAGTTGACACGGGCGCAACAGTGTCCATTGTGCGCCCTGACTTAGTCAGCAACCGCAAGCCTCTAATTAGCTCTTGTACAATATAGACTGTGACTGGAAGCCCCGTCAAGGTGCTAGGAAAGGTAGACGTACGTGTACGCCTGGGTCTTCTCGAGTTTAGCCACCAAATGCTCGTTGCAGACATTGTCGATAAAGTGATTCTTGGCACGGACATTATGAATGCCTACGGATTCGTTATGGACTTAAGAGAGAATGTCCTGAAGGTTGGGCAAGAGAAGATAAAGCTTTGCATGGCTAAAAGGACAGGGTCTACCAACCATTCGATTAAGCGAGTGGCATTAGTCGAAGAAAAAGTCAACAGGTATGATCAAAAGGAACCCTCCCTATTGCAAGCGGAAATGGAGGAAGAACTAGCAGAGGAAATACAAATAAGTGTAACGACAAAAGAAGTGATTGGAAAGCCAACTATGGGTGTCGAGACAAAACTCTTGCTTGTTCCTTAGCTGATAGAAACGCCCGAGGGCAAAGTGGCTGAAGATGAGGTTACGCAAGAGGTTGTTGACGAGAACCAAGCAAACTTGGATCAGCCAGTGGTGTTTAGATCATCAGTACACGACACAACCGGCATGACTCCAGCAAAATTGGTGTTTGGGCGGGAGATTCGTGTTCCTGGGGACTTAATGTTCGGATCACCTGAGACTCAGTCTTAAGAGCCGCAGAACTATTCCTCGCAATTAGAAAACCAATTGCGAGAGATGAATCGCTTGGTAAGAGGACGGCTGAATATTGCCTGTGATAAAATGAAAACTCGGTATGACATTCGCAGCAATAGTGTGGGTTTCCAAGAAGGAGATCAGGTCTTGTTGTTCAATCTAAAAGCGCCGTCGTGGTCGCTCACCTAATCTTCAGCCTAACTGGGAAGGACCCTACACTGTGAAAAAAAGAATTAACGATGTTGTTTATCGGATTCAACAGGAAGGACAGCGAAAGTTCAAGGTCGTCCACCTAGATCGCCTGGCTAAGTACAACTTTAGAGACGGTTTGCCAGTTCGGAAGAACAGGTTTAAGGAGGAGGCAGTATTATGACGTCACAGAACAATCTACGTGTTTATCGAACGTTCCAGACAGATCCAGAATATAAGCGTGTGACGTACGTGCTTGTAGACGCATTTACGAGAGATTTCTCGATGCCGCCAGGCGTGCGGACTGTGTCAAGGCCGCAGTTAATTACGTAGTTCATACGGACGCTAAGACGCAATTAGGAATCGTCTAGATATTCGACTGGCTATAAATACCGGTACTCAACGACGTTCAGTTTAGTGCAGCTGCGATATATTTCCAGAGCGGTTCCAGTTATTACTGTGTACGTTCAAGTAGTTATTAGTGAAGTGTTGCGTTTTATAATCGGATGGTATAATTGTAATACAATTGAGTTTTAATATTAGTGGACATTTTATTGCGTGTGAACAATTTTCATTTGATTTGTTGTAGAGACTGTGTTGTTAATTACGAACTGTTTTACTGTAACAATTAAAGGTGTGCTTAGTGACTTAATTGGTGTCTTGTACTTATTTTGTTTCCACTGTACCTACGACGATCGAGTAGACCGTCGTAACAATATAATGAAGCTCCAGATAACATATATTATACTCAAGATGATTTGAAAAATTATATAAATATTCTATTTACTGAATCTATTCATAAAAATAATTATAAAAACACCGATAAACATAAATCTAGTAAGGGAAATAAGTATATGAATTTAATTGCAAATATTTGGCGTAATAGAAATAAAGTAAGAGGATCCGATATAAAGCAATATAAAGAGAATATAGAATGTCAGTACATAGATAAATTAAAAGAATTATTGAGTAAATTAAATTATATTTTTGCTCAAGAGAAAGGTGGAAATAATAGTTTCCATAATAAGAAAATTGGGATTGTACATTACTTTTCAAATAAGATAGAAGAGATAATTGATACTCCAAGGAGAATAGAATTTGTAACTAGATTTGTTTCATATTTGCGTGGATCTGTGTTAAGAGATGAGAAAATTGGATCAGGATTATTTAATACAATTCTGAATACTTTA
Organism: Magicicada septendecula; assembly: GCA_034769895.1. Taxonomy (NCBI): domain Eukaryota; kingdom Metazoa; phylum Arthropoda; class Insecta; order Hemiptera; family Cicadidae; genus Magicicada; species Magicicada septendecula. The sequence goes on from CM068376.1 coordinate 41,868,223, forward strand.
CCATTTGAATTACATGCTCCTGGATATAATTTTCTAGGTACAGGAACTAAAATATATAAGAGATTAGCTCATGGAGAGGTTGAAATTAATCCACTTGACGAAGCTGGTAAAGAACATGATCATCCTAAAACTGAAGATAGATAGGAATCTGATAAAGTTCTTCAGAAAAAAGCGTGGGGTAAATTTATCTCTAATAATGCTCTAATGAAAAATCATTGGAATACGATATTGTTAAAAATTATATTAAAGAAAATTAGATATTGATATATTTTAGTTATAAAATAGTTTTCTTTATTTCGTATTCGTAAAAATTTCCTTTAATATCTTCATTATTCAGATCTTTTTTTATAAGTAACTGGATCCTTATTATTTACTCGATCTATTATAAACATTTCCCTTGTCCAATTATTTTTATACTTATTTGAAAAAGTATCTTTCTTATTTGTAATTCGAACTCTATCTCCAGATTTAAATTTACATTTCTTTACGAATTCTGGAGGAATATACGTATTTAAGACTGTTTCTAATAATTATTTCTATTTTCCTTTATTAACTTCTGTAGGTTTCATTCCTATTGTTCTGTGAATAGAATTGTTATATTCCTTAACGATTCTTGCTAAAATATCTATCCATCCCTAATTCTTATAAATTTTAAAAATCACTTTCATTTGCTCATTTTGAGTTCTATTGTAGCATTCTATTATAGTACTCTTTTTCTCGTTCTCTGTGTGATATAGCTTTATATTATATTTTTTATTAAAGAATTGAATTCTTTATTTTTAAATTCTCATCCCTTGTCAGTGTGTAATAAATTAGGTGATTTATGTCCCACTTGAATAGAATCTTTTATAATATTCTCGGAAGCTCTAGAAACATCTGTTCCAGTTTCCTTTTTTAATGATCTCGACCAAGCATATTTGGAAAATATATCTATAACGTTTAACATATATTTATAACCATCATTCTCATTTGAATAATTTGACATTATTACTAAATCTGCTGCCCATAAGTCGTCCGAGTGCTATAATAATAATATAATAATATATAATATAATAAATATAATAATAACATTCCGAGTGTTATTATTTTTCTTTTTGAAAATTTTTCTAACAGGAGTATGAATTTCCTTCGCCTCAGTTATTGAGTCTTCTTTAGATAATTCTTTTTTAGCAACATGTTTAATTGTTTTTCACAGCTTTTAATAAATTTGCTTTTATTAGTTTTACAAATAGCACATTTATCAGCTATTCTGTATAATCCATTATTAGTCTGAACTATGTTAGATTCTACATCCTTCGTCTTCTTTTTACACTTATGACAATGCATCAAATCGTTCAATGATGAACCCATTTAATTAAATTTAATGTAATTATATTTAGTCCTTATAAGGTAAGTCTTATTAAATTTCTTTTTTTTTGTAAAGTGATGTTATCTGGTATTGTATACTAAAATATATATTTTCTATAGTTTCTGTAATTTTTGTGTAATGTATTTGATATTATTTTGTAAATTTATTAGAATTTTTTAAGATTACTGAATTTATGTAAATTGTATATTTGTATTGTAGTTAATGCTTGATTAAGGAATTTCTTTAAAAATTGTATCTTTTTTCTTGAATTTCTAATGTTCCCAAAAGTGGCCTAGGTACGGCATATTTGTATTTACTTATATATGTATATGTGTTGTAACATGTATAACATTTTCTTTAATTTGTAAAAAATAAACTTATTAATATTTCTTTCGTTTTGAAATTGCTGAACTGGATATACAAGGAGACACCTTTGAACGTCAGTTATATATAGGCTAACGTATGACACTAAAATAAAATATGAAATCAATAAGTTAGCTAAATGAAACTATAAGCAACTGTGCGATTAAAATTAAGATGAAATAACATGAAAAATGTATAATAAAATAAAGATGACGTATATTTGTATGAATCTAAATAAATAATTCTATAGAAGTAAGAAGATAAAAAGTGGACTTGTTGAATTTGTATGGGTTAGTTGGGCACTCAATTTTTGTAATTATTTAACGTGTAAAAGTACAATGTCTGACAATGAGATCTTAACCGATCAAAAACTCAGACTTATTAGATAAGTAAAATTAGTTTAATTATGTATTTTCATATATCTAGTAGTCTTCCTTTGCATATCATAAGTAATAATCAACGATTCACTGGATCTGACAGACTACTTTTTACCAGTTGTTATCACCTTAAAACATATTAAAGAATAAATTGTTATTATATTTATTTTTTGTTATTGTTACAAAACTAATTTGTTTTTAAATCAATTTTAAGACATAGTTGTATATTTACGTTAAATAATAGTTTGTGAATGTTAGAATGTTTTAGATATGTTTGTTTAATATATGAATTTTGCCTGGATATTAATATGAGCACCAGAACTAATTTATTAGAATTGATCTATTCAAATGGAGTGACAAAACGTGCGTGAGTCTACTGTTGTTGACAATGAATAAAAAAACTACATTTATTTTTGTAAATAAAGTAAACCTTTATGAATATAATTGTTATTTGTCAACAAGAAGCAGGAAATAAGTGAGTAAACCACTTTTATTTATGCGTCTCGAACAAAGTAAAATGAATCAAAATAATAATTAAATTTTAATAACGATACAAGTTGAATATACCAAATTAGGTAAATTTCATTTTAATTATTTGTTATTTTAGTGTGGTGTGTGTGTGTGTGTGTGTTTGTGTAATTGTATTATGAAATATACATGTAATATTCTATAAATATTACATGTATATATTACATATATCAACTGATGATAATAGCTTAAACTATCGGAACGCTGTAAATATTCAAAAAATACAAAACATATTCTTGTAAGGAAAGACTTGTTTATTATTACTAATAATAAAAAGACATATAATATTCTATGTGTACTTTGTTAGGAGTTACACTAAATCTCCTTCACGTAAATATTTCAATATTTGAAAATTGTTGAAGAATTACGATGTCTGAGAATGGTCTGGACAGCAGAGAGTAGTAGCGTACAGAAAAAACTACCGGCATTTTCCATTTGATGCTGTACACAATACTTTGTACCGTAACTTTTTAGAAAAATGTAATATGTGACAATTTTCTGCCCTAGTTTTGCCTATTGCGAGCTTCGTCAGAGGTGTAGGCTAACCGTGCCAAAAAATCTAAGCAAGTCAGCTTCTTTATTACGTTGTGTTTGTCTCAGAATATTGTATACACAGAGCATAAAATAAAACTGATATCTAAATTAAATATTTTATAATTTCTCATTAACAAATTAAAATTTTGTATTTGATAAAGCGCCTCCTTTGAATAATCACCATTTTATTGTTTTTTTTTTAATTTTTATCTGTATTTAAGATACAAAATTTACTTCGCCTATTTATCTTTCAGAGGGTAAATATTAATCAGCATATCTTGAATTGTTTTTGAAATAAGTGTCAGTAATTCTGATGAGTGAAATTACATTACATTAACGTGGTACTACTAGGGCAATTTACGATGAGCTACCAGAATATATGAAATATTTCAAATTGTTAATGTTTTATTTTACAGATACGTTCATATTACTATTACACCTTTACGTTGTTATAATTTGACTTTATACAGCTTGTTTATATATTGTTGTAAGTTTTCTAATTTCTTTTTTATATCTGTTAGAAAGTAACACTAAAATTGTTACTGAACTAATATTTTAAAAATTAATACAATAAAATTCAAAGGTTGGTAACGTTCCTCAACATTTATGGTGTTATTACACAACTGTCGCTGAGACTGACACAGTCAGTTTATAAAAATAAATAAACTCAGGTGGACTGGAGGTCCTTCTGCTTCTTCTCTTTGACACCTGCACGTTTCATGGTGAATGTCGTTTTTCTGCTTCTTCTGTTTCCTGTCGTCGTTCTTCTTTTTGTCGTCTTCCTGTTTCTCGTTGTTTCTCATCGTTTTTCTGTCTTCAGTAGCAGCGTTTGGAAAGATTCATTCGGAACATGTCATTTGGAAAGCTGAGGGCGCGGTTTTCCTACCTATGTTCGGGAAAGAGTGCTAAATTCTCACCACCCCAAGGATAAAACACACTAAACAACTAATATGTCATTCAATAAGTGTAAATGATATATATCTTCCGCACACCAAGCATCTGGTGAGATCATCTACCTAACTAGTGTCAAGTGAACGCGAAAGGTCAATATTTTTATATGATGATACATTAATTCTTCTTCTTATTCTTAATATTATTATTCCATATATCATTGTTAATTTAACTTTTTACTGTATAATTAATTGCTTACTTCTTGAAGGACAAGTCATTAGTTGGCTTTGTTAGGACATTATTAAGTTGGCAGCAATAACTTTAATAATAATTATTGCACTTCTTCATTACTAACGTTATAGTTGCTTGATAAAGTAAATAATTCTTTTCTTTTTTGACTTTAAATATTATTGGAAATTAGTGGCATTGATAAAGCCTATTCAGATTTTGTATATGTTGAATTGGCATCATACGTAAAGCCGTTAAGTTGACTTTTAATTTTTAATTGTCAGGTTTCTCTGTTTATTACTCAAATATGTTTATTACCATAATATTTTCATGTTGCTCATTAGTATGGTTAATGCTGTTCTATGTTGTGCTGGAGTATTAGTTTGACGGTCTGGAATATTGTGCACTCAATGCAGTGCAAATCACAGACTTATGCCATTTGTTATTAAAATACTGTAGTTAGATTTAATTATTTGTTCATTGATTAATCAGTTGTTCATTAAGTGGCTGAATTTTGATTATAAATACTTAAACCATTCTATAGTAATTAAAAAATATTCTTAATAAAGAATTAATTTAATTAGAATATGAATCCAGAACGTGGAAATGGCCGTCCCAGCTACTAACGACAGTAAAATTGTCGCTTTCACTTCCATGATGATCTTCAGCTTGCTTTGCAGTGCTCTTCTTTCTACTATCCCTACAACTGATTGAAGAAAACATATTTCTAATTCGTTCTCTACTAGTTTTTCCAGCTGCTTTTCTCAGCAATGTCATTTCATTGGCTTGTAGTCTGCTTCAGTGGGGCGAGCTTTCTTGTCTCGTAGAGTAAATTGTGTGGAAAACAGTGTTATACACTTATATCTTGTCTTCTTCCTTCTTACCCACAATAACATTAGACATCTGTTAGTATATTTGATTTGTTTTTGCATTAGCTGATAAAATACTGTTCCCTCATGATCTGCTCCAACTGTTTTCTTCCCGGTTGATATTCGGCCACTCCACGAGCATCATTTTGCTTCTGTCCACGTTTATCCTCATACTATCCCTAACGGCTCTTTCTCTTTCAGTTACTGCATTCTAGAATTCTTCCTAGAGCAATGCCATTGTCATACGCCACACACACGCTGATCTCATTCTGATGTTTCCTATTTTAGATCTAGCTGTTTTACTTCTACACTGTTTAAGGATCTGGTCCATAAGTATTGTAAAGAGTAGGCCTAATGGTCTGAAACCGTCTCCTTGCTACACTCCTCTTGACCCGTATTAGTACACGAGTTAGTTAGGAACAACCTCGTAGTGAAATCAAGAATATGAGTATCCAGAAAAGAAAGGAGGAGTTGTTTGTTCATGCTTTTTAATAACTCATACTAGACGGTAAAATAGGGGCAGAATATTGTTAGGACTAGAAAGAACTTAGTGGAAGAGACACTTGTTGAGAACGTTTGTACCGAAGATGCCGAATGAAGAAGATCCACAATATTGGAAGAGGCGCGTTGGTTAGTTTAACCACATCTCGTGCACCGGGAGGCTACAAACAGTATTATTAGCGTCCGTTCAGCTTTAAAATAACAGTGTTTACAGAACTTTAAAAGCTCTATGTTAATTCACGAGTACGAATCGAGAAAGTATAAATTAAATAAACATTAACTACATTCGTCGTATGATTACGCGACCTTCGTCCTCCAATCCGTACAGGGAGTGAAATGGAGGTGGTGGGCGATGAGACGGGGATCTAAAAACGACCAGTGTTAGTTTGCGACAGTGAACGTTCTTGAAGCTCGTTGCAAGTAAATACGGCAACTTCAGTAAGTTGATCATAGCTTTAATAAGTTTGAGAACATAGTCATTCCCGCTGTAGCCTATGTAATTAGAGTACTTTCGAATCAACGGGACGTTACCATTTGATTTCGTTATTTTCTGAAATTTAATATAGTATTAAGTAAACTACATTTTTATATAATAAGCTAGTCAATAAGTAAATAGCAAAAATAACCTTTAGTAGTTATTTCGAAATAAAATATAGGGCTGGCTGCTGAACTCGTTCACGGATAAGATAGGGCGGCTGAACGTCTCAACTCTTTGCTTTTTCGTGTTCATAATGACTTGTGAGTAGTGCACAGATCGTTTACTTTACCTGTTGAAAATTTTCGATCTACGGAAAGTAAGGAAGCCTCTGTGATTTTTTTTAAGCAAAAGAAACGCTTCCTAACAATAGGTTTCTCCACTGAATAACTCTCTGTTTTATGGATCTGGTAGACCAACCAAGTGTGCCGAGGACGGGGAAACACGAGAATTTCTCCACTTTCGTATATAACGCACGAACTGATGTATTTCGGAACCGTCAGCTTTCACGATCAGTAGTTAAAGTACAAGTGTTTATCCTTAATTAATAATTGTGTCTGTTGTTGCTGTCTTTGTGCCGGTCCTTTGTCACCTTCTTCTACGTTAACGTTTTACGATACTTTCTTGCATTTTTATTTGAGTGACCATTTCCACAGAGTTATGTTAGGCCATCAGTTCATTCTATACCTTATAAATTGTAGTTAATACTTCAGCTCTTCTTCTGGTGGGCCTGATCTTGTCCACATATTCTTATCGTGGACTTTCCGTCCCTCCAAAACCATCAAGAATTCAGCACTTCTACATTCCATAGTTAATTGTTTCCAACAGCGGCCTTCTTTTCAACTACTTTCGTCAGAAGTTTATTATTAGATATTCTCTCTGTCAACGGCGTCTGCATTAATATCTGTCAATTTTCCAGTATCATACCTCGAAGCCTCAAGCTTTTTCTTTTCGTTTTTTTTAAAAGCTAAGTTTCCGAGATATGTTCTAAATGAAACTTTTATGGAATATGGATACTTAATGGAGATATGGATATGGAATGGAAATGGAATAAATTGTTTTTCCGTTTTCAGAGGTCAACAAATTTTTCGTGCTTCCTGGTCTTAAGCTTTTACTTTTTGAGTCACCAGAGCCCCTGTTACCCGATGTTATGTTCGGGATACGGTCTCCGACCTGCATAAAGCACCTAATTTCTCCGTTTAGCAGACACGATCTTCTCCCGTCATCTATATCCACGCACTGATGTAGGTAGCAATGCTTTCAGTTACGAACTTATAAACGACCTTGTTTTTATTTCTTTATGAATTTTACAAAATTAAAACGCTTTAGTAAAGTGATGTAGCTTTTTGCCTTTGTTCGACTTATCTAAATTCTTCTTCATTGGTGCAACAGACGCATGTAGCTACCCTTGGCGTGCTCAATCAAGTCGTCCATGTATGTCGGTCCTGAGCAAGGGAAATTATTATCCTAAGCTGCTTGAGATCACTTAGAACGCTGTCTCTCCACAGACTCGTAGGTAGTCCTCTGGATCGTACTACAACGTTTTGCAGCTTTTAGATACTATCCGAAAGCTGTTTCCGATTCTCAGGACATGACCTAACCACTTCAGTCTTTGTATCTTAGGGAAGAAGGTAATGCTGAGATGATATGCTGCATACAATTCTCTACTTTTCCTCCGCCGCCATATCCCATTTCTACATGTTAGACTTATAAGGCGTGTCCAGATTCTCCTGTTATACTTAAAATATTTCACGGAGAGATAGTATAAGAATTAAGAATTACATGCTTCAGTATTTTCGGTCCAAAGAACCAAGCTTCTGCATCTTTATCTACCGCTTAACATCAGTCAGAAACCTTAGTTTATTGGATGTAACATATTTAGGCTGAGGTGTTTAAGTCTGTTACTGTCTTCGATGTCCTGTAGCGCTTCCATAGCGTTCGCTAACTTCCGGGAGAAATCATATAATCATCAAATTACGGCTCATTCAAAATAAGTATTTGTAAAGTAACTTACAAATTATTAAAAAAATACTTTACCAGAAATAATAGACGTTGTGGAGACCTATAGACGTTGTCTATTTACCTATTTGGGGATGTCTCACGATAATGTTTGACCGCGTCAACCAATTTTTGTGGCCCACGTGTTCATACTTTCCCCTACAGAACCTTACTGTTTCTGAGATTGTTTCCCATAAAAATAGAAGGGCGGGAGGCAAAAATGGAGAGGTCCAAATTTTTAAAAATCACAAAAGCTAATGTTGGGTATTAAAATTAAAAAATATTAACCAAAATATGAATTTAGTTTTTAATTTCAAAATTTTCAAAATTATGGGACTCCGGGGGATAAAAGTGGATGAAAAATTTTATAAAATCGCAAAAATTCATGTAGTTCATCGAATTAAAAGGAATTTTAAACAAAATCTGAATTTAGTGTTAATGTTTAGAAATTTGAAATCTTTGGGGCGCCAGAGCCTAAAATTGCAAACTCTAAGTGGGGTGAAAAATTAAAGAGAATTTTAACCAAAATCTGAATATAGTGTACAGTTTTAGAAATTTCAAAACGTGTTGACCTCAGGGCTCAAAAATGGGATTAAAAAATTTGAAAGAACCCAACCAGACTAAAGGGAATTTTAACACAAATTCGATTGTTTGGAATTGTTAGCGTTTATTGTTAAATTGTTCCTTTACTAAACAGCAAGTGGTACGATAATCGGGATTTTAATAATTTGTTCTGACAATTGAAAAACTATCTAATATAAAAATTTATCCTATAATAAACATACTTCGTTTATGCAGCTCAGGGAGCTTACTGGTCCACTGTTGTGTTAACTGGTATCTCAGGCCGTAGCTTAGGACGAAGCTGTTGTTATTCTCGGAAACTGCTACAGAGCATAAGCAACTACAACCAAATTAAGTGCACTAGCAAGGTGCCTACCAAAATTTGTAAATTTTTTTAACGAAGTACAATCAAATTAATAAATTCGCATTTTATAAAGCTCCGACTTAAGATCCTTGAAGTTATGATTCTTAGCGTTAGTAGAAAAGGAGCTGACCTTACGTCGTTAGCAGATATTAATTTTATAAATTATAAAAGATACCGAGTTTGTGTTTTGAATAATTTAATGCCACACATAGACTTTTAAACCATTCGGTTTCCATTTTTTATTCACAGTATTACTAAAGTTAAAAAATGTTTAATGTAAACACAAGATTAGGATTTAGTTTTAAATTCCCTTGAGCTTAATATCCGTCATGAATATAGAAATTGTGGAATTATGCGTTTTTAAAATTTGGTTACCATTTTAGGCCCTAGTGTAGAAAAATTTTTAAATTTCCGATACTGAATACGATATTTAGATTCTGATAAAAATTCTCGTTAATTTCATACCCAGCTTTGATTTGTACAATATTTCCGACTTTTAATCAACTTTTAGTTCCAAACTTTTCAAATATATAAAACAGATATCTATTACTATATTCAGTTTTTGGTTGATTTTTTTTTAGAAGTTTAATGAAGAAAGATGTGTTAGTGGTTAAGATCACAAACAGAATTATCACTGTTGCACACCACTATAGAAAAATAATTCCGATTAGCGCTTTCAAGCTTCTCAGCTCATCGTCAGATCGGAATTAACACACACACACACACACACACACACACACACACACACACACACACACACACACACACACACACACACACACACACACACACACACACACACAAGGAATGTGCTAGAAAAATATGTAACTGTCCAGACGGGGGTGAAAGGGCTCGGAGGTTGTGAAGGGACATTTGAATTATAGCTTGTTGTGTGTGGACAGTGGGGGAGGGTGAAGGGCTTAGTCTTACGTCTGCTTAAATAATAAGCATAAAAATTTACAGTTAAAGAAGAGATTAGAGGTAAGAAAATAAATTACTTAGATTTAAACATAGAAATTAAAAATAATGAAAAACTACAGTTTGGGATATTTAGGAAAGAGTCGTATTCTGATATAATTATACCAAGAGAGTCTTATCACCCTTATAGATATAAAATGGCGGCAATCAATTCATTTTGTTATAGAGCTCGGAAGTGTTTAAAAGAGACAGAATCAAAAGATAGGGAGTTAAAAACGATAAATGGAATTGTAAGGAATAATAACTATAACACCAACATAGTGGATAAAGTTATGAAAAGTATTAACATACAAAACGCTAAAATAGAACCAGAACAAAAGAGTTATCCAGGGTCATTGACATACATAGCATCACATACTAGATAAATTATAAAATGTTTTAATAAATACGGACTAGATATAGCTATTAAACAATGTGAAACGGTATTTGATAAGGTAAGGAATAAAAATATAGACAAAATCCTAGTATTACAGAGAAGCGGAATTTGTATATTAAAATGTAAAAACTGCAACAAAATGTACCAAGGTGAGACAGGACGGAAATTTGTATGCAGGTTGTCTGACCACAAACGTGGAGAAGGTAAAAGAACAACGAATTCGTTATATGCAAGACATTTCATAGAAGAGAACCATAAGTTTGTTAATCCTTTGGAAGACTATGAAATTGTAAAAGTAGTAAAGAACACAGGTGAAAGAAAGCTTAGGGAGGAGTTAGAAATATTGAAAGAAAGAGAAAAAGGGTTAGACAATTTAATGAATACTAAAACTAAATTTGATAACGAAGAAATATTTTATAATATAATTAAAAAGTAAAAGATAGAGGACGGATAGATAAGATTAAGAATTAAATTGCATAGGACTAATTGGATGTTTTTAAAATAAGGGTGAGTGACCGCGCCCACAAGTGTGAATGAGAAAGGCGGTGCAACGTTTGAGAATCTTTGTTTAAAGGGTTTAAAAATATAAAAGTTTTAAAATAAATAAAGCATTGGGCCATCATTTCTATGTTGTATACAATAATATAAAATTTATTCATTATCATCATCATCTTCAAGGATTAAACCAAAGATGGTTTGTTCCGGTGTCAAATAGGCAAAGATTACAGCTGGTCACTCCAGCGCTTCCTCGGACGTCCCACACCTCTCCGTCCCCTCGGCTTTTAGTTCCATAGTTGTTTGGGGATGCGGCAGTCATCCATTCGGCAAAGATGTTCCCACCAATTCAGCCGATCCTGGGTGATCCTGTCGAGTATACTAATAATATTCAGTTCCTGCCGCATACCTGTGTTTCTTCTATGATAATGTAGAGTGTACCCTACCACGTGCCTGAGAAAAATCATTTTTGCCGCTTGGATGCGACTGGCCTGGCCTTTCGTTAACGTCCAATTCTCAGAGCCATAAAGAGGTGTTGGAAGAGCCATCACCTTGTAGAATTTTAGGCGTGTAACTTTACTTGCTGACTTAAGGAAGGGTTCTCCTGATGGTCCCGCACCTAAAGTTGAACTTATGTAACTTATTCACAACGTCGTTGCTTGGATTATGAGACACACCGTAGCCCAGTATTCAAAATTGCTAACTTGTTCCTAAAATTTATTTATTTACATAAAATACTTGTTTTATTAGTTTTAGAATATAAAATTTTCAAAGATTTAAACAATAATAATTCTTTAAGCATGGTAGAGGCGTGGAAAATAAGAACATTCTTTAGCTAACTTGAAAATAACTAAAATTCCTCCTTTGTTTTTACATTCACACTAAAGTCAAGCGAGAACGTCTTTCTGTGCTGGCGAATGGGGCACAAAGTGACTCATTGCGTTTCATATTATTTGGTAGCAGGCACAAACGTACACTGCTACATACGCGTCACGTTGTAGGCATATAATAACATTAGCTAGGCACTGTGTCTAAATAATTACATTAAAAGTGTATTAATTGAACGGGCAAAAAGAGTTTTCAGTTTTGACTCACCCGTCTGTCTGCTTGGTGGATAACTTTTGAACGCACCAACCGATTTTCGAAAAACGTAGCGTCTGCGTCGAAGGAGCAGGAGCAAGGTTTAGACCAATAAGGGGCAAGACTGGCCGGACTAAAGGCCGAAAGCCGGACAGATTACAAAGGAAGGGAGCAGTAGCAAGGTTTAGACCAATAAGGGGCAAGACTGGCCGGACGAAAGGCCGAAAGCCGGACAGATTACAAAGGAAGGGAGCAGTAGTAAGGTTTAGACCAATAACGGGCAAGACTGGCCGGACTAAAGGCCGAAAGCCGGACAGATTACAAAGGAAGGGAGCAGTAGCAAGGTTTAGACCAATAACGGGCAAGACTGGCCGGACTAAAGGCCGAAAGCTGGACAGATTACAAAGGAAGGGAGCAGTAGCAAGGTTTAGACCAATAAGGGGCAAGACTAGCCCAACTAAAGGCCGAAAGCTGGACAGATTACATAGGAAGGGAGTAGTAGTAAGGTTTAGATCAAAACTGGATAGCAGCTTACGTAAAGAAGATCGACATATACCTCGTCGTACATGAACAAACCGACCAGAAGGAAGCCACAACGATGACGATGAGATAATTTCTCCACCGCAAACACAACAACGTATGTACAAATGAAGCTGATGACAAACTTGGAACGTTGTCCATTAGTCACAACTAACAAGGTTGCAATCGAGTGCTTTATATATAAAGTAGTTTATATTTTCAGTGTACATAACACTGTGCGAAATTTCTTTCATATTGGTTGTAAAGACAGCGGTCAAATTATGGAAATTAAGTCTTTGATCAAAAGACTGCGATTATTACGACACACACACAAACTAAACTTATGATAACCGTTGTGCTTTCTTCATTATGTGGTAGTCAATTGGCAATCATCGTGCGATATGTTTGTTCTTCGGATGCAAAGCAAATTGCCTACATTTAATATCAATTATATTTACATCAGCCAAACCTGTGGGAACCGCTGATAATTTTATGACATTTCAACGATACGAGTAATTTATAACAGAGAAATGTGAACGTACAGAACAAATATAGTCAGAAAGTTGATTGAAATATGAATTTCATTTTATGCTTTCTGTTATAACTAGTAATTATTTTTGGCTCCGAGTGACTCTAGCTGAGAGAAAACGTAATTGAAGGTGAAATGTAAAAACTTACAGTGGACTCGTCAATCTCTCCTTGCGTTCTATTATTGATTTTGTAGACAATGCAATGGTTAATGGCACACTTGCACTGTCTCGGATACCATATCGTCACAGTATCAAGACGGCTTCCGTATTAAGGCAAATGATACAGAAAATGAAGGGGTTCGGGTTAGAGAATCGTTTAGAATTCGCTGACTGCGAAAAGGCATTTGGAAAGGAAAGTGAACCAAACTCGCAGAACATGCTAAAATGATATGGATACAAGAAAAGAAATGTTATCTAAGATTAAAATAGTTCTCTTCTTCTTCTTCTTCTTCTTCTTCTTCTTCTTCTTCTTCTTCTTCTTCTTCTTCTTCTTCTTCTTCTTCTTCTTCTTCTTCTTCTGATTTTCTTCTCTCCATGATTACGTGTTGATATTTGTTCCTCCCTCCATCTACTTCACACCTCTTGCGATTTCTCTTTATATCTTTTTTAACATCAGGCTTACACTTTAAAGATTACTTAGAGAGGTGACTCTCTCCTCCGTTCTGCCTTTGTGGCCCTTCCACTTATTCGTTGACTGAAAGTAAACTCAATTCAATTGTTTGGAATGGTTTCTAAGTCTGTTTGCACACATACCACATGCAATTGTAAAATAAATATCGGTATGGAGAACCATACATGACTTCCATGTTCTAAGATTTATATTTAAAATCATATTCGAAATGAAATATTTCCATAGAAACTACGCCTTTCTACTTATTGCTTCAGCATTAACCACAGTACTGTGGTCACTAACGTATACCACCTCACGTTTTCGCACTCGATTTTCACCGATGATGGCAGTCGATGGCACTGCCGAAAAGTCTGATTTTGCAGAAAACATTGGACTACGGCTAAAGAGCCCGGGAAGCAATTTTAACAAAAAACTACTTCTTTGTTGCCGATAACGTAGTACACATATAAAAAATTCTCCCCTCCACCTTCAACTACAATTTTTAATAATAGAAAATTACCCCCACCCTGTTCACCTAACCTCTTCATTTATAGATATTTCATCTACGTTTCTACAGTGGATTACTATGAGCTTCTTATCAGGATACTTTATTTATAAAAATTAAGTACTTTACTCTAGTTAAATCATAAAATGTTTCAGGTAAACTACCCCTTTCTCTTAACCGATCTTCTCCAAAATCAACAGACCTTCCGTCCTCCACAATTCAGGGAAGCATGCAAAAAAATATTTGATTCTGTTTTAATGTGCGGCAGTTATTGTTCGTCATGTAAACATTTCTCTTGTTACAACATAAAATGTTGCAGGTAAACTACCCCTTTCCCTTAACCGATCTTCACCAAAATCAATAGACCTTGAGCTCTCTGCAACTCAGGGGGTGCAAAAAATTATTTGATTCTCATTGAATTTTCGGCAGTTATCGTTCGTTATAAAAAAATTACCCTTTTTAAAACATAAAACGTTTCTAATAAACTACCCCTTCCCTTAACCAATCTTCAACAAAATCAACAGACCTTGAGTTCTCTTTAGTTCAAAAAGGTATGCAAAAACCTAGTTGATTCTGTTTGAATTTACGGCAGTTATCGTTCGTCATATAAAAAATTACCCTTGTTAAAACATAAAATGTTTCTGGTAAACTACCCCTTTCCCTTAACCGATCTTCACCAACACCAATACGTATTGAGAACTCTACAATACAGGGCTGTATGCAAAACATCATTTGATTCTGCTTGAATTTGCGGCTGTTATCGTTTACTATAGAAAAAAATTACCCTTGATAAAAAACCGTTGCAGGTAAACTACCCCTTTACCTTAACCGATCTTCACCAAAAACGACAGGTCTTAGGTAGTCTACAATTCAGGCCTGTATGCAAACAATTATTTGATTCTGTTTGAATTTGCGGCTGTTATCGTTTGCCATAGAAAACACCCTTGATAAAACATAAAACGTTGCTGGTAAACTACCCTATTCCATTAACCGATCTTCACCAAAAACAATAGGTCTTGAGAACTCTACAATTCAGGGCTGTATGCAAAACATTAGTTGATTCTCTTTGAATTTACGGCAGTTATCGTTTGTCATAGAAAAAATACCCTTGTTAAAACATAAAACGTTGCAGGTACACTACCCCTTTCCCTTAACCGATCTTCAACAAAATCAACAGACCTTGAGTTCTGTATAATTCAGAAAGGTATGCAGAAGAGTAGTTGATTCTGTTTTAATGTACGGCAGTTATCGTTCGTCAAAAAAAAATCTATTTGAGTTAGCCAGAACAGTGTGTTTACGTCCGATATATCGTTTGTATAACAGAGATTTTACTTATACTGCTACGAGGTATATACTGTATTCTGTAGCAGTATGTCAGTATAACGTTATCAAACATATTGTTCACAAATTCAAAATTACGTTTTGAAACTTAAGGTCAAAATTTCAGCTTAGCAAAAAAGAAAATGCTTGAAGACCGCGTTACACGGAGAGTGTGTGAATCAACGAATTAAGCAGGTATCCAAATCCGAAGGACTCGGCAACCGACAGAAAATATCTAAATTTGTTTCCTACGTGTAAAATGTAACAAACACCAGTTCAGTCTAGACGCGATGGAAAAGCGATAGCAATAGATCGATTTGCTACATTTTTGGCGTTTAACTCATACATAAACGTACAAGTAGTTTTATCTTTACATAGAATATACGATGAGCACTATTTCCAACTACGCAAGGCTAATTGTATATTACGGTTTTAATAAAATTTTTACCTTTGCCTGAGCAATCTTTGCTAACTGCAACCGTCCCCAGATTGAGTCTCTGATAACACAACGAGGGACATACATTATATAGGGCCGTAATGAGGCCCCCGAAAATACCTTGACGTGAAACCCCAGCCAGAATTTTTAGCGTTGAAATTTTCCTACGCAAAAGTAGTGATTTTTGTTTTATAATTGCATGTGGTATGTGTGGAAACAGACTTAGAAACCATACCAAAGAATTGAATTGAGTTTACTTTCAGTCAACGAATAAGTGGAAGGGCCACAAAGGCAGAACGGAGGAGAGAGTCTCCTCTCTAAGTAATCTTTAAAGTGTAAGCCTGATGTTAAAAAAGTTATAAAGATAATCGCAAGAGGTGTGAAGTAGATGGAGGCAGGAACAAATATCAACACGTAATCATGGAGAGAAGAAAATCAGAAGAAGAAGAAGAAGAAGAAGAAGAAGAAGAAGAAGAAGAAAGGAGTAAGAAGAAAGAAGAAAAAGAGAACTATTTTAATCTTAGATAACATTTCTTTTCTTGTATCCATATCATTTTAGCATGTTCTGCGAATTTGGTTCACTTTCCTTTCCAAATGCCTTTTCGCAGTCAGCGAATTCTAAACGATTCTCTAACCCGAACCCCTTCATTTTCTGTATCATTTGCCTTAATACGGAAGCCGTCTTGATACTGTGACGATATGGTATCCGAGACAGTGCAAGTGTGCCATTAACCATTGCATTGTCTACAAAATCAATAATAGAACGCAAGGAGAGATTGACGAGTCCACTGTAAGTTTTTACATTTCACCTTCAATTACGTTTTCTCTCAGCTAGAGTCACTCGGAGCCAAAAATAATTACTAGTTATAACAGAAAGCATAAAATGAAATTCATATTTCAATCAACTTTCTGACTATATTTGTTCTGTACGTTCACATTTCTCTGTTATAAATTACTCGTATCGTTGAAATGTCATAAAATTATCAGCGGTTCCCACAGGTTTCGCTGATGTAAATATAATTGATATTAAATGTAGGCAATTTGCTTTGCACCCGAAGAACAAACATATCGCACGATGATTGTCAATTGACTACCACATAATGAAGAAAGCACAGCGGTTATCATAAGTTTAGTTTGTGTGTGTGTCGTAATAATCGCAGTCTTTTGATCAAAGACTTAATTTCCATAATTTGACCGCTGTCTTAACAACCAATATGAAAGAAATTTCGCACAGTGTTATGTACACTGAAAATATAAACTACTTTATATGTAAAGCACTCGATTGCAACCTTGTTAGTTGTGACTAATGGACAACGTTCCAAGTTTGTCATCAGCTTCATTTGTACATACGTTGTTGTGTTTGCGGTGGAGAAATTATCTCATCGTCATCGTTGTGGCTTCCTTCTGGTCGGTTTGTCCATGTACGACGAGGTATATGTCGATCTTCTTTACGTAAGCTGCTATCCAGTTTTGATCTAAACCTTACTACTACTCCCTTCCTATGTAATCTGTCCAGCTTTCGGCCTTTAGTCCGGCCAGTCTTGCCCCTTATTGGTCTAAACCTTGCTACTGCTCCCTTCCTCTGTAATCTGTCCAGCTTTCGGCCTTTAGTCCGGCCAGTCTTGCCCCTTATTGGTCTAAACCTTACTACTACTCACTTCCTTTGTAATCTGTCCGGCAGTCTTACCCGTTCTCGGTTTAAACCTTGCGCCTGCTCCCTTCCTGTGTAATCTGTCCTTCTTTCGGCCGTTCGTCCGTTGAAAGGGCAACTTGCGAATTCTGAAGAATTCCTGTGAATGCTCCACGTATTCAGCCATGGCACTCGTAGAAGATGCTTTTGATCTTCATTATCTAGAAACATCTCTAGTAGGTAGGTGTAGGCGGCAAAATTAGAAGAGTGACCTTTTGTTGAAACGAAAGCAGTTTGGCGAATCTTCTCATTTTTGAAGCGATTTACAAAGTGACAAAAATTATCATCTCTACCTCTTCTGTATAAAACGTGAGACATTCCAATATACACTAGACAGCTAGAAACATACAGTAACTTCTTCTCAAGACCGATTGCCTGCGACTATAAGGTATGGGTTACAAAAATAATAAATAAATCACCAGTCACGTCCATGTCTTTCGGCGCCTCGACTCACAACTTTTTTTAACGTTCCGCATGTGGTCGTTAGGTTGTATTTGGGTCCATAAACGTAGTCTTTGATGGAGAAATTTTCGCTATGGTTGATACTTTTCGTTATCCTGTGATGATTCGAAAGAAAAATCTAAACAGAACCAGTCGAGTTTGGAGATTGCCGCTACCAGTGAACGAGGCCCAAATGAATCCTAGCCGCTTGGATCGTCGAAGTTTCCGCTTCCAATGGTCTTAGTGTATGTTGCTTCATTTCTTGGTAGTGGCCAATTCATCAGATTCTTTGTTGTATTTTATAGTTAATTACGATCAAAAAGTTTTTACAATAACCCAACTTACAATGCTTTTGTAAGTGTATTACACTACTTTACACTGTCTGCCACCTCGTTTCTTTCTAGGCCGCAATAAGATAGAACACTAAAATATAGCAGTTTTATTAAGAATCTGTACATGTTTTAGAGCTTGATTTTATTTAATTTATCTTCTTATATTTTGGCTGGGTATTGCAAGCAACCGGTTACGTGGTCAATGGGCTTAAGTACAATAAATTACCTTATTTCAAATCCGTCCTGTGACTTCGTTACGTTGTTTTTGTTGTTACGCGTTTCGGGAACTATGTCCCATCATCAGACGTATCACTCGGGAAGAGATCGTCAAATATTAAAATTCATAAAAGTACATTATTTAAACACACGTGTCCGACTCGGTGCGCACCGTGTAACGTTCGCTCTGATACTGAATTCTTGGACTTCGAGTTATTGCCACGTTGTTTATCTCAAGCAAATGCAACGCGGTGTCGTACAGTGGGTTGGATTTAAAATTCAATTTATCATTCAGTATGCCATCATGATTGTTCGTGCTGTTATAACTTTTGTATATTTCAAACTCCTCCAATGCGTCCATGTAGCGACCCTTGTTACAGTAATGTAAAGGTATAAGATTAGACCTTAAATACGTGCAAGTATGGTTGTTTGAAATCAAATGGCGTGCGTAATTTGACTTAATGTTTTCAAGTGAATATATGTTATTTAAATTTTTGCGTGGTGTGTGTTCTTGAAATCTTTTGACGAAAGGTCTCCCTGTCTGGCCAATATAGAAACTATCACAGTCGTTACATATTAGTTTATATATGCCTGTTTTTATCTCCAAGTGGGTTTGAATATTTGGGCGAACTAATTTCCATAGACTATTATTAGTTTTGAAAGTAGTAGTAATACTGATTTTATTTAATATGGATGTTAAAATTCTGGGCATTATATTGGTGTAAGTGGTTGAAATGAATGTGGTCTTAGAATTTTTTGCTGGTTCAGGTTTGGACTTTTTATATTTGTGCTTTCTGAGGATGTTATCAATCATTGAACTGTTGTAATCATTGGCTAATGCTATATGTTTTATTGTATTGAGCTCATCGTTGAAATCTTCAATGTCAAGGGGTATCGTTAATAATCTGTGTATGAAGCTACTGTATGCTGCTATTTTTTGTGAAAAGGGATGATGCGAGTCGGCGTGTATGGTTACATCAGTAGTGGTCGGTTTTCTATATATTTTAAATTTCAGATTATCTATGTGTCTAATGACAGTTAAATCTAAGAAATTTAGCCTATTATTGGTTTCGGTCTCCAGAGTGAATTGGATATTACATATATTCACTTGAAAACATTAAGTCAAATTACGCACGCCATTTGATTTCAAACAACCATACTTGCACGTATTTAAGGTCTAATCTTATACCTTTACATTACTGTAACAAGGGTCGCTACATGGACGCATTGGAGGAGTTTGAAATATACAAAAGTTATAACAGCACGAACAATCATGATGGCATACTGAATGATAAATTGAATTTTAAATCCAACCCACTGTACGACACCGCGTTGCATTTGCTTGAGATAAACAACGTGGCAATAACTCGAAGTCCAAGAATTCAGTATCAGAGCGAACGTTACACGGTGCGCACCGAGTCGGACACGTGTGTTTAAATAATGTACTTTTATGAATTTTAATATTTGACGATCTCTTCCCGAGTGATACGTCTGATGATGGGACATAGTTCCCGAAACGCGTAACAACAAAAACAACGTAACGAAGTCACAGGACGGATTTGATATAAGGTAATTTATTATCAAAAACGTGACTTGGACCATAATCAACAATGTTTTTAAGTACAGTCCCTCTTTTTAGCACCTGTGAAGCGTAATACTAATCTCATCAGCATTTGCCAGTGCTGCAGAGGAAACTCTAGGCCTCAAAGAAAGGAAACCTTCAAATGTGTGGTTTGATGAAGAATGCAGAGTTGCTACAGACCTTAAAAACGAAGCCTATACAACAATGATACAGAGGCACACAAGAAGAAGTGCAGAGGAGTACAGGAAGTGAAAAGAGTCAACAGATAGTAGAGATCCAAGATCTTAAGGATGCAAATGAAATCAGAAAATTCTACAATAAGGTAAACCAAGGTAGGAAACCCTTTAAGCCCAGGACAACAGCTTGTCGTGACACTGACGGCACCCTACTTACAGAAAAGGGGAAGATCCTCGAAAGGTGGCGCAAGCACTTTGAAGCTCTTCTTTCTAAGAACGACGAGGTGGACAACTATGTACCACCTGTGCTAGAGGAACATGAACACATCGAGCCTCCGGATGAAGATGATGTGATAGCTGCAATTGAAAGCCTTTAAAACAACAAAGCTCCTGGTTCTGATGATCTTCCTGCGGAGCTTTTCAAAATCGGTGGCCCAGAGCTGGCTAAAACCCTTCAACACTTTGTCATTGATATATGGATAGAAGAGAATCTGCCAACAGCCTGGCAGAAGACAGTTATATGTCCAGTTTATAGAAAGGGATATCAACTAGACTGTAACAATTACAGAGGCATTTCTCTTCTCCCTGTGACGTATAAAATAATGTCCCATATATTGTACCAAAAACTGCTTCCACATGCTGATCAGGTGATTGGTTGATATCAGTGCTGATTTAGAAGAGGAAAATCGACAATAGACCAGGTTTACACACTCCGACAAATTCTGGAGAAAGGTAGGGAATATAAGATACAAAGCCATCACTCCAGAACCCATAGATTTCAGAAATGCATACGACAACATTGACAGAAAAGAACATTACGCTGCTCTTGAAGAACTGGGCATACCAAAGAAATTAATAAGATTGGGTAGGATGACAATGCTGACAGTGAAGTGCATGGTGAGGATTCAGAATGACTTATCAGGAGAGTTTGACTATGGAAAGGGAGTCCTTCAGGGCGATGCTCTTGCTTGCCTCCTCTTCAATCTTCCCTTAGAAAAAGCTATGAGAGATGCTGGAATAGATTCCTCCGGGACTGTATTCAACAGGTTGGTGCAGGTCCTAGGACACGCCGATGATCTAGATATAATCGGAAGGTCCCTTCGAGCAGTCACTGAAGCCTTTCTCGCTCTTGAAGGTCCCGCAAGGAGGCTGGGTCTCATAATAAATGAAAGCAAGACAAAATACATGGCCACAGGACAGGAGGCTAGAGAAGGAAAGCACATCCAAATTGGCATCTAATCTTTCAAAAAAGTCAACAACTTTCTTTATTTAGGATGCCAAGTTAACTCCGATGGGGAAACAACAGAAGACATAAAGCGAAGAATCAACTCAGCTAATAGGTGCTCCTTTGGTCTCAGAGCCCTGTTCCAGAGGAGAATAATTGCCAGGAGCATCAAGCTGCTTTTGTATAAAACACTGATCCGCCCAGTTTTTGCCTATGGTTCATATAGAGACCTAGACCATTTCTAGAAACTCTGAGTCAAGCCTGCTGGTTCATGAACGCAAAATCCTCCGCAGTATATTTGGTCCAATATGTGTAGGAGGTGAATGGAGGAAAAGAACCAACCAAGAACTGAACACTCTTCTGAATGAACCAGATATTGTTAAAAATTATAAAACTTGGTAGAGTCAGGTGGGCTGGACACGTGATCAGAATGGGGGAGAATGAAATACCAAGAAAGGCACTCACAGAACAGATCTATGGCACCAGGAGAGTTGGTAGACCCAAACTACGTTGGGAAGACGGTGTGAATTACGATGCGCACCATATCCTTGGAACCTGGAACTGGAGAGCAGCTGCACTTGACCGGGACAACTGGCGGATGCTGTTAAAGGAGGCCTTGACTCAGTAATGGGTTGTTGCGCCGCTGAAGAAGAAGAAGTGTACTACTGTCTATCTTGATCTCCTTAGGAATGATCTCATTTCTTACCCCTTCTGCATAAAACGCGGAACATTCCAATATACACTGGATGGTCAGAGAAATAGAGTAACTTCGGGGCGACGATTTCTCCTCAAGAACGATTATATAAGGTAACCCTAAGGTATGAGTTGTAATAATAACGATACATAAAAACGTTCATGTCACAACTCCTTTTGAACATTCCGCGTGTGGTCGTTAGATTGTAAACGTCTATTTCACGATAGCAAAGGTCTATCATTTCTAACGCAACGGACTTAAAAAGTTTTTGCAGTTGTTTAATGTTTTTTGAGGTCTTGTCAGGGAATGGTTTGATGTGACTAATGTTAAACTGGTAGTTGGAACTTACATGTTAAATACAGACGATGTTTACAACCATAACGGAGAAATGATATACTAGCGACCTGCCATGGTTTATCACGGGGGCAGGTTTTGTAACTCGTCAATACCGGCACAAATAATGTGTCTTATACTAAACCTTCCACGACTAATGCTATATAGGACCAGTGATTCTCGATATTATCCCGAACAAACAGACAACGGGACCTTATACTGTACTATACTTGCGAATGATATAATGTGAAGGATATTTTGTATCTTAATTAGATACTAGAGGTGGATTAACAATTTATTTTTACAGATTTAAGTGATTATTAAACAAAAAATAGTTTGTACCTTTAAGCAGAAGTACTTTGAAATCCCAAGATTCGTACTTTTAAGGTGGGAAAGTACTGCAAACAGTAACATGAGGACGCTTATTAAGAGCTATCTTTTAAAGACAGGCATATGATGTCGCTTGTATGCACTATTGTGTCATACGTGTCTCTTTTATTTATTTATTTATTTATTTTTTTTTTTGGTGGCGTTAAGCGAAGAAAACGCTCGGACGACCGATTCTTTTTATTGCTGTAACTATTATATTACTTTATTTCAGTGTGACCTTTACACTTATGTAAAACAGGTAAATATACGGATACTGTTGAAGAGTTTGAAATTTATAAAGCATTAAGGGGCGTTTGTAAGCCCTATTTCGGGCATGTTAATTTAATAGAATTTATGACCCGGTTTTTCAAACACTTATTAACTGAGCTGTTTGAAACTTTTACCATTGCATGATCGGCCCTCAATAGAAACTTTAACACAGGTGTTTCAAGATATGCTTACGTCGAGACATTTTAGAAACTTTAATTCAATGCAATGTTTAACACTTCAAAAAAAATCGCATATTATAATTTTTTTCTCGTGACAGCAGATTGTATCAAACCTCCCTCTGTTAAAAGTTGTACCCTTTTGCCCTACACATGTACAGAAAATATGAGCTCTGTATCTACCTAGTAGTTCTAGAGATAATGGGTCTTTTGTGTGAAAAATACAAATTTTCGGAAAACAGCAATTGAAGATTGATAATCAATATAATGAATTTGTGTGCATTGCCTAATAAAGTCCTGACGCATATGAAGGTTTATCTGGGTCTTCTGCATTTTGAAATTCTTCTTCCAGGTTCCTTTTTGTCATCGCTCTCTTCTGCCGGGCTTTTTTTCTGTAGTTCTGTAGTTGCTTGTTCAGCTCTCCGCACTCATAATCTATCCAATCTGGCCAAATTGCCAGTTTTTCTAGATTCCTTCTGAACAGCGTGGTTAGCTCAGACAATTCTCTAATTATGATCGTCTATGCACTGATGCTGAACTTTGTGTTTTCGTGTGAGCAGCTGTTTTGTGTGTAACCGTGTTGAGCACTGAATATGGTGGCCTCTTTCTGCTGCCAAATCCTAGGTAGACTCATTGGAAAACCAACGACGATACAAGCGTTAGCTTTGACCATTTTCCTTATCTGCTGAGTTTCTGTACCTTCTAGTAAGTTGGGGATGAAACCTTAAGTCCGGGACCTACCAAGAAGCTTCTTCATAATTGCAGTAAGAGGGTGATTGCAGTATTTTTGTATTGAACGGTTTAGTGGAGCCCTCAGTGTTTGACACCAAATGTCAAAATCGGTCTAAATACATCTTTATATATAGTGAAATTACTTTGTCTACAACTGAGATCGTATTTTAATCCACAATTCGTATGCCTTACCGACTTTTCATTACAGTTAATTGTTGTTTTACTGAGCTTCGTGTCAACAGAGCGTCTTACCTCCGAGTGTGTCTTGTCAACGTAAGAAACGTAAACTTTGATCCTCCATTGCTGGAAATGTTGACAGGGCTACAGTATACTTGATTGGCTCACCGAAACGTCTCACTGTTGACATACAGTGGGCCTGCATTACTCAGGTGCAACTTGAAGGTTGGACCACCTCCAATTTTCCTCAGAACAATTAAGAAATTCCTAATACATCTCAACTAATGTCATTAGGAATCAATTTAATTTAAATTTGTATTCTTAGTATATCATGTGAAAACGAGTACCCTATTTCTGAATGTACGAAAGTCTTTCTCGTATTTTCAAAACCCGGCTTTTTTTAACCCTACGCATTTTAATTTTAAGGATGTCCGAAAAATGTTTTAAGTTACTTATAATTCCTGTTTAAGTATGTTATTCTTTTTTTTTTTAATACTGCAATAAAGTCTTATCATTTTTACGAATTAAAGCAAAGAAACTGCTAGTTTACCTATGCAAAGACGACGGTTAAAACCATAGTAATATAAAACTAGAGGAGTCATGTGATAGACAACTCTGTAAAGGGAAGTGTGAACGATAATGATGAACATAGATTAATAAGCTCTGCCTTGGTTTTATCGCGCATGCGTGATTGATTTTTAAGGCTGCAGATACATACGTTATTCACCAGATGTTGAATGACGTCATTAATGTCGCTGTAACATTATTAATTAATTTACTAATACTGTAATTCTTTTTATTTCTACAATTGTTTAATAAGCCTTATTTTAACACAAGCAACTGGATTAGATACAGACCTACGTTAAGCGATTGGAATCCTAAATTGCTCTGGTAAGGGGGATTGTTTCACCTGAACTCTTCACCCGTGGTTACGCCATTGCTCAGGTATTACCCAAGGTTAGTCGGCCTGAATATCTCGATTTGATGGGTCGGTTCCTCTTCCTGCGTTAGTAAGTGGGGCATAAAGGTTCGGAATGCAGATTCTAATAACACGTGAATAGCTTTGAATTGTAGATCGTTTCCGTTTTTGGTCCGCTCAGTTGAAATATGTGGCAAGACGTAGGCCTATATGCATGTGTGGCTTTATTACATGAATAATAATTTCTTAAGTAAAGTAAAATGTCATTTGATGGCAAATCAACGTGATGATCATATGCGCTACAACTCTGGCCTGCTGCTGTAGCCTAAGGATCTCGCTGTACGCCAGCTAGTCAACTCAGCCTTGTCTTCTGGAAAACAGGGTGTGAGGGGCCTAGCTTTACGACATGACCACCACATCTAAGCTATCTCGTCTTCATATTTTAGCTTATGGTCATGTTACTGACCCGCATATTCTTCTTAAAGTTTCCCTTTAAAATACAACCGGGACGTTTTCATTGCTTCTACTCAAAACCCGTGTGTCCGATGCACTGGAACAATTGTTTGTTAGCTTTGATAGCAGTTTGGAGCTCAAACTATGCCCAATGCCGTTCAAAGGTAAGTAAATGCTTTTTCCTTTTGCTGTGATCTCCAGAAAGGATGCACTGGCCGTATCCATTCCTTCGAGCCTGCGATTGTGATGCAATCGGGTTTCTCTTCACTTAATTTTAGGCCACAGAACTTTGGTGATTCTACCAAGCAAGAAATACTTCCCGAACTCGAGAAGATTGCCGGTTGATAACTGCAAACTGACGATGGGATGAGCGAGACACATGAAACTAAAAAACCACAAAAAGTGAAGAAGAATATGAAGAATTCTTGTAATAGTTTGACCCAGAAGGGTACGGAAATTGATTTTGAGTCTAAACTTACTGATTACACTAAATATAAAATATTTGTTAAGTTCATTTCGATATATAATTAGTCGAAAATTACATATCATCTGGGCTAAATCCTAAAATTTTTATCAAATATCACACAGACGTAATGAGAGAATATTGTAATAGCGTAGAAGCGTAGAGACTACCTTCCTTGTATTATGTATAGCAACCTACCTTTTCTCTTTTAAACCAATTCGATGGTACAAAAGGGGTGTATTAAAACAATGTAATAGACGAAACGTAAAATTCGAAAAATTACCACAGTTTTTCTAAAACACAGTTCATAACCTATAGCAATCTATTTGTTCACTGTATCTGAGAAAATGCTTAGAGGTATTCAGTAACAGATGCAAAGCGAAGCTTCTGTCCACAAGAGGTGGGTAAGGGCAAACCGTGAAACGTAGGATACTCGGCTAAGGGATGGTTTCTCTGGTCGTCCAGGTTGGGGATTTTACTGCTTAAGTAAAATACATACGTACTAGCAGAAATCATGCAAACTTTCGAATTTTGAACCTTGAGATATGAAACATTAAACACTTCATCTGTTCAGAGATTAAACGTGCTACTTTCTCTAACGAAACACCATATAGGCCTAATCAATACAACTGATTAAAATAACTCACAAAAGTTCCTAATGTTTTTGTGAACGGGCGTTTATTGTTAGCTTATTTATTTGTAGCGGTTCAGTATTATTAAATTCAGTATTACTCAAATAACATTAATTCAGTAGAAAATTACTATTGTTAAATTAAGTATAAAGGTAAATGAATATCACTGTATAAATTTATGTGCAATTAACACAGAACTAATGTTTGAAAGTTACTATTTTCCGCACAGTTTATTTTATGGCCTTTCAGAACAGCCAGAACGTATGTACTGAAACGTATATTCTCAATCAATCAGAACTTCTGTTCTATGTAGGCCTATTACAACAGTATTTAAAATTGTATTTCTTAATTTGTTTCTGTTAAGTGGCTTTTATCCAGTCGCCACTTTTCCAATAGATGTTACTCGATTGGCTTGTCCTTGAAGTCTGGGTCCCCGGAGTCAGAGTCGAGGGCAATCCTTTGACTCCTAAAGTGATAGTAGGGGCGAACCACCATTTGACTATAACCGATCTGCTGGTCGACAGTATGTGCCAGATATGTTATTATTTCTGACAACTACAGGGGGTACCAAAAAAATAATAAACAGAATTATCACTGTTGCACACCACTATAGAAAAATTAGTGGTACAACAGTGATAATTCTGTTTGTGATTTTAACCACTAACACAACATTCTTTATTAAAAAAAAAATAATAATGAGGGAAATTTAGACACATAAGGTATCATCTGATATGTCATCGCAGTGTAGTTTACCGACCAGTTCTACTCCGCTTAAAGCGATACTTTTACTCTGAAGCACTGCTTACAAAACGATCACTCATAAACATCAAATGGAAACAAAACAATTGTCAGTGATCTTTACAACTGCAGGGAATACATCGAGATTAATAGTAATACGGTACAGAGTTACAAACAACTTTTTTTTGTGGGAACAAAAACATTAAAACTAGAAGTTCTTGTTACTGTTCTAACCTTCGGTGGTTACCATCTTGATCAACGCAGTGCTCTACGAATGAACGAGGTAGAAAGAGAAACATAAATTACGGAAAAGCAAGCAATAAGCTACAGAAGGATTTAGAAAAGAAAAAAGAAATAAAAGAAAACTGAGTCAAGAGCTAAATCTTTCGGGGCTAAAAAAAACAATAAAACAAAATGTTTACGTTTCATATTTTCCGAACATACTCTTTGCGTGAATAAAGGTACGCTTATTTCAAAAACTATTACAATTAAATAATTAATTTTCAATCTATTGTACGTAATTTACGTATATATACTCTATACTAAAATTACAAAAATCTAAAATAAATAAAAATATTATTAAGTTAGTAAACATAATGGTACGTCGAAAATACAAAAATCCAAAATACAATTAAAACTACAACAAATAATTCTTTATATTGTAGACGATAAGTGAGAAAAATTAATAACATGCTAAGTGTTTACGATAACAGGTTGGAAATACGATTGTTATTTTTTTTTCAACGTCCGGTGAGTTGGCAAACCTGTTTCTGTTGTCATAGCAACAATCTGATTGTTGATTAATGTTTTTGAGGCTTTGTTCTAACCTGTAACCACTGGTTTTATAGTTATTTTGTCTATAACTGTGGTGACGACAGTTTAATTATGGCAACTACAATTGAAATTGCCTCCAAGTGTGAGATTCGGTCTGTTATTAGATTTCTTCAAGCTGAAGGTCATAGTGCTGCAGAAATTCATCGAAGTTTGTGTAATGTGTATGGAGAAAACGTGATGAGTGACGGTTCAGTTCGGGAATGGTGTCGAAAATTTAAAGAAGGGCGAATTAATGTTCATGATGAAGGAGGGCAAGGAAGAAAGTCCGTGGCTACTGATGATGTTGTTGAAAGGGTACGCAGGATGGTTCGAGAGCGCCGTCGTTTCACAATTACTGAACTTTCTGCTGATTTTCCTGAAATTTATGATATTCT
The DNA here is from genome assembly GCA_034769895.1 of Magicicada septendecula. Taxonomy (NCBI): domain Eukaryota; kingdom Metazoa; phylum Arthropoda; class Insecta; order Hemiptera; family Cicadidae; genus Magicicada; species Magicicada septendecula. Next base: position 41,896,935 of record CM068376.1, read on the forward strand.
GCTATTTCTGTCTGCCCTTTATGATATTCTTACTCAGAAGCTTGGGTATAGGAAACTATGTGCTCAGTGGGTTACCAAACAACTCACAGATGTCCACAAGACTCGAAGAATGGCCAGATTAGGCACCAAACACCAATAAGCACCAATTGCCCAGACTGGACACCAAGTGATTACCATTTGTTCACTGACTTGAAAAAGTGGTTAGATGGTCAGCGGTTTGACTCCAATGATGAGTTAAAATCCAGTGTGGCAGATTGGCTGACTACTCAGGAGCGAACATTCTACAACATGGGCATAGAAAAGTTGGTGCCTCGCTATGATAAGTGCCTCAACAATGGTGATGACTATGTAGAAATGTAGTTTACATTTATATGAAACTTTTGTATATAATAAAATTATTGATGTCATTCATGTGTCTATTTATTGGTCTATCGGAGGTTGAAAAACAAATAGCCCTAGTACATCGGGACAATTTAAATTGGCTAAGTTCTAATTGGTCCTAAGAAAAGTGTGGCTTATGCCTATATATAAGAAAAACCTTGAGTGATATCTATTGGGGATATGGTAGTGCATTAAGTGGAATTTATCTCCTCCTCATGAGTAGGAGTGAATTCGTACTGTTCAATCCAACCTGTCATTCCGACATTCGCTAATGTTCATGTTAATAGTAAGAAACATGTTCTCGGTATCCACCTTACAATGCATGGCTTAAAAGTAACACTGAAACTTTTTATTGGCATTAACCGCCAATATTTATTTTTTACATGTGCAATAATTTATTTCAGCAGCGTAGGTGTAGTAGGCCTACCAGTATTATGATGGTACAATACGCAACCATTGGATCGTTTGCATAACACGTATGCCCCCTCCAATATAAAATAATGTAATCGTACTTTTTTGACAAGAAGTCAGGTACCGTCCAATTTTCATTATATATATATATATATATATATATATATATATATATATATAGCAGCGATACAAATTATTACTGCATAGATAGGTTAATTTGAAATTAGTACAACAGAGTCTGTATCTGGAGGTAGGAAAATTTTATTCATTAACACACTGAAATTTACTATTGTCTTATGGTTTTATAATATAAAATTGTTTAATAAATAATTGTCTTTCAACAAATGAGTATATTGGCTTGTTTTACATATAAGTTACTTGGACGTCGATTTCCAACTGTTTGCGTAACTTAGTCACAGGCGCTCCGCTCGCTGCTCGTCTGCACGTTGATCGAAGATCACCCCTTTGAATATCCACGTCTCGGCGCATACGCACTGCGATATGAAACTGCTATTGTTTATAACTTAAATAATTTTAATCTCAGGTGTCAAAACTGGGTATAAAGAGATCGTATATTAGGCTTCCACAATTCCGGCTTCTTGAACTGTTCTCGTGTTAATAATCAGAATACCACGGTAGGTATTCTGCCCCTAACGAAAATATTCCACTCTTCGCGAAAACGCACTAGAATATGATCTATTAGAGTTCTATAATGTGGCAATGGTTACGAATAACTCGTACCGTCAACTAACTACTAAGTCTTATGGAAATCAACTTGTCTTGTCACGAAAATCTCGTGACAGCGAGTACGTCTTTCAATGGCAAGACTTCGGAACGAACTGAACCATCCGTAGGCCTATGCCGTAAGCGACCGTCTCTAATAATTTTTAGACCTTCTGATTGGTGGAAAATCTAGCAACGTCATAGATATCCTTAGTGATACCCAGACATCAGGTTGAAACTCTGTCCGATTCTGCAAAGGCCTGTATAGATTTAATCTACAAATTTTATTACTCTCCAGGAGATAACGAAATAAAGTAGAACTGGTTTCATAAAAAAAAAAACATAAAAATTTATAGTTGTAAAAAATTGAGTATATGGAAAATGTAGCTTATAACTATGAGAATACCCTGTCCAAGTTTCAGAACGAAATGTCAATTTTCAACTAAGTTATTAAATACAATGTAAATCACACGCGCACCCGCGCACTTACACACACAATTATTTCACTTGACATAAAAGAGTACAAAATTATGCACATTTTGACATAACATACTTGTTTAAACGTAGCTTGGTTCAAAACTAATGACTACTTTACAAAGAAAAGAACAAAATCAATTTTAACATGTCTATGGCCGTCAGAAAATGTGTTAGAGCATGAGTATTCCAAATTTACATCCTGTGTTGGGTTGAAATATGTATCCTTTACAACAGCGACATTGCCTCCGCTTGTAAGCCTACTATTTAACCTAAATCTTAGTTCAGAAGAATAGATGATGCTATTTATTTATTTTTTTTTTTACGATTACGCGATCCCACTATAAGAACGAAGATTTTTAAATCTGGAGCGTAGCTTTATATACTGTGAAACTCGGATACTGGTAACTGAAGAAGAGAGGAGACTCAGTTCATATGAGATATGGAGCTACCGACGTATGATGAATGCCTAAAGGTTTTTGGAATTCCTAAAACGGGTTGATAGCGTAACGTGTGATTAGGAAACGATCGAAGGGAAGACAGTACACTTAACAGATTATAAATGCAGCAGTTATGAAGAGATGAAGAAAAATACAAAAAGACGCGAGGAAAGGCATACAATTGACCCTGTTTACCACACAAATGTCTTTCACTTTTTCTACTTTGTCAGTCTTTCCACTTCACCCCATTTTGCCTCTTTTCGTTCCAAAATACTTTTAATTATTTTATCATAGTTTATTAAGTCTTCTCATTTTCTTTTTCCTTTTAATTTTTGTTTATCAAATTCATTTATGTGGTCTTATTTCTTTCATTTAGACGTCCATGCCAACTCGATAATCTTTCTTCCATAGATTTCGATGTCTACGTAGATTTCTGAATCCAGATTTTCTATTCTGACCATTTCGAAGCTTCTGTTGTTCATCATTCGTCCTAGATACTTCATTTCTACAATATGTATTTTATTTTCTGGTTTTCACTGAACACCCACGACTTATATCCACACTTCAAAATATCCTATTTAAATAAATAGGATTATAATATCTAAAAGCAATTAAAAACAATTAACGTTAAAACCAATCAGAACGTAAACAACAAATTTATCCCGTTTTTGGCATATTGTAACTTCTTTCTAGGCACTATATTTACCTATTGTCATTTTCTTACTCGTAAACAAATTGTTTTTACAATTTGGTTACAAATTTTCCACCCTCTACCACCAAATATATTGTTTTATTGTACTGTGTAGCTGGATTTTTAAGTTGAAAAACTTTAAAATTTAATGAAATACATAAAAGAAAAGAAAAATTATATGAACGCTCCTGTTTTTGTTGACAATAAGGAAGTCCGTTAGGTGGTGCTACCTGGTAGTGAAATTTATAACTGACGACTCCTGTGAATGGCGCTACGAAACGGTGTTTGTTACTAAACATTACGTTTATCAAACATTAAAATAAATCGTTCATTTTCTTGTGGTCATACGTGTACTCAGACGTATCATTTTAAATATATTTCACACACTGAGAGGCGTCAGAACTCGTCTTAATTCTTCAACAATATTGAGTTAATTCTTTTTGCAAGACAGCAGACACGCCTATCCTTTATTAGTTAGGTGTATCGATTGTTTATTCCACAAGTACCTGCACATCGTCGATGTGTATAACTATATATTGTCACATTCGAATTCGAATCGTCCCTTGCATACGCGCTAACGCAAGACGCCAGCATACTGTTTTAATATAAATTATTATGCATTGTGCTGTGTATTGTCTCGATAGCCATATGTGCGTTTTGCTACTAGCAGTGTTTAGCCTAGCTTACTCGCTCAAAATTTTGAAGCAACGCTTTGTATCCAGGACTCAATTCCAACGCATCATATTTTTCAAGGGAGAAGACTCTTGAAGGTAATAGAAAATAGGAAAAGGAATTGGTTAGGTCATTGCTTAAGAAGCGACTGTTTGCTTACAACTGCCATGGGGGGTGTCACAGAAGGAGAAAAAAAGAAGGGGGCGTAGAAGAATGAAGTTAATAGATAGCATTAAAATCAGTAGGTGTTACGAAGAAACGAAAAGACTGGCATGCGATAGGATAGCTTGGAGAGCTTTTACCATTTGAAGAGCTGCCTTAGGGCAGAACACCAAATAATATTTTTCAAAAATGACTTAATTGTAAAAAATATATAACGAAATAAATTGACAGTATTGCTGAAAATATTAAGATGTTTTTTAGGCCTAATTACTAATGTATTTTGTAAGACATAATCCTCTCGCATGTAACGTTAAGGTCTTACGGTTCAACGTGTCTCATTCACCTGGATTCAAAATAAGCGTTAAAATTTAAAGGTCATTAACTATTTATATTATTAATTATAAACCAATTTAATTATTACTCAATTTATAATTAATAATATAATTAAATAAATTTATGTATATTACTGTATTTAACACGAACCTACTTTATACTTATTTATTTAGATTAAAAGAATTTTAAATTATTTTTCCGTCACCATTAATAAAAAATAATATCTAGACGAACTACTGAAACATTTGCTCTCAGCTGTTAGGCCTGTTGCGCGTAATGAGATGACCTTTACACAGGGGCGGTAACAGGGGGGGGGTCAAAGGGGACAGCTGTACCGGGCCCCGAGCTCGAGGGCGGCCCCGACAGGGGCTCCATTTTTTTTGTGTAAAACAATTTTTAAGAATAAATAATTTTAGTTTGGTTATGATTTAAAAAAATAACAAAATATTTCTAATTAACCGCAGCAGGACCAATATTAAATCTGAACCTGTTCAATTTAATAGCTATGAGGGCATATTATTGTTTTCCCGTCTCATAGCTTTCTCCCCTATCCACTACCAGTGTTGTTTAATTCGGATGACAAAATGGCGAATTCGATAGTCGCTAGTACATTTTCGCAACAGCAGCTATATTCAGATCATTACTAAAACTACTGTGACTGTCAGTTCGAATGACATGTAGTCCAAGCGCGAAATTGGAGTGAAAAAAGTATTAAAGCAATGAAACAAAAAAAAAAGAATTTCTGTATGTAACTTGTAAGTCTTAATGTATTTTGCGATAATATAAAATGTAAAATTATATGTTTTGAAAAATTAAATGTAAAAAATTAAGTATTTTACCTGTTATTTGACAGCCTGATAATATTTGTTTATGCGTCAGGTTATTTTCATAATAACTTTTTGTTCTTTAAAAAATGTTTATATAAAATGTTTATTACGATATCATGTAAGATAAAAAAACGTTTTATTTAACATGGATATCAAAAATTTGAAATGAAAATTTACATAAATAGGTAACACCAGATCTGCTTTGACATGATTGGGCATAAATAAATATCGCCAAATACTAGGGATTATCAGACATAAGAAATTTTTCCCGGGTTATTTCTTCTTTTAAATGTATTAGAAATTTTAAAAAGGCTACAATATCATCACAACATTGATATGAGCGATTGCAGGGGACAATCTTTTGATAATGCCAGTAATATGTCGGGAGAAACTAAGGGAGTACAAGCGAGGCTATTAGATAATCAAACAACAGCAGTTTACTCGCCTTGTGCTGCCCACTCCCTAAATCTTGTAGGTGTACATGCAGCATCTTGCTGCAATGATGCAATTACCTACTTCGCCAGCATCAATCGTTTATATACACTTTTTAGTAGCAGTCCAGACCGATGGGAAATTCTAAAACAAAAAACTAGCTTTTCCCTTCATAGCCAGAGTGAAACACGTTGGAGCTAAAGAAAGGAAGCAGTTCGCCCTGTTCCTAGGCATCTTCCAAGCATTATCGAAGCACTGGATGATTTGATAGAAAAGAGATCTAAAAAACTTACCCACGAAGCTTTTTCTGAAGCTGTTGGTCTGAGAGACTACTTTTTGTCTTTCAAATCAATCCTTATGAGTGCTGTGTGGATAAAGGTCCTCGAGAGTTTCGACCAAAAGAACTTGGTTCTGCAGTCCAGAAGTGTCATGCTAGACATTGCGGTTGCAAATATTTTAGAGCTACAGCAAGAAATTGAAAACTTAAGGGATAACTGGCCAACAATTTTGTCTAAAGCAAAACTTGTGGCAGGTAACTTTGGAATTACTCCAGAGTTAAAGCAAGGAAGAAATAAAGGAAAATACAATGAAGATATTCCTTTAGAATCAAAGGAAAACTTTAAATTTAATGTATTTTATGTCATATTAGACTCTCTTATCTTGCCAATAGGTATGAGCACAATTGCTAATTTGTTTTCCCCGATATTGTCATTTAAGACCCTAGATAAGGAGGAACTTCTAAAACGATCTGTGCAGGTAAGGGAAAAGTAAAAAAGTAAGGGAAATGACCTAACTGCGTCGTTTAATGGTGAGATTGTACACCTTAAAAATGTGCACAAAGTAACCTTTGAAAGCACCGCTGAAAGCCAGGAAGGCCCATAGACCTTTTAAATAAAATTTTTAAATTGCGGCTTGAAGGAATTTTCCCATAAGTATGCATAGCAATCAGAATTTTTTGCACAATTCCGCTCACAGTTGCTGAGGGAGAACGAGCATTTACTAAGCTTTCGTTAATAAAGAACTACGTTCGTGCAACCATGACGCAAGACCGCCTGAACAGTTGTGCTTTACTTTCCATTGAACAAGATATTTCAAGGAAAATAGATTTTGACAGTGTCATAAAAGACTTTGCTACAGCAAAACTAAGAAGACTACTTCAATGCATCGTTAATTATAAATTTCATTTAATACTATTGAACTTTTACGATATGTATATTAAAAAAGGTTGTAACCTACCAATCTACCATTAAGTTTTATGTTTTTGTTAATATAAAGTCGTTTTAGAATTTGTTTTTTGTGTACCCTTATGTACACTACATAAATTTCTTTTATTAAATTTTCATTGTTTGTTGATACAAAGTAAACATGATCTAGAGTTTCAATTTTAGTTTTCTATGCTCCTTAGTCACCCTCCATGTGTGTAATATTTAAACGTGATTGTGACGGTGGTGTGTTGTGAGGGTGTTTGGGTGGGAGGTCGGGGTGGAAACAAGGGGGCTCCGTGGGTTTATCTGAACCGGGCCCCACGATTTCTGTTACCGCCCCTGCCTTTACGTAGACGAACCTCTGTAATTCGTATTTCACTGATTGGGGACCACCATTGTTCCTGTCGCGTTTTGTTAAACTATGATAATGAAATTTTAATTCAGAATTATTTATTAAACCGCAGTACCTTCTAATTTGTGTGTGTGTGTGTGTGTGTGTGTGTGTGTGTGTTACTGTTCTCTCCTGAAGTGTAATAAATTACAGTATTCATTGTTTGGAGTAATTACAGCCAATAAACAAATACAATTTTAATGGGCTGCAGTCTATTAATTATTTTGTTTTTGTGTTTGAGTTTCGAGTGAGCAAAGAGGGTAGGGGAAATATTTTTGAAACTGCAGTCCTCCCTCATTATTCGTGGTTTCTCCTATCTACAGGTTCTGCCTCATTATTCGCGCTTTCTTCTATCCACAGATACCAATTTTAATTTATTATTATTTATTTCTTAATACGTGTATTCATTGTAAATATTATATTATGAGTGAAATAGTAATCCGAAAACATATTATTTTAAAAGCGTGTAATATTTAAACTTACCTGGGATAAACAGCTAAGGCTTTAGTGACTCTCTTACGGTCTAATGTCAGCCTCTCGTTCCAACGCATCCTCCCTTTCCCTCTATGATCCGCAATATATGTCCCAATCAAGACGTTTTTCTCTTTCTTGTTACTATCAGCAGTTTTCTTTCCTCTCCATACTTTATCGTTTCCCACGCTATCACTTTAACACCACAATCACGTTTCGAACATCTCTCGGTACCTTTCTCCCCTCTGTTCGGTGTTCCATACAAAACCACACTTCAAATCTTCAAAACATTTAGCAAAACTCTTTCATAATCCAATCGCTATATTTCTCATTATTCTCTCAGTCAGCAGTATTTTTAACTTTCTAAAGCTCTATTACTTATATAATACTACTTCTTATTCCCTCCATTCCATGTCACCGTAATCCTTATGAGTTCATTTGCTCTACAGTTTTGCCTTCCAAGGATACATTAACTAAGCCTTCCTTCTTACCAATTCTCGTTACTTTAGTTTTTCAAGCATTTATATTCATTCCCCACTTTTACTATACTCTCAGTCATCAATTGTAACTATTCCGCCGACATTGGTTGAACATCTACTTTCTACTCCCTCAAAGGCCTCTGTCAACTTTACAGCGTAGTTGATGACAAGCAGCATAACGCCTCTTCCAGTACCCAACTGTTGTTACTACTACTTGCTGTTTTGTGTCTATACTTCCAGTATATACCAATATCTTTCAGTCAGAAGCAAACAAACTTACTGTTCAGAGTCCGGTTCCATCTCCTATAGCTCTGTAACATGCCACTACAGTTACCGTTTTACTTGCAAAATATAAAGCTTCTTGTTTATATGCATTCTGGTAACTGCTTTCCTTATTATGGGTGCTAAGGTTACGATTACTGTGTAAGGTGTAATCTGTTACTATTAAGGTGTAATCTGTAAGACGGACAGTTCTCATCGTAACCAAATTACTCGTGTTAAACTAAGTATAGAACATCCTGCGGGAACCGATCGCTACTGCTGAAATCCTGATGCATTCTAATCAATAAGACACGCCGAGTTGCCACACGGACTCGAACAAGGCGTTTAAATACTTTACATAGCGCGAAACATTGAATATTCGGAGAAATTTAAGTGAGTTATGGATCGGTAAATAAACCTACTATGATGTAAAGGAACTCCGGTAACGGTGATATCAAACGAAAATGGAAAACCGGTGGCAAAAGATTTTACAGCAAAATGGTGGGGTAATATTAATTCTGTGCATTGCTGAAACACTTAATTTGGTGTGCTGTAATTGTATGGTAGAGTGGTTATCCATTTCACAGACAGATGTAAATTCAATATACTCTTACATTGTCCGCCAGCATTTATGGAAACGCAAAAAAATCGGTGTCCAAAATAACCTACATTTCTGGATTTGAGTGTGAGTCCCACACACCGAGGGAAGCACGGTCTCCTCTGACGGTGCATAAAGCATTTTCACCCTCTATAAAAAAAGTATTACCATAATGTTTTAACATAATTTTTATTATCGCACAGTTTCGTAATAATCTAAATAAGAAACAGGTGCTAGTGAATCGTGAACCTTATGGATTTTACCGTATTATAAAACGAACAGTAACACCTGTACTGACATTCTTACATATTATTGTTGTTTTAACATTTGAAAGACCCAAATCCTTGGGAATCAGTTGTAGCAACTTTGTAGAGTAGTAGAACCAGATTGTGCAATTTCATCCAATTGAACCTTCAATTTTCAAGTGATGATAAATTCCTAAATGCGCGCGCGCCCTCGTGTGTGGATGTAGAGAGAGGGTGAGAGGGGGGAGGGAGACAGACAGACAGGGAATAATCCTGTGCCAAAATATTTTAAAGGGTATAATTACATTAAATTGTTTATATCGGTGTAAACTTTAAGAGAACAGTTTTAAATTAGAAGCGATAAAGTTATGGAGGATATTTATTTAGATTTCAGTGGTTTTTACCCAAAGCTGCAATGGATAGAACGTAATCACTTAGAGTTTGGACTATGGTTTCCTACAGTTTGGACTATGGTTTCCTACCGTTTGGACTATGGTTTCCTACCGTTTGGACTATGGTTTCCTACAGTTTGTACTATTGTTTCCTACAGTTTGGACTATGGTTTCCTACAGTTTGGACTATGGTTTTCTACAGTTTGGACTATGGTTTCCTACAGTTTGGACTATGGTTTCCTACAGTTTGGACTATGGTTTCATACAGTTTGGACTATTGTTTCCTACAGTTTGGACTATGGTTTCCTACAGTTTGGACTAAGGTTTCCTACAGTTTGGAACTAAGGTTTCCTACAGTTAGGACTAAGGTTTCCTACAGTTTGGACTATGGTTTCCTACAGTTTGGACTAAGGTTTCCTACAGTTTGACTTGAAAACGGGAAGTTTAGAAACGAGCAAAATACATGAACGAGCAAATATGTTAGAAGAAATTTTTTAAAAAATCGAATTAGAAGTAGCGTAAGTATCCATTTATTCTGTTAAATTTAATTAGTTTGTTATGTGGTAAATTATTGTTGCTGGGATAATAGTCTCCCCTCCATAATAACGCCAAGTAAATAATGTTGGCCAATTTTAAGCTCCCACGTCAAAGAGAACGTTAATTTTATATGCAGTTAACGCAAGTGAGTAAAGCAAGCATAAATGACAGGTCATACATATGATTTCTTATTTTAATTCCTCATTGTTTTAATTATAAACTTACTTTTTAATCTTTTGTTGAATAACAATTGTAAGTTTGACCTGTCCTATCTAAATTTCTTCATGTTTTAAAATGTAAAATCATCTTCTTTGTCATAACATTAGTAATCACGCGAAAAATTGAATTCCAAGTTACTCTTTTGTGTTAACAATTTATCGATTTGTATCTTTCCTAAACTCCAAACATTTACTGCAGTATAGAATAATCAGACTTAAATGTACACAGAAGATTAATTAAGAACTAACCTATTTCCCCTAATTATTTCAGTTGTGACCGATCGTGCTCAACCGGGGGAAGTGAGAACATTAACTCCGCGGCAGGATACGGACAAACCGCTGTAGGCTAAAGGATGTGGCGTTTTTGTGAAGAAATGAAACCGTAAAATGCAATTATGCATTCTGTCTTCCTGTCAGGTACAGGTACACACGTTTATGCTCTACAAATCAGTACAATTGGAGCACCTAACTGGTACGCGATTAGATTAATCTGGTCGATACAGTTAACCGATTAACGTTTCGATATTAATTCTTGTATCGATTTATTTAACTGTGAACAAACTATTCAATCACTCAGTTTTCATCCAGGCGTCGGAACACTTTCTCTCTGGCCGTTTGGTAAGTACACGCGAGATTAGCTCTTTCGTCATCGAACAGCAGATTTCGTGTGTTCCCACATGCGTCTTCCCTTAACATTGAACTAAAGTTGCCAAATTGAGTCGGGACTGTCCTTTACTTATAAACACTGTTCGACATTTGTTGGTTATATTCGGAATGAAACAATGTCCTGAACGTCTGACATATCGAGGATATGAATATCCAAGAGTCTTTTCTTTTAATTTATTTATTTATAAGGTCGCTGCAACAGCAACGGTCATTAGCGACCACAAAAGTTATGAAAATGAATTTGTACAGATTCTTATATAGATGCAGTAACATATACTAAACTAGAAGGTGCTTAGTGAAGATAAACGTTGCAACAAAATATACAGGAACTGGTACGTTAAGTATTTGTTTAAATACCAAATAATGCAAATAAATGAGATAAATATAAATATTTAACAAATAAAAATATTTGTTTAAATAATGCAAAATAAAATGAGAAATATTACCCCACACAACACAAACATTAAAAATACACATCATGCAGATATATAACATAAATATAACAGGTAATAACATATTCAACGACAAACAATATATAACAATAAATGTAACAGCAAGTTACATAATAATAAATATATAAATAAATAAAACAGTAATAACAATCTCGACCATATATCAATCCATTAATTTAATTGTCCTAGAAATTACACAATTTTTAATGTTCTTATAATTTTCATAGTCCTTAGCTATATTGTTGCTAACAACTGAATCTCCTTTATGAGGAGAAGTATACTGGCGGCTGCAGTCTTGTCATTTAAAGAAACTCATCTTGTTCAATAACATCGTCTTCGATTGCGTATGACGTGCTAATGGAGTATGCAACACATAAGTTGGTTGTATAACTTGAAGTGTGGTAGTAATACACATATAAGGGTTCCCAGAACAGTCGTGTTCAAGAAACATGTACACATAAGACAACAAAGAAATCTGTGTTAATAAATTTTATACTAAATAAAATTACTTTGTGGTTGAAAAACTATAAATAATTCTTCAAATGAGTTTCTTGATAAAATCATATTCAACTGATAAACTACACTTAACGTTTATTAATGTATACATACAGAATACAATAATGTTATTTATTATAAAATGTATAGTAAATACATTTTATAACAATATTTTAATAAATTAAACATTTATCAGAAAAATTAATAGACTATATGTTACTCAAGTTTTTTTTAATGACATTCAATACTTTTCTTTTTTCTTGCGCCCACTCTTTAAGAAGCTCTTTTTCATTTTTAGTTTCCCAATAAAGTTTAAATTTTTTTAAATGAGGATACATTTTTTCTAACGCATCAATAAAAGTGCTGTAGATAACAGAAAAGCTGAACACTGTAAATAGTTGTAATTAATGAGTTAAGACAGCTTTACCATCCGTTTTGTGTGCGTCAGGCGGAAACCGTACAGAAGTGTGGGTTTGCACACGTTCCACGTAAGTATCAAGCACTGAAGTGACATAAAAGTTAGGAAAAATAAGTACCGTGAACAAACCAAATTACATAAACTTTGTTTGCAAATACAGGTCACTGTTCAGCGTTGTGTGGCACGGAAGTGTCTGATCAAACAGTTTTCTGTACCTTCTCCATCCGCTGGAAAGGAAACAACTATAAAAAATAATAATAACATAAAAAATACATAAACACGTTCACAGACGGATTAGCTTACTGGAGTCAACGCTTTTGGGTGAGAGACAGAACCCTTGGAACGATTATAAAATGAATTTTTGTTGTATTTATTAATCTACTGTCACTGCATAGTAAGTAGATATTATCAAGAGAAAAAATGGCTGGTAGGAGGCCACACTCGTAATTGTTTAGCGTAAACTACTATATAAGCTACACACTGTCAGTTTTTGACTGGTTTCTAAATTCACTCTTGCACAAACATGTTTTGGGTGGTCTTCTAACATGACCTTATAAGGTCATCGTGTGGTGATGTATTTCTTCTATGTCTGGGTTTACTTGCTGTTTACCCAATGTATGCCACTGGGCACTTGTAGCAGTTCTGAGTACAAGGTTCAGAAATCTTTGCGGTAATTTAAGATTCGACCTACTGTCCGTTCTACATACCGTACACCTTAAAGATGATTAAAATAAAAAAGATTCGAAGAATTATTTGAATTTTTGCTTAGAGGTAATTTTATTTGTAAATAAAGACAAATCCCTAAATATCTACGGAATAAGTTACGTAAGTATTATCTCCAGGTGGTAGCTTAGACAAAACTGCGGTCAATGTTCATTTTTCATTGATTCCTAAAGAAAATAAGTAACCTGATGAGGAAAGGCAGATAAAATATTGAAGTATTTCAAGCATTTGCTATCCTTGAACAGTTTTCAGAGGAGAATCAGCTGGCACCAATAAGTTTGCGTAAACACATTACCATAGTCGGGCGTTGACCATTGTTACGTTTTTTGAAACACAACGTTTCGATCAGAGATTCGTGTTACAAATCTCTGATAAAATTAAAAATAGGCGTACAATGTTGCCAAGCACATAAGCGTATGACTGGAATATTGTGCAGGATAACTACATTTTTGTAAAGATAGGCGAGCGAAACCTGGCAGTGAATAAATACCAGTTGTTTCATGAGTTCAAAAGTGCAAGTAAAGCCGAAGTGTGAAAACAAAAGACTAGATCAAATTGTCGGTATTGAGTGGGAAAACTGGCTGTTTCAAACACTTTACAGCCGCAACCCATCTAACGGTGATTACGTAAACGATTTTTCAAATTCGAAATGTAGGCCGAAAAACAGCAGACAAAATTGTTTAAAACAAATTAATTAGCACATTCGCAAATGTGCCGCTCTTGCTGAGGCTGAAGGCTCGTTTTTCTATAAGAATACCTAATAAGTTAAGAGTTTGTAAAATAACAAATATTGTAATTGATAATGTGATGTCACTAGATTGTGAAATTAGTAATAAATAAAAGAATACGAAGAATAAATAAAAGCATTTGGTTCATGTTAAAAGCGGTTGAAACTCGCTTCCCCACAGAGGGCCTTGCTACAAACGCCACTGTACTCAAGTCTGAGTAATGTAGAAAAACAAATGACACTGTTGTGCCCAATAAAATTATGAATTATGTAGAAGAAAATTATTTTAACCAAATCTTAAAATGTGTTTTTTTTTGAATGATTTGTCTCTTCAAACTGAAATAAAAAGAGCACTTGCGCCAGTTGTAACAGAATTAGTCACATTACCATAATGTTTGCCCCATAGGCCTAACGTTTAGGTTACAGAATTGCAAAATCCCGCTTTTCAGTGAAAACATTATGACAAGTCTACAGAAAACTAAAGTTTTTATTAATTTTAATTTTATTTTCAAACACCCGTTAGGTTCTTTGTGTCAAACGGAAATACCTGACAGGTCAATCGTTGCTGAGACAGAGAGGAAACGGATTCCGTGGATGTTATTAAATTAAATCTCTAGGTGTATAATTTTCATTGAATGTAGGAAGACTTTAAATTTTATATTTGAATGTTTTTTATAAGTTTTATTTTTTCTACTGCACTTGTACTTAAAAAAAATAATCACGTGTACATAATTTTAGTAAGTAAATTAGTTTATGAGTAGTCCATAATAAAGAAAATTTTAATTAAAATGTTTGTTGCAGACTTTTTTTTATAAAACAACAGTTTTGCCACGATAGCGAATAAAAATAATAAATGACTATACACATAATTATAATTAATTATAATTGTATATCTTACTAGTTCATTATTAATAACAAACGAGGAGTAAGTGTATTTGATTGTACAATACAGCTTATCACTAAGCACCGAATAAGATTTGCAGCTTACCTTCAATCGCGCACGAGGGGAATGGACGATACGTACCTAAGCATACAATGGAATGTTTCAAGCATTACTGGAACAATGTGGAAGGTGTTGTTTAAATGTGAAAGACAAAATTATGTAAACTGACTTCTTCACGTCCTTAGAATCACCGTTTGGTAGTAGAATATCACCACCGGGGACTTAATTTTTCACCAAATTACTGTGAATGGCTTCTTTAAAAGGGGGAGAAACAAGAAGTAGCCGGCATAAATTTAACCCCGAGGGTTGTTTACAAGTTTAACTGGCCGTTATCGCTGATTTAAGGTGATAAATTTTTATAGTTACTGACTGTTGTGTTTTCACTGAGAAGTGTGTTAAAATGTCTCATAAAGCAGGTCCGAAGCGTGTAGCCGTTACCTGCTCTGACCTGGCGGTATCACAAAGGGACCCGTAGAACCAGTCGGGCATTCATAATCAGTCGATTATATTAAAACAAATAACATTGTTGTTTCACATGCCTCAATAACGTCCTTTTCAGAAATAGGATTCTTTAATGTCCGAACGTTACAGAATTGAAGTTACCTGGTTGTTTTCATACGGCAACCGGGTTGTTTCATTAAGTCGCTTGACGAAAATGCATTTTTTTGATAGCCAAGAATGGCGAAAGGCTTTGCACGGTTTGGTTATTGACTAAACAAATTTTAAAAAATTTTGTCGCCATTTCGGCACTTTTCTTTCAAGTTTCAAAAATATTGTCATCGCTAAGATCTCTATACCGAAAGAACAACAATAATACAAGTATAATAGATATTAATATTTATGAAATATTATTTATATTCTTATTCGTGTAAGAATAATAATACATGTGTAACAGTTATTATTGTTTTTTTTTTTAAATACACACACATTCGCAAAAAACACTCGTGGGATATGTATTATTTCTGGATCCCCGAAGTCAGAGCCTAATTGTGGCAACAAAGTTTGTCGAATCATTGATACAAATTGTTTCTAGTTAACGGAGTCGTATGATTAGGTGCCAACACTCGTGCCCTGTCCCTGCGCATTAACGATTATGAATTTGAAAAGGTTCAGGGTTTTCCATATCTCGGGTCATATGTGGACTCTGGAAATGACTCCTCTAGAGATATTGAAAGACGGATATTATCTGCTAATAGGTGTTACTACGGACTGGTGAAACATTTTAACAGACGTTTAGTGAAGAAACTATTCCTGATCTGACGATGAGCTGTGAAGCTTGAAAGCGCTAATCGGAATAATTTTTATATAGTGGTGTGCAATATTGATCATTCTGATTGAAACATTTTAAGTCAAAATTAATAAGTAAAGACACAAAAGCCACCCTATACAAGACCTTGATTAGACCAGTCCTGATTTATGGCTCGGAATGCTGGGTGGTAAAAAAACTAGATGAGCAGAAACTATCCGTTTTTGAGAGGAGGGTACTGAGGAGAATCTATGGCCCTGTGAGGGAAAACGACATTTGGAGGCGATTGCATAATCGAGAGTTGTACGAAAGGTTTAAAGATCTTCCGATCGTGCAACTCATACAAATTAACAGATTGCGTTGGGCTGGTCATGTGCAGAGAATGGCGGAGGATAGAATCCCAAAAAGAGTGATGAATTATTTGCCGATGGGAAGGAGAAGGAAGGGAAGACCGCGTACAAGATGGCTGGACCAGGTTGGTAAGGAGGCAGTGAGGCTGGGTGCAGCAAACTGGTGGACACTGGCCGGGAGTAGAGACCAGTGGGGAAGATTTCTTTTGGAGGCCAGGGCCCGGACTGGGCTGTAGCGCCGAGGATGTATGTATGTATGTATGGAGTCGTATGATTCATTCTGGTATAGCTTTTAATGTCTACCGACTTTTGTCATGCTGTGTGCATGTATGTAAACTATTAAAAGATTTCCGGAGCACATTAAATGTCTAAATAGGAGAAATTAATTTGTTTAAAGTATAATACATTGGGTTTATGTAGAGCGTACAAAGGCAACGGTAGGCATTCGGGCATAAAATTATAAATAGTTTTTCTATTTTAATCTGCTTCTGCATAGAATAGTATAGGCCTAAACTTAATTGTAAAGTAGTTTGTATTTTACGAATAATGTTGAGGGGAATTTTTGTGTCGCTTGTTTACCGCCTGAAGAAACTCTGTTTTCTTTTAGCATCATGTGCTCGTGTTTCGTCATATAATTTTGAGTTTTCTTTTTAATTATTTTTGTATGGATTTTCCCCTTTACAATGCCGCACAAATATCGGCAGACGACAGGTTCCAATAAGATAGCTGAATCCGGAACATATCGTAGGGTCTAAGTTGACGACGACAAAAATATACTGAAAGAATGTGTCGAAAAGTTGGTGTTGAAAAAAAGTTAGTGTCTTCAAGAAAAATGTAAAAATATTAAGATATATATGGTGTACCATCAGATACCTGCTGCAGCAGGAAAAATCTACGTGTACTTCAGTAATAATTCTTCTTCTTCTTCTCCGGCTCTTGGTGGGCCTTGGCCTTCTCAACAATCCGCCTCCAGTCATCTCTATCCACCACTCTCTCTCTCCATCCTCGAACTCCCAACTTCATCAGATCCTTCAACACCTCATCCAACCATCTCATCCTTGGCCGTCCCCTTCGTCTTCCGCAATAGAGTCTTCCCTGCATCATTCTCTTATTCATTCTATCCTTTTCCATTCTCTCCAACTTCAGTAATAATTTCATCTTACATTTAACTGTAATGTTATTATAGATATGGGACTCTAGATAGTCTATTATGGGTTGTATTTTCTTATGGATGTTATTACGTTGTTACGGGTCTGGATCCAATTTCATTTTTAATTTATTCTAATGACCCATGTGAGTGTAGATGCAAGTTACTGTACCGCTTTGTTGTATCCTACATTCACAACTCTGTTCAGCTTGATTTAAAAAAATTAAGGTATTTCTTTAGTAAAAATATTATGCTTTTGAGTGAAAAAAGAAAATATATGATTTTCAGATTCAGAGACAAGATTTAATTTTCATAATCATTGTTCTATCATGGACCATCAAATCAAAATGAATTTGACTGTAGGTACTTGGGGACTGAACAAATGAAACATTCTGATTTAGTGATAGCCAGTAATATCTCATTGGAAGGTCACAACAGTAAACTGAAGAAAGAACGTGTACAATCTTACGGAAGTTCTACTTTTAAGAGACTTTAGCCAAGAAAACTTGCTGATCACAATCTACCATCTATTGATTGTATCAAAATTAATTACGGAATTAGTTTTTGGGGAGGCGGGTATATTACATCGTTAAAGGCACTTGCTATATCACAAAAGGCAATCATTAGGATTATTTGTAAGAAACGTAAGGTCAAAGTCTCTTGGCCACTTTTCGAAAGTTTGGAATTCTTCTCTTAAGACATCTGTATATTTTTTTAAGTTCTTAGGCTATTTTATGTTAGAAGTGATAATAAATATAAATTTAAAGGTAAAGTCTATAATCTACGAAAAAGCCATACTGTTGTAGTTGCGCGGTCAATATTAACTGCTCATCAACAGTTTTATAGTAATAGTGCTCCACGCTTCTTTAGTTTCCTAATGTGTTAGTCTGTAGGCGAGTTTCTGAACTCTCCGAAAATATCGTTGCTTTCAGGTTTAAATATTGAAGAACTTTTAAAAATTTTTGAATAAAAAATTAATTAATTAATAAAAAGTAAATTATATAGTAAGTTTGTTATATTGTGGAAGTGTATTATTTCTTTAATATTGTATTGTAATTCTTTACATTATTGTATTATATTATATTGTATTTCTTTAATGCAGCTTGCTGGATTTGTGTTTGTAATTTTAATAATATTTTCTTATAAATCATTTAATTTATTTTTTGTTAAACAGGAAGCGGTCCTAGTTATCTTTACGTATGTGAATGAAGCCCAGCACGATCATTTCTAGGGGAGCCGTATTTTGTTTTGTTACTCTATTGTGTTGTTGTAATATTGTGATGATAAAATAAACATTTAAAAAACACATAACCAGCTTAAAGCTACGGTCAGATAAAACGTAATTTGTCAATTAAATCCTTAACTTCGCAATGACCGCCAATCAATGAATTTTTACGGTGAGGATCAGTCAAAAATGTAACACAAACTTATTTGTGTCGACGTTTCGACAATGTTTATTGTCATCATCAGGACCTGTGTATGAATATAAAAGAAATTTCAAACACAACAGAACAATTATTTGAGTGAACGTGTTTGTGTATGTGAGTGTGTGTGCATGCGTGCGTGCGCATGTGTGTATCCTTGTATATGTGAAAAAGTTGAGACAGTTTGTTTTACATCATCAAATGTTTTCTTTAAAGACAACGAGAAAATTATAATATCACAGAACTTAATTTATACAATATTACAATTTAAATTCCTCATAATGTAATGGTATTTTTAATTAATTATAAAAGTAGTAATCAACAAATAAATATTAGAATTGCTACAGAAAACGTTTATACATATACCTGTCTTACGTATAATATGTTTTACATGCTATATGTGGGGCTTCGTCAGATCATGACGAATTTTATTCAAATTACCAAATAGGTATTATAATAATTTGACAAAATTATCTGTCAACACCTCTTGCAAATTTTGGATCGCCTTCAAAAGATTGTAAACTATGGTTGCAAAAAGAAACATTATATATCGTTTGTATATGTGTCTATTTGATATAGGTTTATATATATATATATATATATATATATATATATATGCAAACATATAGAAATGTGTGTTTGTGTATAGTCATATTTGGTCACCTCGTCGTGGTGTTTACCGGCAAATGCTAAGAAAATTAAAACCATAAAGTTTATTAATTTGATTTTATATAATTGTAAATGTTTTCGTTCCATGGTGTAGTGAGCGCAAGGAGCTGACTAATTATTTATGTTTACGCCTTTACAACGAAGTGATTTTGTCATTCAAAGAACAGAAGTTTGTTAAGTAATTAATTGTTCTAAAAGTAGCCTACTTTCAAGTATGATCGTCCTTTCAGTCATAATCTGGCGGTAGAAGTGGGAAATGTATTTTGTACTCCGTACAAATCGTAACCCCAGTTTTTTATTCGTAATATCATCAAATATATGACGGAAAAACAAAACGGTTGCCGAGTTTTCAGTGCAAACAAAATGTTCTTCAAACTCCTCGTAGATTAAGTTCATCATAAGTTAGTTTTCTTTCAACCTTGTATTAAAATGATGGTACTGGTTTGAATTTAAATTGTGCTTGGTCACGCCCAATCGCAGACATCACATCAGTCCCGTTCCGAACTAAGTTTAAGAGGTCTCTGTTAAGGGCACGTTTGAATCTTGTTATAGTAACAAATTACAAATTAGGGAATTGCGTTTTCACCTTTCTACCAAAAACAGGAACAACGCAGACAATAATGTGATCAACTAAAGAGTTGGAGTTGTTTGACCATCCAACAGTAGATTTACTGTATTTCTGGGTAGTTACCTCTTGGATCACATTTGTTCGCGATACAGTCGAATTAAACCGTGACAATCGCGGGAATAAAGAAGAAGAAGAAGAAGAAGAAGAAGAAGAAGAAGAAGAAGAAGAAGTAATGCTGTAGCGCTGCTTGTAACTGTGTCGCCGCAATTTAGTTGATAGTGGGAAGATGGCGGCGTGTTTTGAGACAGAAATTTCTGTCTCTCTCTCGTTCAGATTAGATAAGCTTAGCCAGACACGGGTCAGCAGACGATTTGCTAAGGACAATCAAATAGCTGAAGTAGGATTTGGTGTGGGACAGAGAGAAAGCATACTGGGAAACACGTACATGGGTGAAGCTGTTTCTCCACACTGCTTTATTAAATTGACTTTTCTTTCATTCACAAAAAAGAGCCGAGAACGACCGACTTGTAGCTTCGTAACACGGGAAAGAACCGTTAATATTAATCGATACATCTGCTTCGATTTCGTTCACCACAATGATAACAACTGTGTTTTATAATTTTCACTTGGATTTTAATTGTAAATAAAATAAATTAAATCGATTAATTTAAATAATTAATTCTGTCCTATTGAAGTGTGAATATAAGAGAAGTGTCATCAACGTGTAACACGAGGAATACTAATCGATACGGACAAAATTGGTTCGATTTCGATCTGTAAAATGACAACGATCGCGGAATCTATACTGTTGAATTTTAATCGTAAATAAAAATAAATCACTATAAATTCAATGTCAGTGAACTGTCCCGTCTGAACAGTAAATGTTTTGTTAGTGTCAAACGATTTCGCTTCGAAGTTACTTTGCCATATAAAACTCTTACCCCTATCGACGACTTGCAGTGAATAAGAATGGGGTCTATCGAAGACGATGGTGCTCCTTCCAGTAGGCTTGAGAACCTCAACCAGTGAGGGGTGTTCGACCAGTTTCTGATGTGTATATAGTCGTTACCCTGGTAGCCGATGCACCTATGACGACACAGTGAGGTTAGAGGATACATCGGGGACTGTAACCATTAGTAGTAACAGTAACTGTCGGCTCTCGAAAAGAGGAATATGGGTGTAAGCAGATAGGTTTTGCACGAAATTACTCTATAAAACTGTTTTCTATTAAAACTAGACATCGTAATACTGAGTCTTTTTAAGGTAGGTATAAACACTGTTTATAAAAACAATAATTCTGTGTATCTAGGGAATGGGCGATACACCACACATCTAGTCGCCCAGCGTCTAAATATAACACCCCACAAACATCAAATGTACTATAAATTCTGCAGTGAGTTTTGAAGTATAGTATTTGTTGAGTCAATATATTTAGTGTACACGAAAACCGTAAGGACTTTAGAAGAACAAGGGACAAGAAAGTAATATAATATATGCAGATTCTGAAATGTATAAAAACACAACAACCCAAATCGAACCGTACATGTTATGAAATAAAAAATATTGAATCTTGAGTTTAGCAAGAAACTAATCTGTCGCTAAAACTGTTCTTAAAATTTTCGGAATGGTGTTAAAGCAAACAGAATTCGTAACACAGAAGTTTAAAACAGTTGGAATGAGTTTGAAATTTGTCGATGACGTAGTACTGTTTAATAACAGTGCTGTGGAGGTCTGTCTAAAGTTCTTGTACGGAGGTCTTTCTATGTTTTCACCGTTATTAAGTCCATCGTGACGAGTTCTGGCAGAAACTAATTTATACTCACATGTGTATGGCATAAGTACAAATATCTAATACAATGTAGACCCTACACTTTAGGAATGAAGAAGCGAACATTTTTCTGCACGAGAATCGGTTCTAAGAAATATGCAGAACAGGTGGAAATTGTTTGCAGTACAATAAACGTATTCGACACAATTTATGCTGAAAGCTTCCGCAGTCGGTTTGAAATTCGAACCTGGGTAGCTCATGTTACTATGTTCTCATTTACAAAGGAAACACTCCGACTCAGATTTCTCAAATAAATCCCCTACTTTATGACTTTACGTGAAGTCAGCGATGAGGGGTTTACTTGTGACCTGTAGGGGTAGTGGATTGCCACGTCTACGTCTTTTACACGCACACACACGCACACACACGCACGCGCACACACACACACACACACACACACACACACACACACACACACCTGTCTTCTGTACCTCCTTCTTCAGCCTTTGCTGGACCCACAACTTCCTCTTCTATTCACAAACACCTATCAGCCTTTCTGACGTTGTTCCCCCATTATGCACTTAGTCCTTCTTCCTTATCCTTTCATCTTCATGTTTCTGTGTATCTTGCCCACTAAGTGTTTGCTACATTAAAAGGTTAAAGAAACTATAGTCGATATGATATTTACCTTAAATACGGAATACCACTCATTCTTAAAGAATATTCGCCAGAGATCGTTTTGTTTAAATTAGTTCACATATTTTTGTGGCCAACGTTTAAGCAATCATAAAATCTTGCCATCAGTAACAGAAACGCAAGCCATAAATAAAACCATTAGAAGTTAGGAGCTGACGAAACAAGCCTCAAGCTGAAAAAATTTAAGTAAGGGCATTTCTTTTGTAAATGATAACCGGCGATGCAACTTCGTTTCAAGTTTCGTCGACTGCAGAAGCTTTCGTTATAAATTGTAGTGAATACATAATATTACTGCAAAGAATTCAGTCAGTTACAGGGATTTCTTAAAATTTTTTCACGCGACAGAAACAAATTTGCATTTGTATTCGTTGGTGTTTATTTCAAATTAGAAATTTGTTCTTGTACCTTACTACTGTTTAAACCACACGGACGCATAAACAGCAGCTTGAATTAACCCAGTAAAAACACACCAGAAGCAACATATATAAAAATTAAACTTATTAAATATGTATACACATATGTTTATCAGTCTTGTATGAGCAGCTGTTCGGTGCGGTTGTACTGTCGTATGCGTTTACTTAACACTATCGCTATGTTTCTTACTAAATAGACTTATATTTGTAAGTAATACTGCAACAAAAATAAGAACAAAAGGTTTATCTGATTACTCGAAGAAATCCAAGCAGCCGGCCAAGGGGCCGCGCGTGCGTCTGCTTGTTCGTGTAGGACTGTGTGACTGTCTGCGGTTGAGGTTTGATTATCTACAAAACATAAACACAAGGCCAGAAATTACTCATCTGGAAGTACACGCTTCTTTTAATTTATCTGTCTACTGTAATTATCGACAATAACGAACTATCAGCAACCAGGCCTGTCAACTAACGTTGAACCTGTTCCTCCGGTCCACTCAGGAACCGCAAATGTGCTGCCTACATTACCTCCAGTGTCGCAAAATCCCCTTCAATCCTATAACAGTCAACAGCCAGGCAGAAATGTTAATGTTGATTTCACACAACACGGATCCCACAGCTGGCAGATGGTGAAAAAACGAAAAAGAAGTCGCCAATCTTCAGAAAACACATCTGAAACACATACTCAGCTTAATGAACAACAGATTTACGGTGTTACCTATAGATGACCCTGATGACGTCCAACCTACTCAAGTCTTGGCTCAGCCGAAAGTACCTAGACCTCCTCCTGTATACCTTCATGGTGTCGTCAGTTACGATGATCAATAACCTTACAAAAGTTTGGAACCAGAACAGTACAGTACTAAATCGTTCGATGACAATACGGTTAAAATCAACACTTTTACACCTGATTCTTACAGAAAATTAATCCGTCACCTCGAGGACAAAAAAATTATTTACCATACATATCAAATTAAAGGCCAGCGAGCATACCGGGTTGTCACAAGAAACATTCATCCTAGCATCGGTGTACACTTTATTAAAGAAGCACTAAAAGAAAAAGGACACTCAGTCAGAAATATAATACACGTTAGACACAGAGTAGAGAAAACACCCCTCCCTCTCTTCATTGTTGATCTTGAACCTGCACCAAACAATAAACAAATATATAACCTAAGGTCTTTAGGTAACGTGCAGATTACTGTAGAGCCACCTCGAAGAAAAAACTTCATAATCCAGTGCACTCGTTGTCAGTCATACGGTCACAGTAAGACGTACTGTAGAAAACCTTTCCAGTGTGTCAAGTGCGGAGGTGAACACAACTCCGCAACTTGTTCCAAACCTAAGGATACACCAGCTACATGTGCATTATGCGATGGTCCTCATACAGCTAATTATAAAGGCTATAAAGTTTATCAAAATCTGCAGGCCAGAAAAAGCCCCGTACCTAACACCACACCTAGGAGAACCCCTTCAACCTTTAGGACTATGGACACGAATACCCGTAACGTCTCTTTTCCTACTTACGTTCAAATTGCAGGACTACAGCGAAACTCAGAATCCTCGCCCCCTCATGACAGTAATCCCAAACAGACAGCAAATGCGGACATCACACTTTCACACTTCCTGACAAAATTTGAGACCATGTTCAGTCAACTCATGCAGCAAAATAGCGTCATGCTTAATCTCCTTACAACACTTGTCAATAAACTTTCTAATTAATAGTGAATAATAATTACAGGATTGCATTATGGAACACCAATGGACTCTCTCAACGCAGCCTAGAACTCAAAGCTTTTCTTATTGACAACAGGTTAAATGTAATGCTTATATCTGAGACACATTTCACAGACAGAAGCCATATTAGGATTACAGGATTTACTGTTTATGATACCCAACATCCTGACGGTACAGCTCGTAGCGGAACCGCTCTGTTAATCCGAAATAATATAAAACATTATCTCTTCTGTAAAGTCAGAACTGCTCACCTACAGGCGACAAACGTTTTAATTGAAGATCAAAGAGGCCCTCTAATTGCTTCTGCAGTCTACTGTCCCCCAAAACACAGAATAAATGAAACTGACTTCAGCTCCTTTCTTAGAACTCTTGGTGCACGTTTTATGGTGGGAGGTGACTTCAATGCAAAACTGTTAATCTATAAAGCAGTTCTTAAACCGGTATGGACTTATGGTATTCAACTTTGGGGTACTGCTAGTACAAGTAATATTGAGATTATCCAGCGCTTTCAGTCCAAAACTTTAAGATCACTAGTCGACGCTCCATGGTTTGTCTCCAACAACTCTATACACCGCGACCTCAAAGTTCCAACCGTGAGAGAAGAAATCATCCACCTCTGCGGGGCTCACATCTCCAAATTAGAAAACCATCCAAACCACCTGGCAATTAATTTGTTAGATAACAGTGACGATATTTATAGACTAAAGTGGCACAAACTGTTAGACTTACAATTCAGGTTTAACTTATAATGTATTCTCTGTATTATCTGTAATGTAATGTCTGTGATATCTGTTCTGTTCTGTATGTTTTGTATTCGTGTCATTATTAAGTGTTAATGTCAACCTGTATATGTGCCTCATGGGCCCAGTGTTTAAGATTTGAACTTATTGTATCATGCCAGCAGCAAGTGGAAGTGATTTTTTTGTTAATTTGTTTACATGTTTTTGTCATTTATTTTTGTAATTTGTGTACCTCTTTAATCTATTAACAAAAACAAGAAGAGCTGTCATTGGTCAGCTCTTCATAATCCTGTATGTGTGTTGTCAGCCAATTTGTTTAATGTTCGCTTTGTCGAACAGATTACAAATCTCCAATAAATTGAAAAAAAAAATATGTTTATCAACTAATTGTGTTTGTTTCCCCTACTTTACGCTACTCGTCACTAATCACAACAACCAACAGATTTTATTCGCATTTTACGTCGACCACTGTGTAAGAACTTTTGTTATATTTAACATTAAAGTTCGACTAATTACTACGCACTGATGTATATGTTACCTGTTACCTTGATAAATTACAGGCCATACTACTTCTTCCTATACATATTGGTATGCCAGCGTTAAGAGCATCAAAATGTTTCCTTTACATAATTTAGAAATTTTCAATTTTTGTAGTGTTTGTAATTTTAATAATATTTTCTTATAAATCATTTAATTTATTTTTGTTAAACAGCAAGTGGTCCTAGTTATGTTTACATATGCGTGGGAAGCCCCAACACTATCACCTCTAAGGGGTCCCTATTTTGTTTCATCACTATATAGAAAGAGAAAGAGCAACAAGAGCAAGGGGGAGAGCGAGCGAGAGAGAGAGAGAGAGAGAGAGAGAGAGAGAGAGAGAGAGAGATTATGTTTTGGATGTTCGTACATTTCACCGTGTAAATCGGATTTGATAAACTACAGGATTGTATAAGAATCTGATTACCAGTCAACTGAAGAGTTCGTCGTGCGTCAGAAGTCAGCAGACATTAATAAAGCAACTTAACAACGCTCTTGTAACATACGTATTTTGAGGAAATGTATTAAGATCGTTGGAGAGGTCTTCTTCTTCTCCTAGTTCCCACACATATGCCATCAGTGAGGTATCTTCCAAAACCGTATGATTATTATCTAAGTCAGCTTCAACCGGAATTTCCTTTGAACGTTTTATATTCTTATGAATAAAACTACAAAAATGAAAGGAACTGGAACTCGTTACTTGCTATTTATTTTGTTGTACTAAAGAAGATAAGTGTGGAAACAGAAGTCTTACTAAAACTTAACGAAGTTATCAAACAATAAAGATGACATCTTACGTTACAATATAAATAAAATAAATGTGTTTAATATTTATAATAACTTTATCTCAAGATGTTTTCTCCTTATTTGGAACATGTTTCGGGACACTTAGTGTTCCCGTGCTCAGCCTTCTTAATTTTGAATCGTGTGGAGTACTTGTGTGTTGGTTGGTTGTTGTTATGGTTTCCTGTTGGTTTTCGGTATTTTAAATTGGTATTATTGTGTGTGATTGTGGTCTATATATTATTATTTTGTGTATTTTCGATGTTGAGTGCTTTGAAAATTGTGTCATGTTTTGTATTGATTTGTATTTGTTCAGGTATTAGTTTCCTTTGTGTTCTGTGTTTGTATATTTGTAAATTTTCCCAAATGTTCATTATGGTGACTTTAATTAGAAAAGTTGTGTTAGTGGTTATAATCACAAACAGAATTATCACTGTTGCACACCACTATAGAAAAATTATTCCTATTAACGCTTTCAAGCTTCTCAGCTCATCGTCAGATCGGAAATAATCTGATCGGATTTCCGATATGACGATGAGCTGAGAAGATTGAAAGCGCTAATCGGAATAATTTTTCTATAGTGGTGTGCAACAGTGATAATTCTGTTTATGATGCCTTTGTATGGTATGTGTTTTGTTAGTATTATGTTGGTTATGTCTGGGAATTCATGTCTAGTGTTTATTGCATGTGTAGCCAAATTAGATTTATATATTTCTGTTTTTTTTTTTGCATGCGTTTAGATGTTCAAATTAACATTTTACTTCCATGTTCCATAAGGAAATGGAAGTATGGTGATGGCAAAAAAAATCGTGTTCGAGATTATGAAACGTTTTATGTTTTAACTAGGGTACTTTATATGGCAAACGATAACAGCCGCAAATTCAAACATAATCAAATAATTTTCTGCATGCAACTCTAAATTGAAGAGTTCTCAAGACCTGCTGTTTTTGGTGAAGATCCGTTAAGGGGAAGGGGTAGTTTACCAGCAACGTTTTTTGTTTTAACAAGGGTATTTTCTATGGCAAACGATAACAGCCGCAAATTCAAACAGAATCAAATAATTTTTAGCATACAGCCCTGATTTGTAGAGTACTCAAGACCAATTGTTTTTGGTGAATATCGGTTAAGGGAAATGGGTAGTTTACCAGCAACGTTTTTTTTTTATCAAGGGTATTTTATATGGCAAACGATAACAGCCGCAAATTCAAACAGAATCAAATAATTTTTTGCATACAGCCCTGATTTGTAGAGTACTCAAGACGTGTTGTTTTTGGTGAAGATCGGTTAAGGGAAAAAGGTAGTTTACCAGCAACGTTTTTTATCAAGGGTAATTTTTTTCTATGGCATACGATAACAGCCGCAAATTCAAACAGAATCAAATAATGTTTTGGAAATAGCCATGAATAATAGAGATTTCAAGACCTGTTGGTTTTGGTGAAGATCGGTTAAGGGAAAGGGGTAGTTTACCAGCAACATTTTATGTTTTAACAAAGGTAATTTTTTCTATGACGAACGATAACTGCCGTAAATTCAAACTGAATCAACTACATTTTTGCATACCTCTTTGAATTATACAGATCGCAACGTCTGTTGATTTTGTTGAAGATCGGTTAAGGGAAAGGGGTAGTTTACCAGCAACGTTTTATGTTTTAACAAGGGTAATTTTTTCTATGACGAACGATAACTGCCGCAAATTCAAAGAGAATCAAATAATGTTTTCCATGTAGCCTTGAATTGTAGAGTTCTCAAGACCTATTGTTTTTGGTGCAGATCGTTTAAGGGAAAGGGGTAGTTTACCAGCAACGTTTTATGTTTTAACATGGGTATTTTCTATGGCAAACGATAACAGCCGCAAATTCAAACAGAATCAAATAATTATTTGCATACAGCCCTGAATTGTAGAGTACTCAAGACCTGTTGTGTTCGGTGAAGATCGGTTAAGGTAAAGGGGTAGTTTACCAGCAACATTTTTTTATCAAGGGTAATTTTTTTCTATGGCAAACGATAACAGCCGCAAATTCAAACAGAATCAAATAATGTTTTGCATACAGCACTGAATTGTAGAGTTCTCAAGACTTATTGGTGTTGGTGAAGATCGGTTAAGGGAAAGGGGTAGTTTACCTGCAACATGTTATGTTTTAACAAGGGTAATTTTTTCTATGACGAACGATAACTGCCGTAAATTCAAACAGAATCAACTAAATTTTTGCATACCTTTTTGAATTATTGAGGACTCAAGGTCTGTTGATTTTGTTGAAGATCCGTTAAGGGAAAGGGGTAGTTTACCAGCAACGTTTTATGTTTTAGCAAGGGTAATTTTTTTTTTTACGAACGATAACTGCCGTAAATTCAAAGAGAATCAAATAATATTTTGCGTACTGTCCTGAATTGTAAAGAAGTGAAGGTCTGTTCATTTTGATGAAGATCAGTTAAGGGTAAGGGGTAGTTTACCTGCCATTTTACATGTTTTAACAAGAGTAATTGTTTCTATGACGAACGATAACTGCCGCACATTCAAACAGAATCAAATATTGTTTTGCATGCATACCTGAATTGTATATAACTCAAGGTCTGTTGATTTTGGTGAAGATCGGTTAAGGGAAAGGTGTAGTTTACCAGCAACATTTTATGTTGTTACAAGAGAAATGTTTTCAGACGAAGGATAACTGACGCCCATTCAAACAGAATCAAATATTTTTTTGCATGCATCCCTGAATTGTAGAGGACTGAAGGCCTGTTGATTTTGGTGAAGATCGGTTTAGAGAAAGGGGTAGTTTACCTGCAACGTTTTATGTTTAACAAGTGTAAAATACTTAATTTTGATAAACAAAGTATCCTGATAAGAAGCTCATAATAATCCACTGTAGAAACGTAGATGAAATATCTATAAATGAAGAGGCTAGTTGAACGGGGTGGTGGTAATTTTCTATTAATGAAAATTATAGTTGAAGAGGGAGGGGAGAATTTTTTATATGTGTGCTACGTTATCGGCAACAAAGAAGTATTTTTGTTAAAATTCCTTCCCGGTCTGTTTAGCCGTAGTCCAATGTTTTCTGCAAAACCAGACGTTTCGGCAGTGCCATCGACTGCCATCATCAGTGAAAATCAAGTGCGAAAACGTGAGGTGGTATACGTTAGTGACCACAGTACTGTGGTTAAAGCTGAAGCAATAGAAAGAAGTAGTTTCTATGGAAATATTTCATTTCGAATATGATTTTAAATATAAATCTTAGAACATGGAAGTCATGTATGGTTCTCCATACCAATATTTTTAATTGTTTTTTTGTTTGTCCTATGTAACATTTATTGCAATCTTGGCATTCAATTTTGTATATACCATTGATTGTTGTATTATCTTTGTTGTATGGATTATTTAGTTTTTGTAAATTATTTTTATTAGTTTTATATGCTATTTTAATATCTGTGTTTTTAAACAGTTTTGTAAGCTTTGTCGTTTTATTATTTATATACGTGAATGTGGCCCATTTTTTATTATTGTTATTATTTATGTGTTGTTTATTTTGATTACATTTTGACAACACAATAAAATAAATGATACCAAGGAAGTGGTACAAATTTTCTCCCACCTTCAGATAGTGTTAAATGTTTTCGCTTCAGTGAGTACGTGTCTGTAAACGTTTTGCAACTAACTTTAGAAACAAATTA
This sequence comes from Magicicada septendecula, assembly GCA_034769895.1. Taxonomy (NCBI): domain Eukaryota; kingdom Metazoa; phylum Arthropoda; class Insecta; order Hemiptera; family Cicadidae; genus Magicicada; species Magicicada septendecula. The sequence continues at coordinate 41,927,440 of CM068376.1, forward strand.
AATGTTTTCACAAAACAAACGCAATGAGGTCCGACGCTTATACATACATAAAAACTTGTTTATGTTTCATGTCAGATACTTTTTCATATTTTATACAATGAAAATGACAAACTGTAGTTTTAAAATTTTGTAAATAAAACATTATTTTTATTTCATTATCTAGTACTGACGGAAAATGCAACATCTAATGACTCAAAATTAGCTTCTTTTGGTGCTTCATTTAGAAGATGAATGCATGTTATTAACTTTCCTTGTATTATAAAAACAGTACAGACTTTTTAGTATGGTTAACACACAATATGTAGATATTATCAGTGGAATAATTTACTAATATTTATTTTAGAAAATAAATATATTACATTAACGTGGTTCTGTAAGTGTTAGGAATGAGCTTTTTTTTAAATTTTTAACATTGCCTTAGCCAGGAGAGTATTTTTGAAAATTTCTAAATTTTTTAAAATATTACCGGTAGTGTTCCGTCTCGCAAAATTGTATACAAGTCATTATTGATGACATGTATCAATGCACCAAACATGTCATGGACAACGGAATCCAAGAATAATATTCAAGTTATCAAAAAACTGTTTTTAAAGAAAGTTTGGTATTTTTACTGACTCACTTTGTACCACTCAGGATGTGAACACAAACCGCGTTTGTATTACGTCTACGAATAACGGAAACATTTTAAAGATTTTTATTGTTACCTTGCGTTCGACATGGTACTGAACTAAGGTATTACTAAGGTAACTAAGGTAAACTTAAAAAAACAAACAAATTACTAAATAGGGATGGTAATTGACACGTTCGGAAACTAGGTTTAATGCTACACCAAGCAAGAAATTATTCAACTTTTACGTAAACTTTTTAAGTTACTATGAAATAAATAACTGCATTATAAATATCGCAAATCAAGTTGTATACACTTCGGGCTGAACTAACAGCGAGTCTACAACTAATTGCTAAGAAGAGTAAACTGAAGGCTAGAATAATATCCGAACAACCCCTCAACCACAAAACTAGCAATGTTTACACAAAGCCATTTCTTACTACACCTTATCACAGATAATAATTATACTCGACTTAGTTATACTAAGAGCATACCAGCTTGGTTATTTCCCCGGCAGCTGGATGTACAAATTTCAATAACCGGATTAAAGTTAACGCAGTAATGGCACTTAGTTAACAAGCCAGGATACTAATTTCAGTTCACTTGGTCTTACGTTCATATTGGCATTAACAGTTCGACTGATATGGCTACATTTTATCGGCATGTGTTTTTTAATTTTTAACGTTTTCTTGTTTCAAAAACCACCATTGCTGTGTGATTTTAATTCTGTCTAGTAGTAGTCCTAAAATAATTTTAACGATTAATTATTGACGATTAACACATCCGATTAGGGAATATGTAGACAGTCTTACCCAGCTACGTGGAATACGCGTTTTCGGGTGACGTGAGCGATTTTGATAGAAACGAAACCAATTGCGAATTGTCAAACCTAATTTCTGAATAAATCGCAGTAATGCGGAATGTAAATATATTAATCTAATAAGGTACCGTTGATGCAACATATAATGTGCGACGTTATTCTTACTCAATAAACGTCTGCGCACAAAAAATAGCGATATAAAAAACTAAAAAAAAAAAAACTGACGGAAAGTATGCTACAAAAACCAAGCGTACCGGTGTGACAAAAGGTGTTTAAAAAAGAAGAAAACAGAGAAAGAACGAGAAAGAGAAACGGTGAAAGAGACGATGAACGAGGAAGGGTAGGGACGGAATTGAAGAAACCTTAACATAAAGAAAGAAAGAGACAGTCAGAGAGAGAGAAAGAGGGAAAGGGGGCAAGAGAAGACGGGGGAGAGCAAACGAGAGAAGTGGTAACGGAGGATAAAGAAAAACTAGAGAGAAACAAACTCGTCAAGGCGTCTTGGTTCAACAAATTGAGGCAAATTAAGTCGGCTCGACACAACATTAGCGCTATTTTCCAATCGGACACGATGAGTTGGTACAATTTCACTTCTGCTCACCCGCCAGAGAAAGCAAAAGACACACACACACACACACCGCGGGCAGTTATTATTATCACTTTATAGAGTACAGGAAAATCGCTGACTAATAAATAAATTTAAGGAGCGTAAGTAAAGAACTTGGCGACACTCCAACCTGAAACTAAAGAGATTTCTTATTAAATACAAACGTAACAATATACTAATCCATTATATTACAGTTCACTATTTGTGCAATGTCTTCTTCCGATTCCGTTATTACCATACGCAGAATTTTTTCTAGTAATATTTGCTGTTTACTTCTTATTTTTTTCCAGGTTTGGAATCTCGTAAGATTAATTAAAACAAAAAATTCATTCGTTTTTGTTACAAACAAGGACTAACAGACACGAGCTGTCAGTTGGGCCTGTTCCTTAGACAATCTGTAAACATAAAAAACGCTCTTATTATACTTTTCCTTTGGTTATTTTCAATTGCTGATACATTTTCAAATTTCAAAGTAAAAGTATGCTTTAAGGTGAATGAGAAACGTGAACTGTACACTTTGTCTCGTACACATTCGAATTACTTATAATTGTATAACTAAATTTGTATTTGCATCAACCAGAAATTTCCGCAATAACTACAGTATCAGACATAAACATTTAAATTTGCAATCAGTACTATACGTTAAAACTTATAAAGGGTTCAAATATAGGATTACAACAGTGTACCGATCGACATGAGGTAAAGTGTTTCGTAATAGGTTTCAGGTATTTTTACAAAAAGATCGTTTTTATTTTCTAAATGAGTTCAAACATTATTGTTTTAAAATTAATCGCATGTACATTGATAACTTGTAGAAAAATAGCTAAATGTTAGTACAGATCATTAGCATAGTCAGGCAAGATACATACTTCCATGGAGAGTTTTTATCGTGAAAATGAACACGTAAACTTCCACATCACTTAGATTGTATACAGCCCACGTGGAGTCTAGTTAAAACGAAATTTTTCTAGATTACTAGATTTTCTTTATAAGAGTACATTGGAACTACATAATTATTTATTGGCTGTTCCACCGTTAAAGATATTCTACTTTCTCCTATTCTATATAAATTTGGTTATAAACACAGGTTTTATTTATTTATTTATTATCATAAATATCATAAACCTGTTAGCATACAACATTTACACGACTTTCGTACATATACAGTATAATGCAACTAATACATTATATTTCAAATTTTAGAAGCTTCTACCACTTCTCGCCAACCATTTCTCTTCTTCCCATAATATCCCTTTCTTTTCTAAAATTTCAGCAATTACTGTCTGTCTGGATTTTCCCCTACTTCTTCCGTACGGTTGTCACGGAACCAACCGTTCCACCAACTTAGAGATTTACGGTGGCTCAGTACTTCTCGATCTGACCTTCTTTGTGACCCCCAAGACTTAACGTCCCTCACAGCCAAACTTCAAAATGGGTCTACATATGCTCTTGAATGTCTTCAATTTCATTTCTCCTGAGATTTCCCTCCCACCCAGGGAACCATCATTCATTGCACAGTATATTTTTATTGTTTACCGACTATTTCTTTAGCATTACTTTTATTGTAAAAACCTTTGGGTAGAATTTATTCACTCGTATTGTGTTCGACACGCTTTTCAGTTCGGGCGAGCCACAGTAGATGGGAAAAGAGTTTGCGAATGCGAATCTAATATAGAACGTTTGAAATTAGCACGATAATGGAAATAGAGTTGTGGTGAGGTTGCACGCTGATTGTTCAAACGTTTCGAAGCCAAAGATAACATGCTCTGTATACACAATAAGCATGCGTAAAATATGGTGATTGTGTGCGTGTAGCGTGTTCATGACGATGGTTTGCAATACTGACGTGTCAAAATTACAGTCTATAAATGTGTGTGTGTTCCAAACGGATTCTGTACATAGTGTGTATTCTCTGTCTCGAGTTAGTCATACAAAATAGTATAAGGACTCTTGGGACTGCTTTCCAAGACCACACAGATTGTATGTATACAGTATCGAAATCACAACTGTGTAATGAATCAAAATATTTATACAAAATAATAATTAAGAACGGTGGTTGTTTTTTAAGATTTATTTGGAGATATCAATAAGAATATACTGGAAGAGAAGCAGTGTTGTGAATATAAGAATTTAGCCTCATATTTAAGAAGATAACTTTATAACTAACGGATCACAAACGAAGGCAGCGAACGTCAAAATTATAAAAGTAGACAGCGTACAGAAAAGTTGACGGACTATGTGAGAGAGACAGAGAGACCGTAGGCCTAACCACCGCTTCTGTTGGTTACACTGGCAAATGATCATCATCATCAACCGTGGCTCTACAACCCTTGGTGGCTCTTGGCCTGCTCCAAGATTCGATTCCGTTCCTCCCTGTTGCCTCCCCTGGCTTTTCAGTTTCTTATGTTCAGCTTTCCGAGGTCCTCCTCTATTTGGTCTTTGAATCTACTTCGGGGTCTTCCCCTTTTTCTACTACCCATTGGTTTGTGGAAGAAAATATGTTTCGTAGGCTGTCCTTCCTCCATTCTCTCTATGTGTCTAACCCACCTTAGCCTGTGTATTTTGATTATCCTAACAATGCCCTAACAATCTCTTTGTAAAGATGGTATAGTTCATAATTATAGCGCCTGTACCACATTCCAGTTTCTTGTACTCATGTAAATATTGTTCTTAGAATCCGTCTTTCACAGCAACCTAGAAGTCTCTCGCTATTTTTTGTTATTGTCCATGTTTCTGAAGCAGCCCATATTCAGCACTGGCTTGATAAGTGTTTTATACATTTTCTATTCTCTGGCAAATAATCTGAAATATAAAAATTAACATTTGTGGTCTTCCTGAGCTGATCATTTTGAAGAAAATACGTTTATTACTAGATAAAATAAAGTGAATAAATTTTTGGTAAAAGTTCTTCACATGTATGCTTCTTAATGTTAGCCGAGAAACACCAACCGTACGTCGTTTCTGATATTTTACCGTCAACTGATAACTGACAACTGCAAACATAACTTACAGAATTTTTGAAAGTAGTTAAAAACTTACAAGGGCACTGACATATATTAACTTTGTCAAATTATTAAAGATAGCCAATTCGTATTTTGAATAAAATTCCCCATAATTTGATTCCCTACATAATTTTTTACTATTACAAATAATTTTATTTCCGTATTTGGCCCGTAGTGCGTCTAAACTTAAGTTAAATGGTGGCCCATGTAATAAATTAAGTATTACATCCGCATTTGGGTTAGTATTGTCTCCACTCCACGTGGTTTTTTACAATTTTTCTAAATTATGATCCAATTTTTGGTTCCTGGTGTCCCAAAAGTTTCGAATTTCCAAAACTAAACACTACATCTAGATTTCGACTAAAATTATTTTTAATTTTAAAGACAAGTTTCTGCGAGTTTTTAGCTCATATTTTTTCCTCCCACCCGTATACTTATGGGAGTGGAGGCGATCAGTCTCAGTGGTGTGTTGGGTAAAAGTATGGACTCGCATGCTAAGTTGAGACTTATCACAGACAAACACTTTGCTCGTTTATTGGCAAAACGTAGCTTTTAAACATCAAATGTTGCACAAAAATTAAATCTTAACTGAACTGTACAACAACACAGATATTGTTATGTGTATGTGTGAGGAGACGAGCGAGCATTCTGACAGACACCGGCTCGGTGACTTCATTAATCACAGACATAATCACAACAAAGGTAAGTATACTGAGCTATTTGTCATTAGCACAATGCCAGACTTACTGCGGCAATGATAAATTGAGTTGGAAAATCATCAATCAAAGCATTTTTCTTTCCTTATTGTTTTCCTATAAACAGTAATTAAGAGGGACGGTTTCTCGAAAAACCGACCGGATGTGTACCTTACGCCGTTTCTATCTAAACTACAGTAAATTTCAATTTTGTTTGTACACACACACACACACACACATTAAATCATAAATCGACAGGGTTCAGTAATAAAACGCTGAAAGACAAAGCTATTACATAAAAACACAACTATATATGCATCGGTGATATTGATATTTTCCACACAAAAATTAATAATTTCTCGTATAATAGTACTCCTAATAAGGTATATAAACTACTGATGTTATAGAAGGCGGGGGGGGGGGAGTTTTAGGTGTAACTTAATTCCTGCGAAAATGTCTCGAAGCTAAACATTATTAAAATGCGTGAATCAGGTACGGTAGAACGGTTGTTCTTTTTGTTTAGAACATTCGGCGCTTTCTACAGTAAACCACTTTGGCCGCTATTTTGAAACCGTAAGAAATTTTAACAAAAATTTGTCTGTTAACGTCTAAATGCTTAGTTTTCAAAGCTGTTTAAAAAATGTACCATATGACTCCATACATGTATATATGATGTATGTTGTATGTTGTGTGCGTTCTTCTTTTTCTTTATTTAGCCTTTCTGCTTCTCAGCGTCTATTGTCTTCGTCTATTCCTGACCATGCACATAGCCTTCCCACGGTCCTGTCCCAGTCTCTCAGTGTACGACTGATGTGTCATCCTTGGCCTTCTTCTTGGTCTCTGACCCTCCGGCTTTTCTTCAAGGTACTGTTTTATTTTTCTTGCCCTACCTGCATGTCCTAACCACGTCCTTCCAAATTTCGTCTTATAGTCTCATTTCTGATTCGATCTCTCTTTGTTTTTACCATTATTTACCTGTCAAGCCTCGTCTCTTCATGTTTGTTAAGGATTGTTCAACGTTTCTGCTTCATACGTTATACAATTTCTAGGCTATAGTTTTGCTCCCTTACCTACTTCCCTTTTTACAGTATAAGTGTGTGCGCCCTTTCCCTTTTATAAGTGTCTTGTTTATTGTGTAATGTACAGAGTTTGCTTTCCTTACACAGTTTGAGATTTCCTAACCTATTCTCCCATCCCTAACAAACATGACACCCATGTGTTCATATTCTTTGACTTGAGCCAACTGTTCACCATACCTTCCTGGTTTCTAGCGATACGGTTCTGGACGCTGAAGAGATATTTTCTTCAAAAAATGCTCCCTTTGGTTGTGTGATTCTACTTTTTACAACACTGTTGTATCTCCCATCTGATCCCAAGATATTTAAACGTATCAACTTACGCTAGCTTCCCATTGTCCAGAAATATCTCAGCCTTCTGTTTTCCATTTTTGGAACATTTCATTACATTTGTTTTTCCATATTTACTGTCATGTCGCACTTATCTTTTAAGATGTTGTTCACTTGGTGAAGTGCGTTTCGTATTTCGTAAAATCTCAAAGTCATCTGCAAAACGGATGATGGTTGTTGCTGGTTTCCTACGTACAAGGTGAACCGTTGTGGGGATATTTTAAAACCTTTTATCTTTAGCCTTTCCGAGATTTTACTACCGGATAGGATTTAATACCTTTCCGGGATTTTATCAACGCTGACTTTAAGAAGCATATTAGCTCGGTTGGCGTAAATAAACTTGTAAGATAATGGACAAGGAAACTCTGGACGCCGCTTTCAAACGTGTGGCCGGACAGAGGTTTCTAAGATAGGATTGCCATTCGTCCGAGATTTCCAGGAAATATCCTCTTTTTCATGGGAGAAGGAAAAGCACTTTTCATGCTTAATTTTGTTAAAGTCCAAGACTTTATCAAACCTCAAACAACTGTTATTAATATATTCTCATGTAGGATTCCGGTTCCTGTATTCATTCTGTGTTTAAAGACTTCTTTCGGTATGGACCCCCACCTTCTTCCTGTATTCGGTCTTCTTTCGAAAATATTTTGTAAGACGATGTGTTAATGACACATCATGTCTGTTGGATTTCATTTTTTTCATGTGTACGGGTTTTATGTCCGGTAGTAACCTAGTTTTGAAACCTGATTGACCTACTAGTTCCTGTTTGACTTAGCAGACCAACGCCATCCCACTGGATTATGAAGCCACTGTCATAAAATACAATAACAAGATATTATTTTATACATTACAGTGTGCCACAGACGATAATTCCTACGTGTACTTTTTGTGTGTGTGTGTGTGTGTGTGTGTCTGTGTGTGCGTGCGCGCCAGGTATGAGGAACATTATTTTGCACAACAGCATATAAATCACAGACAATTTAATAAACACACCGGCCGACGCCTCGGAAAACTTAATCTGCGTAAATCAGTTTGGCAAAGTGTCAATGGTTTATGGCAGTTACGCCCTCTCTTTATGTTTGTTTCCAGATGCCTGCCGAAGCCAGGCGTATCGTGTCTAAACCTGCTGTATACATCGTGACAATACTGAGGTAACTGATTGCCAGATATGGTAAGCTTGTACACACCCTCTTCGTTTCAATTACTGTCTAACAAAGAATGTTTTGAATTGTTAAATTGTTCCTTTAAAATCATTTTATTATTTACTCCAATAAGATGAAAATTCATATTTTCGACTGGAGCGTCAAAACTGACCTCTTGTACCTCTGCCAGATCCGAAAAGTCAAAAACAATTACTAGGTCTATTGTACGTTTTCTGGCCAACACAGAATCATTCCGGCTAACCAGCTGACGGCATCTAAAACGGAAGCCAGGAGGTTCTTGAAGTAGATGACGCTCGAAGGTCAAATAGAGGAAAAAATTGTCCAGGAGATAAGGACTCTGAGAACATCCTGTAAACAAATCGAGTCAGATGGAGACAGCTTACGTTCCGCGTTGGAAATTGTCGTTTATACTGTCTTATTGTCAAGCAGATCGTATTAGATCGAACTGAGAACTCGGTTAATTGAACACCTTATAAGAACCACTTCACCTTGTGTTTGTAACAACGGGATAGTGTAGGCAATTGCTATATCGTCCTCCCAAATATCGGCGTCTTGAATGGGTACAGTATGTTAACCATGGAGCAAGGCATAACGTTGTCCCCAAACACATTACCCGGTCGGACACTTCATTAGCTCCGATGCAGCCGGCGATCGGTTTATCCCCGAACCCCTAAAGGCATTACCTGGAATCGGCGATATAGAACCACGGGCCCACTGTCCGCTGTAGCATTCACCGTGACACGAGGAATATCCAACACAAACTATTCCCTATAGAGTGGCATCGGCGAAGCGGCATATTTCGGGTTTCAGATTGTGCCATTCTGCTGAGCACAAAGTGTCGAATGAGCAAAAGACAGCATACCTTTAAATATTATAACTTCAAACGAACGTCTTACCAAAATCAACAATTAAGCGACCAAATAACAACTGGAGAAACTGACAAAAGAATCTAAAATGAAAAGTTTAAATATAGGCCTGTGTACGATATTTCTGTAATTGAAAGTGAAACTTTCATGTGTAAGTGATAGAACAGCAAGGTTGCAGCATGGCACTAATCTAGACATCTACAGGTTGTAAAGTATTAGAAACACAGATTGCAGAAACACGGAGTTTTATAAAAACTAATAAGACAAACTTATAACTTTAAAATGGGAATTTGCCCGAACTTGCTACTGTTGTATATTGTTGAGCACCTTTAGACGTACACTCAACCAAAACGATTAAAACTAACGTGAATTAAGACAGAGAATAATATATTATCAGCGTCGAATTATCAGTACCGGTATATTTAAAAATTGAGATTATATAAACTTTTTTGTATTATACATAAAAATACATTGTTGGAATGTGTTTAATAAATATACCGTATATTACCGTGACTACTACAACGGAATAATTATTATTACAGGCCCTATGAAATTAAAAAAATTTATTTTAAAAATATTTTTTGCTTTAATTCATATCCAAAATCAGTGCGAATTTAAAAACGTATTTTAAAGTAAAATTTCTAGAACACTAGGGTCCTTAGTCTGTGATTAAAAGTTGTATTTTAATTATAAAATTAATTATTACGGTAATCTGGAACCGGAGCATTTATATCAGTAGCTGAATTGTGTGATGTTTTGGCTCCAGCGAAATTCGTTTCCAGCCGATAATGCCGAGGACGGTCTGTCATGGAGGCACAAGTTCCTCTCTTGCTGAAGAGGATATCGGTTTGTCTTAGCAATGTCCCTCGAAAATACTTTGTTTCCAGTCTTCGTATTGTACAGATTTCGTGTAACTAATCTGCCATACACTCTACAGTTAAAGTCGCAGATCAGTTAATTTGATTTCTAAGCAATACCAAGTTCTAAGCAATCTGTATAAAGCAGTCCAGGCAACATTGCCTGAATTGTAACCATACCCACAGTAGAAGTCCATTACAAGAAATCTTTGTTTCTTTTACAATATTCTTCTACAGCGTAAACACGTTCGACAAGGTATTTGTAATTTTATTGATAGAAAGTAACCCGTGGTTCGCAGCTATGCATGTTTTCGACCCTTAACGATGGTCAAACTATCTGCGCAAAACAATGCGCTTTCCCACAAGACGTTATCGCCTGTACCCTACCGGTGGGCCAAGGGGAATGGACAGAGACGTTAAAACACACACACACATACACACACACACACACACACACAACTGAAAAATACCACTAAACTTATTGCTTTATATTACGTCTGCAATTAATGGACTTGTCTACATATCCGAAGATGTATACAAAAATGCGTATCTAAAACCTAATATTTACAAATCTAATTTAGCCACACACTGCTTAAGGAATAAACATAAATTTCTAGACATTCGAAATGTCAAATTAATTAAAAACATACAAAAAGGTAACAAAATGAATATCTGGAAAAGTCTTAATATTTACAAACACAATAATAATAATCTACTAATTAAAGAACAAATACAAATAAAAACAAGACGATTAATTTAAAATCATACATTTATTAGAATAATAGAATAAACCTTAAATATATAATAAATAGCTACGGTAGAACTACATAAACATTAAAACAATCGAAAATAGAATCGAAGTAAGTTAGATCATCCATTAGCTGTATTGTAAGTGAAACATTCAGTTACAGTTCAAACAAACCTCTGAAGATACAGAATAATTTCTGTGAAACGTGCGTCAGCTGAAAATAAACCTACTTGAAATGTATAGCCTATTTATTTGAAGATATTATATCCGAAGAAGTAGATACAATTCAGCCACGTTATGAGCAAAAAGGCTTGCGTTTGCGATGACAATAATTTTCAAAAACTTTGTCAATTGATTTAGATCTCAATATACCATAAATGATAATACTTATACGCAGTGTTTATGCGTCTTATCGTACTCCCGATAATCGCATCTCATCTCATAATCAAACCGTTATAAAAGCATAAGCTAAATTTTATATAGGCCTAAACAATGTGAGTTTGCCATGAACTCAAAGGGGTGAAGTGCCTGGGCCGGCGGCTCTCGTGGTAGAAACACAGTTCACAGTGGGCCAAAGAGAGAAATAGGTTAATGGTAGAAAATGTTAAAGGTATAATTTGTGTACAGTACAACTTTAAGTCTTTCATGTGTTCAGTTCTATAATTATTTATTAGAAAATAAAAAGATTTGGATGGGAATTGTTTATCTGATAAATACCAGTGGCATCACAAAGACACAATTGAACATTTAAACTGTGAATCCGATTCAGACTGATTAGTAGTAAATTAATTATTGGTATGATTACAAATAAATATAGCAAATATTCTTTTCCTATGTAAGTTCCGCTTCCAACTGATAGTTTTAAGTTTTGTTTGTAAACAATTTCTTGTTATATCACTAAAATTAAATTGTACATTGTATAAACTCTGTAAAGATATTCAACTTAATCATGAATACCTTCTTATCCATAATGAAGGCCTATAATGTTTTTACTATCAAAATTTGTTTTTGATCCGTAAAGTAACGATCATGCCGTTAAATTTTTGTTGTTGTCCTCTTTTTTCACCTAAGTCATATGGTAACCGTATCTTAACTAAAAGGGAACAGCTGACTGACGAATTTACGTACCCATCATAAAACCTCTGTGTCAACCCTCATGATATGTGTTCAACCGACTAATCCAAAAAGATCTCTACAAACGGTTTCAGTCGTATTACAGTGGCAGTCCCATCGTCTTCAGTTTAGTGTGTAGTTATCACTTATTGAGTGGATAAATTTTCTTATTTTGTGATGGGCCATTGCAAACGATGTGTAATTGACAAAGTGTGTTTGAAGTAGTACTTGTGAAGCCCCAACTGCATGTCATTTTTTCTCATTCATTAATATAAGTGATTGCCCATGCTCCATGGATTGTAATACAAATTAAATTCAACAGGACGGAGTATAAAGAATCTACAATCCGCTAATGCAAGTTGGTTAATTAATTGTTACAAGAAAGTATAGGATTCGTATGTGTTTGCCAGAACGGTATCATAACGACATTTAAATACCGCTGTAAATAAATTAAACTGCGGTTCTCACGAGCAGTTAAAAACGTTCGGGGATCGTGAAATCCATTAGAGATTTCTTGCCGGCAGAGGGCGTAAAAAATCGTCTTCATCGGAGAGAACTCGTTTTGTGCAGTGTGGCAAATCCGTGCTGTCACTATTGTACTGGCTGCGTATACTTTCACTACCGCACGTCTGTCATTGTTCTGTCGCACGCAGGTATACAACACACACACACACACACACATAATGCAACGTTCACACAGCAGGTTCGGTACAGACCACGCGATCGTTGTAACTCGCTAAGTCGATAGTCTTTTAAATGTCTCATTTTCGGAGTTTTCAGACTTTTTCTACAGGAAACTCAACTTAGAGAGCAATAATCAAACCTGAAAATAATCTGGTGTTGCAAACAGAATTTAAAGACATGGAGTTCAGTCAGTGCGGAAAACTTATCAGAATTTTTTTTTTTTTTTGGAAATAGAACTTCGGTGTATGAAATTTGTGATATATAACGACTCGCTGATGCTCACAATTCTGGCGTTACAATCTGCAGTTGTCAGCAGAATTTAAACAACTTATCAAATTTCCACTAATTTGTGTTTACACTTACACAGAATGTATAAAATATTTGTGCGAAAAATAAAAAAATAGTCTTCAATAGATAAGTAATACTAATTTTTTTGCAATACAGCAGGACACCGATTGTCCTCAAAATCCAGTCCGCATAATCAGGAATTGGGATAATTTTAATATTTTACATATAAATTATTGGTTATCATTATTTAACGTTTAATGGGTAACATAATATGAAAATTAAAAATATATTTATTTCTGGAATTAAAGGAAACTATACGTATACTACGATACGAGACTGGAATACTATCCATTAATTATAAAATATTACGAAAATAAAATAAAAATACATATATAGTACTCATTTCGTAGAATATTTAAAATTCAATCTACACTTCATTAAGACATTAAAATTGACTATATACATAATATTAATTCATAAAAAGTACAAATATTCGAAAAATTAAAAATTACGTTTATTAGAGAAACTTTTTGTCACAGTCAGTTAGGTAACTGAAAGGTGCCTATAAGTAAAGACTACGCCAAGATTATAAATCTTCGTCAACATCCTGAAATATTGTACTAACATTTTACATTATTTTTCAATTTTAAATTTGCATGTCTGCAAATTTGCAAATTTGAGCAATACAAATAATTGGGCATCAGAAAATCGGCTTCGCGTAATCGACGTGCTATTGTGTTTGAAATATAGTCAAGTTACATTGTAATTCAGACGACCTCAAGGTGAGCATCGCCTGCCCTTACCGTATAAAGGGAAAAGCATCATAAATGACAAGAAAATTTTAAAAATTAGTGGAAGACTGCTTGCGTGTCATCACCTGTTAGAATGACCAACTTCGGCTTTCCGAACTGTTCCTCTTTCGCAATCAGAATATTGTTTTCGGTTTCATCGTCATATCTGTTTATCTGCCCTCCGAGTTCCTGTCGAAGCGACGAAAAGAACTTAGGTGGGTCAAATGTCACCCACGCCCAGACGGTCACCAAACGAGCGTCCGCTTATCTGGGTCACCTGTCCAGTATCGTCTGCGGCCGGTCATTTTCCGCATTGCCGCTATGCAAAGCTAGCGGCTAAAGTCCCCCCTCCCCCCGCCTATTATTGTTGAGCAGTGCACTCTGTGTTTGATAGTTGAACGAAATTAGAGTTCGAGTGGCAAGGGCCCATGACAATCGCATATAGATCCACAGCAGGTGTATTCTGTGCTGAAGTGATTTAACACAACAAGCCGTTATATATAGACGTCCTAGGTGTACTTGGGGACACGGATCCCCCCCCACACATACACACAGACTTGAAATAAATAAATAACTTGAATACTGCAGGATTGTATATTGTTATTACTTCTTGGAAATACCAACAAAATTATTTGCTTGCGCTAGTAATCACATCGCCAGACTTGAATTGTTTAGTTTTATTTATGAACAAGCTACAAGTGTACAGTGTAGAGAGAAAATAACAGAGATGACTGTGGAGCAGTGATGATGTTGATGATGATGATGATGATGATGATAATGATGATGAGACGACGACGACGACGATTGTGGTGGTGACGATGACGACGACGACGACGACGACGACGATGATGATGATGATGATGATGATAAGGATGATATATTTTAATCATCAGTATCTGCTAGAATTTGGATTATCTTCACTGAATTAAATATCTAAAAATTCTCCATTACGTAAATATAAAAACCTCAAATAAGTAACCTTTTAAGGTAATACTTCTAATCCTTGATAAATATTTAATGTATAACGGCAGGTACATTCAATATCAGCGTAATAGAACTGGTCGAAAACGAAACGTGATGATGTTACAAGAAAGAAACCATTAAAATGATTCGCTACTTGAATTTACGATTTCTTTGTTGACGTAGTGGAAAAAGCAGACGGAGAAGAAGAAAGGAAAAGGTAAAAATAATTTTATTATTATATATGGCCGGTAATAAAGGTGCAATGTAATAAAAGTGAAAAACAAAAGACGGTTGAGTGAGGGGAGGTGTGGGGGATGGCACAGTGTTACATTATTGGCATGTGGCGGCTCGGCCCTTTGTGTCTGCGAGGCGCCAGCTCACAGGTACTAATGTACCAACCTTAGAACCCCACTAATTAGTAATGCTCTAGTCTCGACGCATTAACAAACAAAACTATTATAGTTATATAGTTACTGATCGATACAGTAATAAAGTTGTTTACGGTGACCTAGTAGTGTCGTTATCGAACAAACAAACGAGAAGTGCCTCACCTGACTATAACACTCTTTGTAATAAATACAGTGTAAGATAGCCTTTTATAATCATAAGACAATAGTCTATTAATTAAAGAACAAATTGAAATTAATATTAAAAAAGTAATATCTTTAAAAATAGGCCTATAAAGTTGATTAAATACAAATTAGTTATAATTAAATAAATTATACACACATACACACACACAAAGTATTTTTCAAATAATTCAATTTTGCAATATGTAAACAATTTCTCTTCACAACAAACATCTGATGATAATGAAATAGTACAAAGATAATGAAGATAGTTCGCGGCAGACAGAACGGAACGATTTGGACCGTTACTGGTTCATGAGGATGTAATACATTACTATGTGGTCTACTTGAGCACCTCCGCCGCATGCTTGTGTATCCCCCTTCGCTATCATTGCCACACGCGCGCAGTGAATAAACATTCATTTTTAAGAAGAATTTTAAGCTACAACGCCATAAAATTATAGAATCATTTACAAATTAATAAAATTCAAACACTTTTTGCTACAGTTTATTTCTTGATGTATATAATATATTTAGTATTTATAATAATTATACCTCAAGATGTTTTTTCCTTATTTGGAACATGTTTGGGGACACTTAGTGTTCCTATCCTCAGCCTTCTTAATTTTGAATCTTGTGGAGTACTTGTGTGTTGGTTGGTTGTTGTTATAGTTTCCTGTTGGTTTTTGCTATTTTAAATTAGTATTATTGTGTGTGATTGTGGTGTATACATTAGTATTTTGTGCATTTTCGATGTGTACACAGAATAATACCAATTTTAAATACCAAAAACCAACAGGAAACCATAACAACAACCAACCAAGACACATGTACTCCACAAGACTCAAAATTAAGAAGGCTGAGGATGGGAACACTAAGTGTCCCCAAACATGTTCCAAATAAGGAAAAAACATTTTGAGGTAAAGTTATTATAAATATTAAATAAATTAATAAAAATATGACACGTGATAAAAATTAGTGCTCATCCGTGTCATAGTAACATTTTATTTTCTGACAATCAGGCTATTATTCAGACAAATTACAGCTAGCAGTTCGTAAGTGCATATCCTCAGAAACAAACTTTCTGACGAAGACTTTCATAATTTAAAACATTCTGTGAAGTAACAAAAGTTATTGGATTCCGAGGTAAGTGATGTCAGAACAGGTATTTACGTAGGGTGTCATTTGAAATATGAAGATGTAAACAGATTTCAATATAGGTTTGTCTGCGGCGCAAGCAGGAGGACGGAGATTGTATCCATGTTACTTTATGGTACCAAAACATAAAGACTTACGGACCTTGCAGACAGGCTGTTCAAGACTGGGTACAGTGCTTAACGATGGTATACGAGCTGCGTCAGATATTGAAGAGCTGGTGACCACAAGATTAACTGGAGGGATCTTGTCCTACACATGTATCCAGACAGAATATCGAGGACAATAGTGGAGTATGCCCCACATGGGAAAAGAAATATAGGTCGACCAAAGTTGAGATGGTAAAGTTCGGCACATAACTAAAGTACATATTTAGAAATAAAATAAATAATGATTTGGAAAAGCAAAAAGAATGATAACACTACAAAAAATTCAGGGTAAGAAATTGTTTTATCATTGAGAAATATAAAAAAAAGAAGATCTCCTAGCGATGATAGAGTAACAGAAGAAACGTTTCTGTGCGGAGGCACAAGAAATACTCAGAAGAGTCTTTTTAATAAGTGAATTAAAATTAGAAAGGTGCTCATGTAGAATGGATAAACATTATGGGTTAAATACACAAAAGGAGCAAACATGAATGGAAAAACGACAGACCAATTTTACTGCTGTCATCTCTTTGCAGTCATCAGTCACGTGATCAAGAGATCAGCAGGATCTACAGCAAGAAATAGACCGTTTGATTCAGTATACGCAAACGCCAACAAGGACTAGATCAAAGAACAGCTCAGGTCAATCCAATTGTGTTGACAATAGAAAAACAAATAGAAATGTAAATGCAGCAAAAATATTGCTGTCGTCAGCACATTGGTTAAGGAATTCTATATGGAATATGAGTTTGCAATTGGTGTCGACACGGAGAGTTTATAAGTCGTACACATTATTCTACAAGTAAAGTTTGTGGATAACAATTAATGACATCCAGGAGGCAAGGTGATGTAAGATAAGAAATATAATTCTGAAAGGCATTCTATTCGCTTATCTTCTGCATAGAATCCAAGTTGGTGCAACGGAAATCTAAACGTATGATATACAAGACGTCACATACGGGCCGTACTCATGGGTTAAAGACGGATAGTGCATCCCACTGTACACCACAGAGCCAAGTTGTGACACCCAAGGGAAAACCACAAAAAAAATTGAC
Source organism: Magicicada septendecula (assembly GCA_034769895.1). Taxonomy (NCBI): domain Eukaryota; kingdom Metazoa; phylum Arthropoda; class Insecta; order Hemiptera; family Cicadidae; genus Magicicada; species Magicicada septendecula. The sequence continues at coordinate 41,944,972 of CM068376.1, forward strand.
ACCCAAAAAAATACCCAAGTATCAAGACGCTGGTATCAAATAATCTGGGTGGGTTGACGAGACTCAACACAAAAACGGTACACAAACTACGGACTGCGCAAAGAATAACAAGTAGGGAAAGAAAATGGATGAGCAATCTAATTACAGGACACACTGAGAGTTGAGGGTAAACCTGTGGAGGGAAAAATGGGCTGATCTTTGTGTGAATAGTATAGCTATGTGAGACCAAAACATACATTTATTCTCAGTCAGGTTTTTCGTGTTAGCGAGCCGCCACAGAAGCATCGTTAGCTAAACATGTCCTGGACAATCCCTACACCTTTTAAAGGATTTTCTCGCCGTTGCAGTGTCAAAGACAGTAGTAGCGTCAATCTGTTGTACAGTAGTACTTGACCTTATGGTGCTCCCAGGAACTGAACTCTAAGTTAATAAACCAAGCACCAGTAATCTAGTATACATCGGTCTTACAAAACTTTACTTAAATCGATATTGGTAAGGGTCTGCCACGACATCCGATGAATGTTTCGGTCAAATAAATTGTTTCCTAATATATTACAATCAGTGAATAGGGAATAACACGCACTCGGTAACCATTTAATAATATTTATGAAAACAAACGCTTCGTACTTATAGGTTGCAGTGAAAATGTAAACTTTCCTTAAATACTCCAATAATTACTTGTATTTAACCATATCTCCATATGGTTGCCGTTCCATCACTCAGCATTTGTACAAATGGTTCTGGTTCGACCACGGTAGCAAATATTGGACGTAGTATTTGGATACTTTAAGTCAAACTGCAGGTGCATGTTAGAGTATAAACCAAGGATGATGTGTCCCGAACATACTGATCCGATTCTCTGGTACCAGCAACAGAACTTAGTTGGCACTCATCAGAATTAGTTGTTGACGATTACTTGGTCGGAACTGAACAGAATTAGCTGGTTAATACCCTTCAGAATAATGTGCTTTATACACACAGATTTAATGTCAAAATAACATTTTTTGAAGTGTCCAGTATAATTCCAACGATAGCAGTGGTCCTCAATTAATAGTAATATTTTTTTTCGATGATGCGTTTGTGAGGATCAGTCAAAAAAATAACACAAATTTTAACTTATTTGTGTCGACGTTTCGACAATGTTTATTGTCATCGTCAGGACCTGTGTATGAATACAAAAGTAATGTCAAACACAACAGAACAATTATTTGAGTGAACGTGCTTGTGTATGTGAGTGTGCGTGCTGTGTGTGCGCACGCGCGTGTGCGTGCGTATGTGTGTATCCTTGTATATGTGAAGGGGTTGAGATAGTTTGTTTTACATCTTCAAATCTTTTCTTTAAAGACAACGAGAAAATTATAATATCAAAGAACTTAATTTATACAATATTACAATTTAAATTACTCATAATGTAATGGTATTTTTAATTAATTATAAAGGCAGTAATCAACAATTAGATATTAGATTTGGTACAGAAAACGTTTATACATATACCAGTCAACATATGGCATAGTAAAATGTAGGCTATTATAGGTAAATACAGATTATAGGGATGTTCAATTATGTAATTATTAAAAGTTATTTTTATCATGTTTCATCCCGTTTTATCATGTTTCAGCTAAAACAAATAAGTTAAAATTTGTGTTATATTTTTGACCAATCCTCACAAACCTTTCACCGAAAAATTCATTGATTGATGGTCACTACGAATTAAGGAAGTAATATTTATATTGGAAGTGATGAATTCTGTAAGGTGTGTGTGTGTGTTTGTGGGGGGGGGTAAAGTCACTACTACTTGTGCATTTAGTGTATATTTTACCGAGTATGACGTTGGTATAGAGCTGGCCAACGAGGAAGCGACCTCAAAGGTTAAGAGTCCGATTTAATCCTATCATGGTCGGTAATTGCAGGAGACCAAAGGTGTATGGTATCCCCTCTTCCGGATGAGCGGACTGTTGATCCTGGCGCCCGTCGTCATATCGGTGAAAAACAAAACATCATTGCATTGTCAAAGGTAGGGTTGCTCTGACGAGGGAGCAGCATACAAAAATGAGCTTATTTAACCGAAGGCTGATATGGACTGACACATATGACAGCCGAAAACGTTGCTTTGTGGTTTCCGATAGTTACAATCCGTTCGTTTCAGGTCAGAAGGTTTATTTCAATTTCCATGCTTCTAGACAGTAACTTTCATGCGCATATTGAATAAAATGTATTAAGCTATTACTGTTGTTAAATTTTGGTAAAATGAAATAATTCTTATTAGTATTACACGTAAATTACAGTGAAAATTAATAACAACACATTCTCTAGCTGATATTATTAACACTAAACATACCAACCACGATTGAAAATACAACAAAACGTTTTTCTTACTATTATTAATATAATAAATTTTATAATAATAATAATAACATAATTAATAATCATTATTATTTATTATATTATTAACACAATAAAATTATAACATTATTTATAAAATATTAATTATAATAGCCTATTATAATTATAAAATTACGCTAAGTGGTTCCAGGATGGATATGAATGCCTGAATTAGAGGTGGGTTTTTTAGTGGGTGAGAGTCCCACACACCAGAGGAAGAACGGGCTCCTCTGACGGTGCATAAAACATTTCTCCCCCTCTATAAAAATAAATGAAATACCCTAAACAGATGTAATTATCGTACGAAAACAAGCGATATACTTGTCACGTGTCTTCTTTTAAATTAATTTATTGTTAAAATTTCCTTTCAAATGAAGCACAGAGTAACAATTTTGGGTTACCTCCTACTAATGTTACACGCTCGTAATTTGGAAACGTAACGATTATCTTAAGTGTATTTAAAGGTATGTTAAAACTAATATATTTATAACCATATATATTTATAACGGGTTACGTACCCAGTATTAGACATAAATTTCCGACTCGATACGAAACAAAATTTCAAATGTTTTTACCTTTGACCATTGGACACAGTACCATTAAAGAAATCAACAAACTATAATGTACAATAAGAATCTCAACTATGACAAATCTAAACAAATGTGTATGTTAATATAGCCTACTAGCTGAATACCCGCGCTTGCTGTGGTTAACAAGCAAATGCAATTAAATTATCAAGTCAGCCTACACTCAGTGTAGGATACTAACATTTACTATTGTACTTTTATTTGACTAAATAAAAAGGTTTGCGATTAAAACTAACCTATCAGAATTCGGATGTAACTTATTTTCTTCCAACCTGCAGGATTTCGTAGGAATTGTTTGAAAACATTCATCAGAAAATTTATTTTCCTATTGGGGGGGATTTAATTTCCTAAAAAGCCCCTTAGAAGTAAAATTTCTCAAAAAAATTTCTTAGCACGCTTATAGGTATTATACGCTTATAGCATCTACAAGGGATTTTTGAAGGAAATTTGTTGTTTCTATGTATTATTTATATATATATATAAGTCCAGTTATGTACAGGTGACTGGTTAACGCGTGATTAACAATATTCCTTGGTTTTAAAGTCATAGTTAAAATACAAAAATAAACAAATTGTACTTTTTTTTGGTAATGTGTTATGTGAAAATAAACTGTGGAGTATTGAGTCAACACTTTTTACTCTTTTATGACTTCACGTTGATCGTAAGTGGGGCAATAAATTTTAACCGAGTTCGGTTAATTGTGGTCTTCGCAAGTGGAACTGGTCGTAGGATTCAGAAAAGTGCTCGCCTGTTGTAGAAGAAGTAGGCCTATACGATATCAACAGTAAAATATCACATTCTGCGGTTGCAAACAGAGAATAAGGAAGACAATATGGAACTGTGCGCTGGGGCAGAACCGTACTACAATTTAGCGTATTCGAGTTAATAATAGACTGCTTGTTGTGCTTGTCGTAGGGTAGTGTGGCCAGTATTATTACCCTCCCGCCTGTCATTACCCCAGGCGTTACCACAGGTAGGCCTGCTTGTTTCCGCGGGCTGAAACACCACTACTTTGATTTTTTGTGGTGTTTTGAATCTGTAGATTTGTAGCTAAGCGTCAAGCGACATGTACCGAAATAAACTTTCTCTCTTCATTCTCCCATTTTTGTTAACTCATATTTACTTCTCATTAAACGACTGTACTTTGAACAAATGGGTTAAACTTTTTTAAGAAGAAAGTTGTAACGACAAAAAACGGAAGATTTTATGATAAGCTAAGAGCGATGTGATGTGAGACGTCCAAGTTTCCCACTTGAACCGCAAATCCTAGCTTGACTATCGTTAGTAGACGTCTTGATACAGTCGGTTCGCAATCACTTAATATCCAATTTACTACAAAAATTATTAATTTCGGCCGAATTCAATGCGGCATATTTTTTGTCTTCTGTACCAGTTTGCGTCGAGTCAGTTCCTGGGAATCAGCAGATGTTTTGATGCTAATTACTGTGACGCGTTTGGTTAACTACGAACGCGCTGTAAGGTCTATGATTCTGTGTCTTGGACAGACGGAATAGCAAATTGTTGTGTACAGTAACCGATATATTGCAACTTTAATAATAAATAGTAGTAACTATCACATTATTAACAGAATTATCACTGTTGTACACCACTACAGAAAAATTATTCCGATTAGCGCTTTCAACCATCACAGCTCATCGTCAGATCTATTCAGATCTGTGAAGCTTGAAAGCGCTAATCGGAATAATTTTTCTGTAGTGGTGTACAACAGTGATAATTCTGTTTGTGATTATAACCACTAACACAACTTTCTTAATTAAATTTATCACATTATTGTATTACTATTGTTACTTTCTATTTATTTATTGTACAGTGTATCCAGTCATGTGGGCAATATGTACATTCCTCATTGTCTTGTAGGAAGTACTGCTCTGATTACATTTTGTGTACTGACAATAAGCACGTGTGATAAGGTGCACTCGTAAGGTGGTGTGTGTGAGGAAGAGAGACAGATAGAAAAAGGAGAGATAGAGATATAGAGGGGGGTTTCGGTAAAATATTGCAGAAATTGAAAGAAATACGTAATCACATTTCACATTGCCTACCGCCAGTCTGGCTATTGAACCTCGGGCAAACTTCAGACGTATTTGGGGCGTTCCTCGTATCGTTGTTTCGCCACTAAATACTCCCCGGCTCCTCCGTCCGTGTGTTTTCTTTAACCTTTCGTAAAAACCGCATCGACACAAATCATCCTCTAGTCTTTCAAGCGCACAGCAAAACGTTGTACTTAAGTCTGCGTACCGCTCCCCGACAAACTGGTCACTGATAAGCACTTCCGTTAGGCCTATATACGAATTTCTGTTACGTTTTCTATGAACGTTTTTATTTAACGTACAATTTGTTTCACGCTTTGAAGTTTAAATCTGTAGGGACGACGATAAAAGTGTTAATTGATTAGTAAACCTAAACTGTGGCAAACTGTTACAGTAAATAATTACTGTTAGCCGTTAATCGCAAGTGCAGTGTTTGTAGCCTATAACAGCACACTTCTCGTTTATCATTTTCTAAGCAGACGTTTTAATAATCAAAAACGCTTTTTCATTAATAAATGAACCCACGTTACACTACAAACCAAGTTATACTCCATCGAGTGGAACCAAGGTACACTACATCAAATGGACTCAATTTCTCTATGGAACCAAGGTGCATTACACTGAGTGGTCACAAGGCACACTACGAACCAAAATATACTTCACCAAGTGGAACCAAGGTACACTGCGAACCAAGTTATACTCCACCGTTGGAACCAAGGTACACTGCATCAAATGGACTCAATTTCTCTCTGGAACCAAGTACATTACACTGAGTGGTCACAAGGCACACTACGAACCAATTCTGTGGCACCAAGTGGAACCATGCCATACCGCAATAGAACGGATATACGTTTCTGTGTTTCATACTACTCCAATAATTTATTAAGTGATTAATAAACAGTGGTTAATAAATTAGTGTTTTTTAATCCCTACGGAATATATATGAGGTTGCTATCATCCTGTTTCTTCTTCTCGAGGGCCGGACGGCCGGAGGGCCGGACAACTTGGAATCGGACGGCGCTGGAGAGAGTGCATGCATTAAAGATTCGGTTTCAATTGACGATCACATCGTTGCAAAATTAAACGAATTAGTCCTTTGATATATAATTAGTTATTTAATAAGACGTGTGCTGCCTTCAGATCATTAACTATTTCCTTTCTACCTCAATTATAACGGTATAAATTTCCAAATTTTTAACTGATACCCGATGAAATTAAGCCAACCGTACATTTATATAACAGTTTAATTGTGTTGGCGTGAAAAAACTGTTTTGATTGTAGTCATTCTGCCGATAAATCGTTCAGTTTTTTTTTTACAAAGAATTTCCGTATCTGGTCCACGATCTGAACTGTTTTTGAGTACACATTAATCGCTTCCGTGTCCTGGATCTGTTTCACTATCGATATTATCAGCGACAGAGAACTTAATTGTGTTTTAGGATTTTTGACGAGAGGTGGTTCACAAGAAATGGGAGTATTTTTATATAAAATATATCTTCTTCTTCTAGTAGTTCCTATCCGTTTCGGATATTGGATATCATACAGACTATTTTAACTTTCTGTACTGCTGCACAGAATAAGTCAGTTGTATTCATGCCAAACTGCAATAAGTAAAATCTCTGTTCATTTCTCACGAGATGTTCCAGATACTGAAGATTTCTTATACTCACTGTGTTAATAACTTCCCTTTCTTTCTTCATCTTTCTAAGAACTTCAACATTAGTTATATGTGCTGTCCATGAAAGACTCAGTATTCTACGGTAAAGCCGCATTTCGAAAGATTCCAATTTTTTAGTTGTGGCTTCAGTCAAAGTCCACAATACGTAGCAGCGTAAAAGTCTCATCTTTGTGTTTATTGTTAATCGTGACTTTTGAATAAACTGCTCACTCTATAAAACTCCTTATTCTACGATATAAGATATGTCGTAGTGTATAATTCGAGAAATCCTCGCTTCTTACTCATCGAAATGGTTTCTCTTTTACGTTTGTCACAGGTGTCCACAACGTTAGTGTAGAATACTGGTAGTGGATGTTAGTCTCATTTCTGTATGTGAGAATAAGTTCTGAAACCGGTTTGTGGTCTAAACTTTTGTGGTTGTGCAAAGAATTTAATTAAAATAATTTAAACTCTTCCAAATAAAGTACTTCGCAGTTTAATGCACCTCGGTATTCCATGGTAACCAGTGCCGGATTTAAGATTTTTGAGGCCCTAGGCCAAGTTTTCTGAGCCCCCCCCCCCATAATAAGGTCTTCAGATGAAAAATAAATCTTTCCTTTTTCCAATCGCTGACTGGTAAAGTGTACGAATTCAAAGCTCCGATTTTCTCAGTTTCTTTTCTTCCTTTGGACTATTTTATACACCTTAGTCTCATGAAACGATACAGGGGACTGCCATATGCGATCTTCTTGGCATGCCGGGCACACTGCTGCTTCGAACCGCTCCGTTTACATAACTTTAGATGTACACCTATAGATGCCCACCATCACCATCTTCACTTCACGTTACCCGTTACGTTTCTGGTCGACCTATGATTCTTCTTCCTGTTGCTTTATACACTCTTGCTTATTGTGTTTTCGAGGCTTCTATGAGCGCCGAATGTAAGTGACATATTCCTGTGTACAGTTTACCGAACTTGTAACAGAATACTGACTGTTGTCTGCATGTTCGCCGTGCTACCTCATACTCATCGCGTGCCACACAATACCTAAACCTTCCGCGATTCACGTCTCGTGAACGGAGTAGGATTTGGTGGCAATAACACTGACAATTTCTCAGGGTTTTGTTGCTTCAAGGATTAAAAAAACCTTTACTACAAAATAATATTAGTGTGTTAAAATAATATAACGTAATTTTACTTTCTACTATTTTAATTTTTTCATTTTGTTATTTGAATTAGCAGTCTCTGTAATTCCAACTTTGCCGTGCTTACTTGCTGAACTGCTACCTGTCATGCTCGAGGCCGAAAGGACACACACTGAAAAGTGTGTCCACCATTGTCAAGTCCTAAACCGCAACCTAGGATATTATTTTACTACATACTACTACAAATGTGATACGTAACGCGCCTTTAATAGCGATCAATCGGTCCTTTTAAGTTACAGACCTATGAAAGAAAAAGTATGTTTCTTTTTTTAATTTCAGTTATCTGAATATAATGTAGAAACTGTTGCTCACGGCTTATCCATAATTCACTTGTATACGGTTTTATGAAAATTCACCGTGTGTGTGTGTTTGTGTGGATTTGGAAAACCACGATGGAGACGAAGTGAAAAAAATTAATTATAAATGTTACATGTAAAACTACTTCAGAAACTCTAAAGCCAGTAGCCATGTTTAGACATAGAATTATTAGAACTAAGAATACATCCGTAAAGATGTTCGCCCATTATATAGAATGGCCTACACTTGAAAACTAAATTAGTACCGATCAGTACTCGTGAGTCACTTGTTTACCGAATACGTCTGTTCACGCGAGCGCAGTTAACAGACTTTGTTTCCCTAACAATTTGACAGCAATTACATGCAAACTAAACTTGTTACTATTAACATAATTACTTGATTAATATGTTGAGTACCTGTGGCATTATTAATGATTGTCCTGCCAGTATTGCAAAGGGGATCATCAATCAGCGTAGTGTTTGATCACTGTATTTAGCCAGTGTAGAAATCAATTAGCCACGTACCTTGTCTCATTAATCAGCGTTTTGCATCAGCTTTTCACTTTCACTTTCTGTTTCTGGGTACACGTGTTCTCTTTTTGTAACGGAGATACCTTACATGATTTATTCACATGAGGTTAGAATATTAAAAACTATCCTGCAAAATGTTATTTTTTGTAATAATTTCCGTAAACACCACACAACAAACTATCCCAAACGATTCGCATAAACACTCTCAGAATTCAATCAGGGCGTCAAGTTAAGTGGTGTATACTACACCGAGATCAAACACAAAATACGCCAACATATTTAAAATGTTTCTCTGAAAACGTTTACTACGAAAACTACACTCTGTATGAAGCTATGTATGTAGCTGTAGTTCGACCGAAGCACGGGCGCCGGTAATCAGTCAACAGTTTAGGGAATACCTTTACGTTCGGGTAGTAATATAAACTGTTGAGTCGCTTCTTACATTAAAGTTCAACCAATAATACGAAAACATTCGTTATGTTAATATTTTTGAGCTGCTTAATACTCCTTGCTTGTTTATGTTTCACTTTATGCTACTTTTCATAAAAATTTTTACTGGATTTTTTATTGTTCACGGTTTTTGCTGGAATGATGGAACACCAAATATAAAACCACCACATTTCAGATTTTGAAAGAGGCGCCAAATTCCGGCCTTCCCCGGGCTTCGCACGGACTCGGTAGTAAATACGAGGTTTGATCAAAAGGTTCATCCCGTTCTTGTTTATTTTAAAAATTATTCCTTTATTCATCGACACTTATATTGCCCCCTTTAAAGTAATCGAATGTAACACGATTAAGCCAGGCGTTTTGCAATCTTCAAAATATTGGTACAACCTTGAGCTCGCTTAGCAATTTTCCTTTTACGTTTTCAGCGGTCGCGAAACGTCCTTTCGTGGAAATTATCACAATTTGTAGGAGGAAAGATCGCGCTGGGATACTTCTGATAAATACGGCAGTTGCCGTGTCATCATTAGGCCTATGACGTTTTCTTTTGCCAAAATTCTTAAAAAGCAATGACGTGCGTCGAGGCGAATTATCGGGCTGTAATTTTCGTAAATTATGCTTCCGTAAATCTGGCTGTTCATACTTCTACGAATAGCTTCATACAAATGGGGTAAAATGTCCGAATTGTACTCTTTATTTACCACTTCGCCTAGCGATGAAATTTCGTGGAACACAAGAATATAATCTTCAACTCAAAGCATGATCTCCAACTCATTTACAGCTTATTCACGCACTACAGTCTCGGCAGAAGCCATCTGAACACGTTTACCAGGACAGAGCAGTTTATCTGAAAGTTTACACAAAATTTAATCCATGTTCTTCAATCTTACACTGTTGAGTGACAGAAAAACGCCTGATACACCTATGGACGACTGACTCAATTAGCTGTAAAATCTACACTATTCATCAAATAGGGCTAAAATTTTAGACGATTGTCACTAATATGTTTAACAACATCTCATAAAAACGGTTTTTTAATCGGACACTTGTAGCGGTGTAAATTGCAAAATTGCACACACTTTTCAGTCAAACCTCGTATACCCATCTGTAAGTTAAGTGCAGTTAGTTAAGTGATTTGGGCAAGTCTACAGTTAATATGAAGTCTGCAGGTTATATTTGTCAGAGAATAAAAGTACAGGTTACTTGTCAGGTAACAGAATTAAAGACGCTTGTCCGTGCTCAATTCCCAGCCTCTTTCTCTCTTCCCTTTAGACTTTCCCTCTGGATGCAATATGTTACCTACCCTCTTATTATTGAGATCATCATCAACTCTCCTCAACTGTCGCCTTATCACTCACATTGTTCGTCCAAACGTTTTTACTCTCCTTCAACATACTCACATATCAAAACTTTCCAAATGATTTATTTCTCTTTCCTCAATGTATACGTTTCTGCAGTATATATAGGCTAATACTACACTGTTCAATGCTCTTTATTAATATATCGTTACCGTAATGAGATTTTTTTTTTAATTTCTTTAATACTGCTTCTGATTTTCTTTCTGTGCCCACTTTACGCGAGCAGGCGCAGAGAACCGCGCGCCGCCTCCCACCTACCTCCTCCATCGGACACTATCTTCTGCCCTCAGATTCCATTTGTGCAATCCTATCCCGATGCGGATAACGTTCTCACAGAGTCCATGGCTCCATGTCTTCTTCAGTCTTCCAAGGGGTCTTCTTCCACCAGAAACGAAATCAAACGTTTTCACGGGCCATCGGTGAGAGTCCATCATCGGCCCACATATCCAGTCTCCTGTTACTCAAAATTTTCGCGCCGTCGTAAAGTTTTACCGAATTCCTGGTTCCGATTTCCTGTCGGATCTGGTCTTCGACTGTTAGTGTATCCTGTATTGGGGCAAAGATCTTCCGCAATAATTTCTGCTCAAGAAAGAGGAGTTTGTGATGTTTTTCTGAAATAAATTATTGCGTGAATGGAGGATATTTCCAGGGCCCAAAAAGTTGGGCAAAAGTTTGATAAAATTGCAACTTTCATGTTGGATATCAAAGTAAAGAGAATTTTAAACAAAATCTTAATATAGTGTACAGTTTTGGAAATTTATAAATTCTTTGATCCAAATGTCAAAAATTTGAAAAGTTGTAAAAATACAGACGAGTGTCAGACCGTTTAACACAAATCCGATTGTTCGAATTGTTGGGATTAATTGTATGATTACTTTACTAAATACAAAAAACACTAGGGTAATTGAAATATTCGTAAATTTTCTGATAATTGACACATCATGTAATGCCAAAATTTATCCAATAATAAAGGCACGTCGTTCAAAATAGTAAGCGAGTTCTGTAGCATATTAGTTTAAACACGCGATAACAATAATCGCATAATTGTAAAGTTGAGAAACGAACGTCAGCCATCTCCGATTTAATTTTTGCAACGTTTTCGCTAGTGACAGACTACGGCGTTCACAGACAGGCATTTATGTTATTTGTACTTTCGTCTTAATCTCTGAAGACGTCTGTAGTCGAAACGTTACTTTTTTATAAAAAAATCAAGTCAGTGATGGCTAACGTTCGTTACGAGAACCATTTAAACTGTAGTATTAAGAAGCGTGTTCGTTAATAGCCATTGTTTTGGCAGCGGAAAGGAGGTGCAACGAAAGAGTGGAAGCGATGTTGACAGGTACCGTCGTATATCACGAGACCACTTTTTGTCGCCGATCTCGGCGCCTTTTGATCTGAACACTACAAATTAACTACCTGACCACACACACACGGACCACACCACCTTTGCCAATCACACCTCCGTTTACGGCTACTAATAACCTTATCTAAATACAAAATCAGTACAAGGCTTAATGCTCTTGCTCTTTCCGACCGTTAGCAATCTTATTAAGCGATATGTCGACGGGTCACACACACACACACACACACACACAAAACATTGGTAAGGAACTGATAATTTGTAAGCGTCTGACCAACGTATACATAGGACGTAAGCGGATGACACTGTATATTGTTAACAACAAACATTAGACAGCTGCAGACAGGTTGTGACCGAATTTGACCAGATGTCCCAACATATCCCGTCCGAAATAAGATCCAAAGCAAAATATAATTGAAATTAGTTTTATTATTTTAGGTATTCTGTTATTCAAAAACTATGAAGAATTGTTAATTATTAATTCATTTAGAAAATGTATGTACCACTTCCTTTAAACCATCGGCATTCACGTAAAAAACAATCGCGATAATTTTGTTTTATAACTTCTTATTTAACACATAAAGCTGGTTAATAGAATCCTACATGTTTTGTGTGAAAAATGACTTCATAGGCCTACACGTAACAACTTAGGCCTTTAAAGTTTTATTACTAAAATGATAGTGACAAAATAAGAAAAAATATCACTCTGTCCTCTACTCAGAATTCAGTGTTAAGATTTATTCCATCCGTCTTCTGACCGATGTTTCAGTAAACTACGGACATGTTGTAACATACAGACAACTTTGCGTAGTGCTGAAAGACAGGCGAAATGGTGTGTACTGTTTGCACTTACTGTAAACTCGATCATGTCGTGAGTTTGGCTCTTTCGAGAAAAAAGAGCTAAATCTGGTCGATTTGGTTCCGGCAAATTAAGATCCGAACAGTTTTCTTTCCAAGATGGTGTGGCAGAGAGTCCACATGTTTATAACGTAGGAAGGAGCACATTATTATTTAGTGGATTCTGCCTTTGCAGAGAAATAAGTTGCAATTTTCCGAAAGCGGTACGTAGAATTTGGCTTGAGTTGGGGGTTCGGTCGAGTCGCCTTCATACAAGATAAAAATCTAGTTAACACTAATCAACATTACTAGATAGTGGTCTTTAAAGTGGTTGAAAAACGTGTGATAACATCCTGAAATTAATCCCATTAAAGTAAACTGTAATAACACAATAACAATACGAGTTATTGAAACAATATTTAGAAGATACTTATTGAATGAAGTGATTTTCTTATATTTCATATTTAAAACGTAGCCAATATGCAAACGCTGTATAATAAACCTGTTTGTATATTAAAAAAAAGAGTTACTGCTATATTAACCTACGAGCTAAAAAAATAATGAAATAAGCTAAATATTCAGAGAGTAACAAAATTCGTCAATTTTTTTGACCCTCTGGGATGAGTAGTCCGGTCCCGTTCGTCGTACGTCCCTGGCCAGATATAGTGAGCAAAGAATGCTTTGAAGCATGTTTACAATTAATTACAAAGATTCCACTACACTGTCACCTAGGAGACGCCCAGTCTTACAGTCAACCTTCAAATGCAGTACTAGTTACAAAAATTAATTCTGATTTAAATTCCCAATATTTTTATTTCATGCTACGGCCGTCCAGACTAAGTACGTTCCAATATGCAGTACGAGTCATAAAATATTAAAATATATCCAACAATGTAAAGTTTTCATTACTACTGATCCATTTGAGGAATTACGCTGTGGTAAAATTTATTCTTTTAAATCAGAGTTTTTAAATTCTCAGTGCATATTGAAAAACGGATATTTAGTTTATAATTAACCGCTTCTTGTGTAATCAGTTTCTCAAACGTGGTCCTTTTTACTGGACGCGCGTAATTGATTGATTGATTTATTGATAGATTGATTGATTCAATGATTGACTGAGAGAGAGAGAGTGAGAGAGAGAGAATCTTTTTCTATCAAGGTTTAGGCGAAGCGTCACCTGTTCCGACCTCCACCGCCAAGGAGATGTCTCTTACCTTCTGGCGCATAACATAAAAGCTGTCGTTGGAGTGTATACTATCAACGTGAGCTTTCCAACTCGTTTGATATGCTACTGTTTGTGAAAAAGTTTCTAATCTTTCCTTACTGGGTCATTACTAATCCTGTTCGTTTCTAGAAGATCCCTTCACGCATAGTTAAAAGTGAGAATTACATCAAGATAAACTGTCCATCGCAGAATAGGGCTAAAATACATCGTAATCTGAGCTAACAGTCACTAAATGAATACAACATGAGAATAAATAAATAAAATAATAAGTTACTAACCTGTCAAGACATAATGCAATAGGTTTCACTACACAGTGGTACACTGAAATCGTATCGCATTGGTAAGTAAATTTTAAATTGTATTTATTTATTCTCATGTTATATTCATTTAGTTATTGTTAGTTCAATTTACGATGACTTTTATTCTACGATAGACAGTTTGTTTTAATGTAATTCTCATTTTCACCACCGATTTGTATCGGTTGAAACGTCGTGTTAATCAAATTGTAACGAAGGCAAAAGTCTAAAGTAATGTATTTATCAAAACTTTCTCAGTTGCTACCCATATTTCAGGACCATACAATATGATAGGCACAGCCGTTATTTTATAAAATGTTTCCCTACCCACCGTCTGGCCACAGATTGCCTGAAAGCTTTGAGGTTACTTCAACGTCTTGATAAAATTCGTAAACAACACGAGAAGTAAATATACTATTTGAGATAACATCAATAGTGGGGGCTTTGCCATCTGACGGAAATGCTTAAACAGTGATGTGCTTAAGGTTGTCGTTTTCTTACAAGTCAAGGTATTTATGTAAGTTATGGTTTTATCGATGTCTCCGTAAGCAATACAATACGTCTCTGTTTACACACGCTCTTCTATCCCATAGTTTGGACTGCTGTGCCTACATTAGACGAAATTATGACATTCCTTATCCGAATTTAGACTTCCCTGTTAAGGACGCCAGACCAATGGATGGTAATTCACCAACTATTTTACATTTACCTATTTCCACATACGTGTACAGGCTTATAATATTCTTGTAGACGGAAATAATGAAGGGGAAGTTTGAGTACACTCCGTTCTCTTTTCCGAATGTGGTTGCGTTTTCCCCTTCGTTACTTCCTATACGTCTAGTAGAGCGTACTGCCGTTTCTAGCAACTTATGATTTTCAGCTGTCAGTTGACTTTTTATTAGTTTCTAACCTAGCCTAACCCATCCTATCCCAAAATCAGACTGAGTCATTCTGATGGGCTGTGTTAAACTTACAGCTTTAAAGAGTGGTGTGTTAGATGCTGTTATATGTTAAAATGATGGAGTTTTAGGTAAGTTAACTGTGTGGTGTAACCTATTGCAAACGCATTTATGAAGCAGATAAATCTATTGAAGAAATTGAAAAAGAACTCGTCAAGCAAGAGAAAACGTAAAATAAAGACTGGTGGAAAATGAAGACAACTCAGATGATCCAGACAGTGGCTATGGAACTCACCAAAAGACTTGAAAAACGATACAAATTATATAAGTTTAATAATAAAATTGCTTTTCCGGAAGGTTGCATTTTTTATTGCTTCGGTACCATTATTTCCTAAACTATTCAACAAATTTTTTATTAAATTTTTAACACTCACTTTCTGTTGTACTTAACAAAAATAAGAGAGAATTTTGTGATATTGGTCATAGAATAAATTATACAATGGTTTAAGGAAAGTTTTTTACATTGTTTTGGGAATACTGACAAAAATTCATAAATCTCAACGTAAGATACTTAGGCCTACTGCTTGTACAATTCTTAACGTCTTTATGAAGGTAGCGCAATAGCACTGTGAAAATTTCAGAAAGATAAGCTATCTTGAGCAGTGTTTTAGAAAAGTGTACCGAGAATGGCAAATCTAACGTGGACGAGATAGACACGATCTGATCCCCTTTAAAACAGTCATGCTAGTTGGCTTGGTTAGGTTCAGTTCATTGTCTTCATTAAAGTAGTGTTAGTTTAAATCTGAAAATTAAGAAAATTGTTGTGTTGTTTGAAAATAATTGTTTTGAAAACACACTTGAGATCAGAAAATTAAGATCTTTCTTAATTTTCAGATTTAAACTAACACTACTTTAATGAAGACAATGAACTGAACCTAACCAAGCCAACTAGCATGACTGTTTTAAAGGGGATCAGATCGTGTCTATCTCGTCCACGTTAGATTTGCCATTCTCGGTACACTTTTCTAAAACACTGCTCAAGATAGCTTATCTTTCTGAAATTTTCACAGTGTTATTGCGCTACCTTCATAAAGACGTTAAGAATTGTACAAGCAGTAGGCCTAAGTATCTTACGTTGAGATTTATGAATTTTTGTCAGTATTCCCAAAACAATGTAAAAAACTTTCCTTAAACCATTGTATAATTTATTCTATGACCAATATCACAAAATTCTCTCTTATTTTTGTTAAGTACAACAGAAAGTGAGTGTTAAAAATTTAATAAAAAATTTGTTGAATAGTTTAGGAAATAATGGTACCGAAGCAATAAAAAATGCAACCTTCCGGAAAAGCAATTTTATTATTAAACTTATATAATTTGTATCGTTTTTCAAGTCTTTTGGTGAGTTCCATAGCCACTGTCTGGATCATCTGAGTTGTCTTCATTTTCCACCAGTCTTTATTTTACGTTTTCTCTTGCTTGACGAGTTCTTTTTCAATTTCTTCAATAGATTTATCTGCTTCATAAATGCGTTTGCGATAGGTTACACCACACAGTTAACTTACCTAAAACTCCATCATTTTAACATATAACAGCATCTAACACACCACATGAACATTTGTATATTTTCATATTTCGTTAATTTTTCTGATTAATGTTTAATTATTATTTTATTGTTTCCCGTTTAACTGAAATATACCTATAGTTTCCGTTAAGGAAGGTTTATAATTTTGATTCCTTACTGATAACAAGTAACAGTACCATACTATAAATTCCTGCATTTTTATTATTAATAAATTTTAACTGTAGTTCAAAAAATAACAGTTTCTTTAAACCAAATATGTTATTCCAACTTTGTCGTGTTGGAAAACACTGAAAGGCCTCGTCCGGAACATGACAAGTAGGCGTTCAGCAAGTAAACACGACAAAGTTGGAATTACAGAGACTGCTAATTCAAATGACAAGATGAACAAAAAAGTTATTTTGAAACTTATTTTGTAAACAACGCAGGAATGTTGTTATGAATGATGAAATGTGTTTTGGATGTGCTGGTTTCATTGATTGTCGTACTGGTCCATTTTAGCAGACAGTAATCACGATCAGTTTAAACTAATTCTGTAATAAATTGTTACCGATGGAGAGGAACTGCAGAAAGTTGTTGACTGTGCCAAACAGGTGTACGGGAGGAGTACTGTGTGAAGGGCAGGGAGCGTCTGAGAGCAAAGGCCCGGGGGTTCAACGGCGCCGACCAGCACGCCCCCAGCCCCAAACCGCTCTCTCTCCCTCTACTGACAGTTGCCTCCCCCTACTCACAAACACGCACGCACGCATACGAGTAGAAATTTGAATGTTCGAACTGTAGCGGTACTTACAAGCTATACTTTCCAGTTAACAACCACAATTGCAAAGATAACATTATGCAAGTTTTCTCTGTGGCACTGCGCTACCCATCTCCCTTTCCTGCCGGCCTCTTGCTACTTCTACTACTACTACTACTACTACCACTACTACTATACTACTACTGCTACTGCTACTGCTACTACAACTACTACTACTACTACTACTACTACTACTACTACTACTACTGCTGCTACTACTACTACTGCTGCTGCTACTACTATTACTACTACTATTACTACTGCTACTACTACTACTACTACTACTATTATTACTACTATTACTACTACTACTAGTACCACTGCTGGTGCTGCTAACTCGATTTAGTTATTTAGCTATTTTATAATTTGTAAGAAATTGAATAATAGTGCTGCGTATATTAATTGTAATGTAATATAAATATTATGAATATATAATACATAATATATAATTATAATATAAGTAGGCTATATAATAAGGAGCACATACTTCATTTCAATTAAATGTTGCGTAAATCATATTTTTACATTGGAAAAAATTATTTGTTACATATTACTTGTATATGTATGTATACTGAAAATAAAACGACTTGTGATATGATTCTATTTATGTGCATTATAAATATCGTTTTCTTATAATAAAATACATTTTGACACTACTATGCCCTCGTCGCATTTAATTATCCGTTCACGCTTATTTGAATCTTAATTCTTTATAGCAAAAACTTTCTTACTTCAAACATATACGAGCAACGTTTTACACATTGAATCAATTCACTCGTCAATCGACACTGAAGTTCTCACTTTTGCCGTGTGTCCCACGCCACACCCAATTTTTATTATTATTTAATGTGATTCTAAACATAACTGTATTCAAGTTTTTGTTTGAATTTTTATAGAGTTTTTATTAGACTTAAGCATTTGATTTTGTTTATAAATTAGTGTGTCTCGTTCCAAGTACTGATTCAAGCAGTAAAAGGAAAAGGGAGGACGAGAGAGTGAGTTGAAGGGCCAGAAAGAGAGCGGAAAAGGAAAGATAGAAACCAATTATTTAATTATTTCTCCCTAAAATTGAGTTCAAGCGAGTGTGATGTCAAACTCATTTCGTTTCAAATACATTAGTCGGTTGTAAGTGTAAACCGACAGATATATAACGGTCGCTTAATAATGCTCCGAAACACCCTGTGACAAGTCAGTTCAACTTTCACCGACTGATCAGATAAACTGCGTTTCCTGGCAAAACAAAAAGTAGTAACTAATCGTTTCTTTTATTGGAATAAATGTTATTATAGCCTATGTAATATTCAGTAGCATACATGCTGTGAATCATAATCTATAAACAATCAGGGCAGACGCAGAAGTCATGACTATAGTATGCCAACTGGCATAAGCAAACAGGACAGATCTTACGTGAACGGGACATCATCTAAGCCAGCTGTCCTGACACTGTGAATGTGCCTAGAATTACAATATTACCTCTAATTTAATTTAACTTCTGATCAGAAGCAAGCACATCCATCACAATATAGCCTACTAATGAAAACCTTTAAACATTAAACAAGTCATTGATAAACTTAAAGTATATTGTATGAACGGAGCATGTAATTATCGTGGATACGAGTAGGTTTTTGACTTCGGGAGTATAAAATAAAAAGTACAGAAAGTTATAAGTACTTCGGTGCCGGGCAGGATGTAAACTAAGTACCAGAATGGCAAAAACAAAAAGAGCTGTAAGAAAACTTGAAAGCTGCTAAAATACGTTTTTATAAGTCAATTGTGGCTCAAAATGATAGAATATGTGTCCAACTATTGGAAAAGTCGGGCCTACCTCAGGATGGAATGCGTAAGCAGGACAGTCGCGGTAATACGTTTGAGTAGAGACGGGCAAAGCACACAACTCGCTTGTCCTATGTAAGACGGTGACAAAGAATCTGTCAAGTGGCAGAAATTCACTTGGTACAGAATTAGCAGAAAAAATAACCGGAATCTGTCAACAAGATGTAGCATACTTTGTTTAGAGTTAGAATCCTGGACCCATTCCTCACCTTCCTAGCAACCAGTCAGAAGCCAAAAGTTGCGAAGAATGAGTTAATAAATAGGAGTTACAGAAAGATAGGAAGAGTTCCTGAAGAGAATTCAAAGGTGTGTTTTTAATTTCAGTGTGCCAACAGCATGAACACCACAGCATACTGTAAGAAAAACTATTTTAACTATTTAAAAGTTTCAAAAAGGGGTTACTCTCTTGCAGGAATATAAAATAAAAATAATATAAATAACAAAAGTATATTATATAAACATGAGTTGAAACTACGTAATTGTAAATTATTTCAAAATTTTTATTTATTTTTTTTTATAAGTAGCTTTACTAACTCATTCTCTTTCTCAATGTAAAGAAATTTATATTAAAATTCAGTCAGTTTTAACTCTTTCCAGTCTAAGGTCGAATATATGTTGGCCAGTATACATTCGTTTAGCGGACACAGCTCGTATTTGCTCGCTTCACTGTCACATTACGGGTTTAGTGGTCATGAAATGGTTTCGTATTGATATACGATTGTATACAATGCACTCTGGTTTTAATTTTCATAAATATAATCAACTTTTAAACAGTTGATACAATTTGTTTGGAGCGTGGTTTTCAACCTGTTTCGTTTTGCATTTATCATTAGCGTATGTTCATTGACGTTTTTTCTAAATACAGCGAGTAAAGTATTAAACGCAATTAACGTAAAGCCTTCATGTATGCCAGAATGTTTCCAACTGCCTCTAGAACCTGGGCGTTCAAATTTTGTCTTTTATACAAAATTGATAGTTTGAAAAAACTAGTGTTACTTTATTTGCAGCATTGTGGATATATTAATGTGATATTTTAATAAAGCAATCTTTTAATTTTTATTTCATATGTAATATATGTGCATATGTAAAAAAATGTTAAGAAATACAGTAGGAAAGTAAGCAAAATCGGTCAGACTGGAAGGTAACTATACACTAAGACTGGAAATCCATATGATAAACAAACAAAAATCTTCTCAAATGCCAAGCGAAGTTGTTTTGAATCCCCAGTTTCTTATACGTAAACATATCATTTAAATATAAAAAGAATGTATTGTAGATCCTACTGTCAGTCACTGAGAGTGTATGGCACACAGAACTATAAAAATTGATAGATCATCTTTCCACCCGCTTATTTTCTTCTTATTAAAGATTATCTGAACGACCGCTTCTTAAATGTAACCTTACTCTCTCACTCTCTCTCTCTCTCTCTCTCTCTCTCTCTCTCTCTCTCTCTCTCTCTCTCTCTCTCTCTCTCTCTCTCCTCTCTCTCTCTGCCTCCAAATCCATTTAGAAGTACCATAAGGCATCGCTGTTGCCCCCTTCTTATGCATAATCTTCACAGTAGACAACCCTCAAACAGAGAACACGATTATCGTAACTTCTCCTGACGATACGTTTTCAGCACCATTGGTGTTGCAATATGGTGTAGCAAATGGCGAATAAACATCAACCAAGGCGGCGCGTCGTTCTGCTTGCAATAGTACCTATTACCTCGCCTAAAATTAGATATAGACCTAACACTTACCTGGAAGCCGCACATTACACCCAAAAAGTCATAGTTGAAACTTAAACTACAGCAACCTTACTGGCTTCTTGGATGAAAATCTAAATTGTCTGGTGAGGACAAACTACTGTTATACAGGACGATAGTCGCCCATTTAGGATTGCCCAGACGATCAAATCTGGATTCTGGACGCCAGAATGATAGGATTCTGGACGGCAGTCCGTAACGACATGCATACCGCAACTGTGGACGAGGAAATCAAAATGATAACGGCAGCTACGTGCAGAAGTCCCAAGAAGCAGTAGCCTTCAAACCAACCTTTCACACCATTAACTCAGGGTGTGCCGTCACCGGATTGTATTGTACTTTAATAAAATAGATTAAACAGATTCCTTGCCAACAGATTGTAAATATCAGATGAATATTTATTTAAATGCTTATTAATAAATAAATAAACATTATTGCAATAAACTGTTCGGCATTCGCAGATGACTTTGCTAGACTTTCTGAACATCTGACATTTGCAGTAACACAAGTTAATTTTGTAGAGGACATAGCCAGTAGAACAGGCTTAAGAGTTTCTGCACAAAAAACAAATGTCTCACGAACATTAAAAATCCGCCAAAATTCCTGCTAACAGATACTGGTCGAATAGAGAGGGTTAGAAAATGTAAGTATCTAGGGGAAATAATTCAAGAGAATGGTTTAGAAAAATCTGCTGTAGAAGAAAGGATTCATAAAATGGAAGAGCATATGGTATAACTAAAGATATTTACAATAAAAAGTGCATATCTAAAAATGCGGGAATAAGATAGTACAGTAGTGAGGTCAGAATGCCTATACGCAAGTGAATGTCTAGCATTGAATTATAATTTAAACAAACTGGAAGTATTGGAAAGACGAATTATTAGAAAAATATTAGGCCCACGAAAAACTTCACAAGTTTGGAAATGAAGAAGTAATGATGAAATATATCAGAATATAGATAATATAACAGAAACAATGAGAAAAAGAAGACTATTATTTTTTGGACATTTATATAGAATGGACGACAATAGGTTAACAAAGCAAATCTTTAAATATCTGTGGGGAAAGAAGTAAACATCAAGTTGACTTAAAGAAGTCAAAAAGGATTTAGAGAAAATAATATAAACGCAGAAGAAGCAATTGAAAGGGAAGTTTTTTGGGCAAAAGTGTTAAAAATGAAGGAGTTAAATAGACGTCAAATGATGTTTGAAACGATACAATGAACACTTAAAAACAAAACGAGACCAGATTCGAAAATGAATTTTTATAAAGTAATGGCAGCACGGCTGGACACTAATGGCTCCAATGAAAATATGAGGACCGAATATATTTTCATTTATTTAATTAATAAAGTTGTGTTAGTGGTTATAATCACAAACAGAATTATCACTGTTGCACACCACTGTAGAAAAATTATTCCGATTAGCGCTTTCAAGCTTCACAGCTCGTCGTCAGATCGGAAATAACCTGATCCGGAAATCGTTATTTCCGATCTAACGATGAGCTGTGAAGCTTGAAAGCGCTAATCGGAATAATTTTTCTATAGTGGTGTGTAACAGTGATAATTCTGTTTGTGAATATATTTTTAGTGGCTAATACAACAGAAGAGAAATGACAACGGTTGGAACTTCATAGATCGGTAGACAATTAATCTGACATTTGGCAGAAGACCTCTGGTTGAGTCTTGGTTACAGTGAAAACGCAGGAGGGTATAGTATCTCGTACGTGTTACGTGTACGCCAAAATAATCTATTCTATTGGTTTGAAGACGCGACAACAGTTCAGTGGAATCGCGTCAACAGTTGAAACCATTTAAATTCATCAACCGTTTGTAACGGCTCCACGGCTCCAGAGAATAACATCGCGTGCGGAAACGGATAAATTGCTCGCAAAGGGAAAAGACAACAATAAACAAAACGCAAACAATAACAGGAAATCCAAACACAGTGGACAACGATTATCGCAAGCAGTGAGTACAGTTGTAACGTGGCCAACGTTTCGCTAACCTAGTCAATTGGTCATCATCATAATCAAGTACATCCTATTAGAAGATGAGTGTAGACTGGCAATGCAAAATAGATACATTTGACATTTGAGAGGACTCTTTTTGTTCACTATTAAATTGGTCTAAAAGCGATTCAATGATTAATTAGAACATTACATTAAGATACAATTATTTTCCTTTAAGAAAGAGAATTACTTAGTACCTACACCTAATCATAAATCAAGCAAATGATAACGCTTTTGTAATTACATAAGATAGATCTAACTAATACTTTTTATACTATACTTTTGTTATTTACATTATATTTGTGCAAAGAGAGTAACTCCCTTTTAACACTTTTAATTAGTCGTTACGCTTTGTTGTACTCTGAACTATAACAGCACTTTCTTCTTCCTTCACCTTTGAACTCTCTTCAGGAACTCCTCTTCCCTGTGTGAATTTGCGTCAGTGTGGTTCTATCCAGCGGACTTAGACGGCAAGTAGCGCAGTTTCTTTATAGTTCTGTAGTTTCACGCTTGTTAGCGAACTAATCTCTCATTGGCTTAAGTCTGTGCTTGAATTTACACGGAAGACGACCACAGATTGTTTAGTGATACATTCTAACGATGGTAACTGTCCGATCTAACCCTTCTGAGTAATGTTTATGAATTTTGTAAAATATAAAATTAAACTGAAAATGGTTTTATTCGATCGCCTAAGCTCAGGGATTGTTCGCTGTCCAGCGAGCACTTGGCTGTGGGACTTCGGCTCTCCACCTCCAATCTTTCTTCTTCTAAATTTTCATCCCCATTCACACTTCCTTCACATTCTCTCTCTCTCTCTCTCTCTCTCTCTCTCTCTCTCTCTCTCTCTCTTACTCGTGTGGTAGCTGTACAGCCGGTTCAGAAAATGCTGGACAACACCT
Source organism: Magicicada septendecula (assembly GCA_034769895.1). Classification (NCBI taxonomy): domain Eukaryota; kingdom Metazoa; phylum Arthropoda; class Insecta; order Hemiptera; family Cicadidae; genus Magicicada; species Magicicada septendecula. The sequence goes on from CM068376.1 coordinate 41,968,971, forward strand.
TCTTGTAGTTTGCCTTGTAACACACACAAGTGTAGTGTTATTGCTAAGTGCGTCTCTAACTTCCAATTCTTACTCCACAAGTATACTGTATGTGTGTGTGTGTGTGTGTGTGTGTGTGTGTGTGTGTGTGTGTGTGTGTGTGTGTGTGTGTGTGTGTGTGTGTGTGTGTGTGTGTGTGAGAGAGAATACAACATGCACACACATATACACACACTATCGGAGTTTGAGTGTATCGGTTGTTGTATTCTTGATGTTTTGACATACTTCTCCGTCTTTCTCAGGAGTGGGGCAGTTTACACACGTGCTACAGTCTCTTTTCTAAATCTGTTAATGACTTAATAAAATTGTCAAGATGTATTTTTTAAGGGACGAACTTGTGTGTGTGTGTGTGTTCTCCAGATGTCGTATGATTGCCCCTTTCCGGGTTGAGTCCCGTGCTCTACAACGTTTCGACAGATCTATCTTTACCATTTGCCAAATTTTTCCGATGAAGATGTGCTGAAACGGCGAAACACAAAGCGGTGCAAGACAACAGACTAGGAGCTAGGCGTAGTACGGCATAGTCTGGCCAGCACTACGGCCCAGGATGCCGGGACTTGAATCCCAGACTTCCAGATTAATACCCATTGGCCAACTGCCAACATTAAAGTTTCGAATTTTCTGTTAGGTTTATTTGCTAGGTTCACGTTAAATGTGGAACAAAAGGACAGTGGTTTAGGAAAAACCTTTGAAGGGCAGTAGTCCTATATCGTTCCTTCATATTTCCTCAACCGTTCTGCTACTACCCTTAAATATGTGAAACACTTAACAAATCCCTCCTTCTATATGCACGTTTTACGCTTACTGTATGCGATGATAAGTTATCTAAATTTTTATAATACATCATCAAAACACACAGAAGTAACAATGAAAGATGCCGACGTAATTAGACATTCAGGAGCCCAGGGAAAAGTTTCAAGGTTGGCCTTCTGCTTACACACGCATACTATAAACATGTACAAAGAAAATTTGTATAGTTCAAATAAATTTTATATTTTATTTTTAATGTTACAAAATCATATTTAGCTCCGATGCAAAGATTTCACATTTCCGGAAAAGTTTACCTTTACCTTGCTTCAAGTCTATTCAGGAACTACAGGTCTAACTTAAAATTTTTCCTCAGAAAACGTTTTCCATAGTAAGCCTATAACGTTCCTAAGTCAAACTCTTACGTAAGCGAACGTTGCAAAAATGAGCAGCAGATTTTCAAGTGCTTTGTAAAACTGAAAAGTAAAGTTCATGAGAGACCTCGTTAAGATAGCGGAATCTTTTCTTTGTAGGACATTAACGTTCCACGATCCCTCTGTAATCTAAACGTATGTACCCAATCGGTTTCTGAGCAATTCAAAGTAATCCAGGAACACTTATAAACGATCGCGATATGCAAAAAAGCAACGCTAGATTTGTAGTGAAAAGGATTCTCCTGAATCTAATTATGTTGGACAGGATACTTTTTTAATCGAGTCTAATTTCTTTCGGGTACTGAGCAGTAACCCTTGTTTGAAAGTAATCCAGGAACACTTATAAACGGTCTCAATATGCAAAAAAGCAACGCTAGATTTGTAGTGAAATGGATTGTCCTGAATCTAGTTATGTTAGGCAGGATACTTTTATAATCGATTTTAATATATTAACCGATAAAATGAACGTTTACACTTTTTATCTGATCAAAGATAAAATGTGAGAGTTGGAATTATGTGGCGATATTAGAACAGGAAAAGTAAGCAAATTGATTTCAGCTACACAAATAATTTCGCCGGTCCCAGTAAAAATCCAAAACGATGTCCCATAACGCAAAAGATCCCACTATTGATCCCCTGATAGTTAACTTTTGCCATATCCTCATCTCTAGTTCTTTCCTCTATTTCACAGTTATGCACACAACATCTTTAATAATGACAGCGATACTAACGTGTCTCAAATGACGATCGTTTCGATTTAGGAGAAACAGGGATACATTCGAAGCGATTCTGACGGTATGGTTAATATTCGGAGGAAGAATAAAGAAATATCGTTACGGAGAACCATACATGACTTCCATGTTCTAAGATTAATATTTAAAATCATTTAGGAGAAACAGGGATACATCCGAAGCGATTCTGACGGTATGGTTAATTTTCGGAGGAAGAATAAAGAAATATCGTTATGGAGAACCATACATGACTTCCATGTTCTAAGATTAATATTTAAAATCATTTTCGAAATGAAATATTTCCTTAGAAACTGCTTCTTTCTACTTACTGCTTCAGCCTTAACCACAGTACTGTGATCACTAAAGTATACCACCTCACGTTATCGCACTCCATTTTCGCAGATGATGGAAGTCGATGGCACTGCCGAAATGTCTGGTTTTGCAGAAAACATTGGACTACGGCCAAACAGCCCGGGAAGGAATTTTAACAACAAACTACTTCTTTGTTGCCGATAACGTAGTACACATATAACAAATTAGCCCCTCACCCTTCAACTATAATTTTCATTTATAGAAAATTACCCCACCCCGTTCAACTAGCCTCTTCATTTATAGATGTTCACCTATGTTTCTACGGTGGATTATTATGATCTTCTTATCAGGATACTTTATTTATCAAAATTAATTACTTTACTCTTGTTAAAACATAAAACCTTGCAGGTAAACTACCCCTTTTCCTTAACCGATCATCACCAAAATAAACAGATCTTGAGGGCTCTACAATTCAGTAACGTATGCAAGAAATTATTTGATTCTGTATGACTTTACGGCAGTCATCGTTCGTCATAGAAAAAATTACCCTTGTTAAAACATAAAACGTTGCTAGTAAACTACCCCTTTCACTTAACCGATCTTCACCAAGATCAATAGACCTTGAGTCCTCTACAATTCAGGGGTGTATGCAAAAAATTATTTGGTTCTGTTTAAATTTGGGGCTGTTATCGTTTGCCATAGAAAACATTCCACACACACACACACACACACACACACACACATTTCAAAAACTGACTTTTCTTCATGTTTTGAGGGTAGTACAATCAGAATCAGCCGTCATCTCGAACACGATTTTTTTCGCCATGACCATACTTCCATTTCCTTATGGAACATGGATGTAAAAATGAAAATGCATGGATTCTATCGACTTGGAATTGCAAACTAAACTGGTCTGAATCTGTAGCTATAATGAGTGCCACTGTTGTTTAACATATGTGGGTTTATAGAAAAAGCAATAAAAGAAATAACAAAGTCATTTAAGACTGGAATAGTCGTAAAGGGAAAGAGTTAAGGTTTGGCTATTACACTTTTCTACTTGCAGAAAACAGGGAATATTCAGAAAAGGTATTAAATGGTATGGAAAATTATTAGAAAACAAAATTTGGCTTAAAAATAAAAAAACAAACCTTACTAAACCTCTAGAAAGGAAAGTGGGGATCCTTTAAATATTAAAATGGCTTTTTGCAGAAGAAACATTTGTTACTGTCAAATATTGGATTAGAAATTAGGAAGAAACTACTAAAGTTATATGTTTGGAGGAACGCACTATATGGATGCGAAGCCTGCCCTAGATCCAGAATTTAATACACCATTAACTACAGCCGTCTTCAGCATTATTATTAATAATTTTACGTACAAAAATACTGTATGTATTTTTTAATTAATACTACGTTTCAGTGTATATAAACTGCACGATACAAGCCGTCTAAGATAACTTTACCTTTTTTAAAACATTTTCAATTACAAATTGCCACAGTTACTGAACTGAAACCGATTCGCTATAGCGAACGTGACAACAGAGAGATTCACGTCAAGGATTCGTGAAGAACAAAAAAGGACAAACTGAGGTAAGTAAGTGTCCTCCAGGAGTCGGTCACAAATTCCGGAAGTGATGACACCGGAAATGACAGTGACACGCGATCCATCAACAAGCCTGTTAGATATACAGATAACTAAACTGCGTTCGCTTCAAGAAGACTCTTAATAGTCTTGTTCCTTGTATTTGCAAACAATCATGTAGGAAACCGCTCCAATGTAGCTAAGGTTACATACCATGAGGCCTATCTCCAAAACTGTTAACTCTTGACATTTTGTAAATACTGTTACGACGGTCTACTTGATCGTCGTGTGGTACAGTGGAAACAAAATACACTACACCAATTAAGTCACTAATCACCACCTTTAATTTTTACAGTTAAACAGTTTGTAATTAACAACACAGTCTCGTAAAACAAATCAAATAAAAATTGTTCACACGCAATAAAATGTTAACTAATATTAAACACAATTGTATTACAATTATACCGCCCGATTATAAAACGCAACACTCCACTTGAACGTACACAGTAATATATCGCCCGGTAATAACTCGAACCGCACTGTAAATATATCGCAGCTATACTGAAAATAAAGCCGCTGCCGCCATGTATTTATACCTCCGCTCACAGACCAGAACGTTCCAAATTGCATCTTAGCGCCAGTGTGTACTACGTAATTAATTGCGGCCTTGACACAGTCCGCGCGGCTGGCGGCTTTGAGAAAAATCTCGCGAATGCGTCCCAGAGTCACGTATGCCACACACATTAGAGCGAGATTGTTCTGGCACATTCGACAAACACGTAGACTGTTCTGTAATGTCGTAACACTGCCTCCTCCTTAAGCCTGTTCGTCCCGAACTGGCAAAACGTCTCTGAAGTAATATTTGGTCAGGCGATGTAGGTAGACGACCTTGAATTTCCGCTGTCCTTCCTGTTGAATCCAATAGGCAACATCGTTGATTCTTTTTTCACAGTGATGGGTCCTTCCCAGTTAGACTGAAGCTTAGGTGAGCGACCACGACGGCGCTTTGGGTTAAACAATAAGACCTGATCTCCTTCTTGGAAACCCACATTATTGCTGCGAATGTCATACCTAGTTTTCATTTTATCACTGGCAATCTTCAGCTGTCCTCTTACCAGGCGATTCATTTCTCGCAATTGGTTTTCTAATTGCGAGGAATAGTTCTGTGGCTCTTGGGACTGAGTCTCAGGTGATCCGAACATTAAGTCCCCAGGAAGACGAATATCCCGCCCAAACACTAATTTTGCTGGAGTCATGCCGGTTGTGTCGTGTACTGATGATCTATTCGCCATGAGGAATAGTAGTATACGTTGGTCCCAGTCTGTTTGGTTCTCGTCAACAACCTTCGGAAGATGCTGCTCAAGTGTCCTATTGAATCTCTCAACCATCCCTTCCGACTGAGGATGCAGAGGCGTTGTCCTGGTCTTTCGAATTCCGAGTAGACGGCATAATTCTTTAAACACTTCTGATTCGAAATTTCTCCCTTGATCTGTATGGATTTCCATAGGGGCTCCATAAAGGCAACAGAAGTTGTGAATTAACTGCCTTGCCACAGTGGTAACCTCCTGATTTGGAATTGCGTAGGCTTCCACCCACTTAGTAAAGTAGTCACCTACAAACATGATGTATCGGTTTCCATCGTCAGTAACTGGGAATGGTCCAGTAATGTCTACGGAAATTCTCTCGAAAGGCAGACCAACATCATACTGTCTCATTTTTCCACTGCTTCTGGTTTGTGGGCCCTTGCTTGCAGCACATATTTCACACGTCCGAACCCATTCCTCTACGTCGTGGCGAAGATGAAGCCAGTAGAATCGCTTCCGTATTTTGTCAAGGGTTTTGTGAACGCTAAAATGGCCTCCAGATGTTCCATCATGCATCTCCTTTAAACAGACTGCATTTTACTTCGGGGAACTATCAACTGCGTGACCACGTCTCGTCCATCTGCACTTTCCCAAACCCTTTCCAGGAATCCGTTTTCTAAGGTGAGAGATTCCCATTGTGCTCAGTAGCCCTTCAGCACTTCGGAACCATGGCAGATGTCTTGCCAATCCGGGTGGCGACCTTCCTCTTTTGCTGTCAAGATCGGTCCAATGTCTTCATCAGTCATCTGTTCTTGTCGACAGTCTTGTGTTGTTCAGCCATCTGCCAAGAAATCTACAGTGATGGCTTGAACATTTTCGCTAGAGTTTTGTTCTTCCTTTCTGTGGCAATGTCGGCAGTTTTCCGGGCACGGTCTTCGTGATAAGCCATCTGCATTACCATGCAGGCGCCCCCGTCGATGTTGTACCTTGAAGTTGTACTCTTGCAGATGTTCAAGCCACCTTGCCGACTGTCCTTACGGATTTTTAAAGCTCAAGAGCCATTCAAGCGCGGCATGGTCGGCACGTAGTGAAAACTCTCTTCCATAGAGGTATTTATGGAAGCGCCCCAATGCTCGGACGATTGCCAGCAACTCTGTCCTTGTAACGGAACAATTTCTCTCCGGTTTAAATAGTTCTTGCTGTAATACGCTATTATTCGTTCTTCACGGTTTTGCACTTGAGACAAAACTGCTCCTAGACCAGTATTGTTTGCGTCTGTGTCCACAATATACTTCCCTTCGGAAGCTGGGAAAGCGAGAATTGGCTGCGAATATAATGCCATTTACAAAGTCCTAAATGCTTGATCACACTCCCTCGACCAATGGAAGTTTCGTTTATTTTCCATTAGCTCATGTAGTGGTTTAGCAATAATAGCGAAGCCATTCACAAAACGTCTGTAATATAAGCATAACCCCAGGAAACTCCTAACTTCGTGTTTACTCTTCGGCACTGGGCAGTCTCTTACGGTGTCTACTTTATTAGGATCCATGCTAACACCCGCTGCCGAAACCAGATGGCCCAAATACTGTACTTCTTTCTGGAATAGAGAACATTTCTTCGGGCTCAGCTTCAGTTGGGCACCGTAAATTCTAGTTAAAACCTCCTTAAGGTTTTCCAAATGGTCTTTGAAAGCCTTCCCTATGACTATGACATCGTCTAAATAAACAAGGCAAGTTTTCCAAGTCAGGCCTCGGAGTACCAGGTCCATCAATCTTTCAAATGTTGCCGGTGCATTACAGAGTCCAAATGGCATGACGTTAAATTGGAATAAGCCACTTGGGGTCGAGAAAGCGGTCTTTTCTTCTTGTCTTCTTGATGAAGACCCACTTGCCAATATCCACTCTTCATGTCCAATGTGGAAAACCACTGTGCTCCAGACAACGTGTTGAGTGTATCGTCAACGCGAGGTAATGGATAGCAGTCTTTCTTTGTAACGTCATTTAACCTTCGGTAGTCTACGCAGAAACGCAATCCACCATCCTCCTTCGCTACCAGCACTACAGGGGAAGACCAAGCACTTGACGAAGGTTCAATTACTCCCTCTGTGAACATGTCCTGTACTAACCGAGACATTTCCTCTTGTTTAGATAATGGAGGGGTTTGGTGTATCGGTGTTGTGTCCCCGGTATTGATGCGATGTTACACATGAGAGGTTCTTCCCAGTGACTGTCCCCGAACTGCAAAACAATCTTTGAATTCATGTAAAAACTGTCAGTTTTTACCTCAAGAAGTTCTAGAGAAGGTAGAAGTTCTTTTACCTCACCACTTGAGAGGTCGTTAGAAGATCTTTTCAATAATTCTTGCAGTTCCTCCGGTAATTTGGAATTATCCGAAGCACTGGAACTTCGTGGCGTCATTCCGGCTACCCAGGCCACAGGAGTCAATTTGGCTAGGAGCGTATTGCTTTGTAAAGTGATAGCTTGATACAAAATATTCGCCACTCTAATAGGTACATTTCCGGTTTCGTCAGGTTTTACTAAACTTCTGGCAATTAGTATGCCCGGTGTGCTGACTAACTGGGGTTCGAATATAGAGCACTGGTTCCCCCAGTATCTACCTCGTTTCTAACCATGATGATCTTTTCGGAGTTTGGCGGAACAGTTACTGCCACTTGGTTTATGACGTCCATCGATTTTTCTGCTGTCGTCATTGTTGATAGCATTACCTCTTCGCCTCCGATTCTTAAGACATTGTTTTTGAAGTCGACTATAAATCCGTATGCGTTCATAACGTCCACACCAAGAATTGCTTCATCCACAGTGTCTGACACAAGTACTTGATGATTAAACTCAAGTCGACCGAGGCGTAGGTGTTTCTCCACTTTTACATTCACTTTTACAGGCCGTCCAGTAGCTGTTCGCAAGCTGCAAGAGCACCAGATTGGCTTGAGATCTTTCACCACGTCGGGGCGCACAATAGAAACTGTTGCGCCTGTGTCAACTGTAATCGAGGTTGGCCTTTCTTGAACAAATCCGGTAACTACCAAGCTCCCGCTGTTTTTCTGAAGTGTAGAAATTGCGTATTATCAAGGGCCTTCGAGCCTCCAGTTCGTCAGCACACGCCCCGTTGTACCGACTACCGCTCGTTTCCCTGCTACTGAATTCTAACCCGACAATCTCGTTGTAGATGTCCAGGTCTCCCACAACTATAACACTTCGGTCTTCCATCCTTTCTTATTTTATTCTGTAGCGCCGACCGTCGAGTCTCTGTTCCTTGTTCTTCTTCCTCATCGTCTGTGCCGTCGCGATCTTTTAGCGCGCGCACTTTATGACTTGTCGAACCAGACGCTGATTTGGCGGCCTCAAATTGCAAAGCATGTACCAGGGCGTCCGCACTGTTCTGGTGTCTTGGCATTCGTAACACTTGCTGTAGTTCGTTATCTCGGACACCGGTAGTAAATGTTGCATCGCAAAACTCGTTCGAAAATCTTCTGGCGATTCAGGATAGGCCAGTCTAATTAGTCTGTCGATACTTGCTTTAAACTCTTGAAGGCTCTCCCCGGAATGCTGTCGCGTTGCTCTCAACTGGGTGCAGCACATATCTCGCAAATGTTTATCACCGTACCGTAGTTCTAGAGCTTTTATCAATTCCGCATAGATGTTTTGGCTGTGAGGTGGCACTTTCTGTAGGTATTCTGCCGCGGGTCCTTCTAATGCAAGAACAAGTGAAACAGCCTTGTCTTTCTCTGTCTAATTATTTGCGCATGCAGCAGCTTCAAATTGGCGGAGGTACGTTGCCCAGTGACTGCTTCCGCCAAAGGTTGGAGCTTTGACATAAACTGTCCCTACTTCAGGCAAAGTGACTTTCTCTATTAACTTATTTTCTGCGTCTTTTTCTGTCTTTATCATTGGTACAGTCTGTTCAGAAATTTGTTTTGGTTGTATTTTCATGAACTGCTCAACTTCACTTTTAATTTGTTCTCTTATGTTTGCCATTGAGTTTTCTACTGCAGATATTTTATTTGACACAGATTCTTCTATGACAGATATTTTTGTAGACATTGAGTCTTCAACAATCGTGACAGATTTTTCTACTTCAGCTATTTTTAATGTCATTGATTCTTGTACCTCCGATATTTTAGTAACTTGATTATTAAGCTCACCTCGTAGGAGACCCAACTCTGCAGCAGTTTGTTCTTGTGTCTGCTTTTGCTCCTGTATTAACTCCTTGATATCTTCTGTTTCACGTTTACGTTCCTCTGCTTCCTGCTTACGTCGTTACTCTGTTTCTTCCCTTTCTTGTCTTCGTTCTTCTTTTTGTCTTTCTTCTGTTTCTAGCATTATTGCTTTTTAACGTTCCTCAGCCTCTTCTCTTTCCTGCCTGCGTTTTTCGTCCTGTCGTTTTACTGCTTCTTCCACCTCCTGCCTGCGTTTCTCATCCTGTCGTTTCTCCGTCTGCAACAACAGCGCCTGTAAATATTCCATCATCTGACTGGCATTCATTGTTTTCTGATTAATTACGAATTACACTCGTCTTGTACAAAGTGTCCACTGTTTCCACTGTTAACCGTTCTATCCCAGTTCTGACACCACTGTTACGACGGTCTACTTGATCGTCGTGGGTACAGTGGAAACAAAATACACTATACCAATTAAGTACTAATCACCACCTTTAATTTTTACAGTTAAACTCTTTGTAATTAACAACACAGTCTCGTACAACAAAACAAATAAAAATTGTTCACACACAATAAAAGGTTAACTAATATTAAACACAATTGTATTACAATTATACCGCCCGATTATTAAACGCAACACTCCACTTGAACGTACACAGTAATATCGCCCGATAATAACTCGAACCGCACTGTAAATATATCGCAGCTATACTGAAAACTAAGGCTGCTGCCGCCATGTATTTATACCCCCGCTCACAGACCAGAACGTTCCAAATTGCGTCTTAGCGCCAGTGTGTATTATGTAATTAATTGCGGCCTTGACACAGTCCGCGCGGCTGGCGGCTTCGAGAAAAATCTCGCGAATGCGTCTAGAGTCACGTATGCCACACACATTAGAGCGAGATTCTTCTGGCACATTCGACAAACACGTAGACTGTTCCCGTAATGTCGTAACAGTACTAATTACCTTCCCTTCATGTATGAGGTCTGGTTACCAAAGAAAGAAAGTTAAGTCGTTTCCAAATGTTTGTATTTAAGGAGGCTCATGTTAATTAAATGGAGTTTAGCTTATCAGTTAGGCGCAATTATTGCAAAACTTATTCAAGATATATTATATAAAACTGTTTCCTCTAGAGGATAAACACACGAAAGACTCTGTGAAACACGCGTATTGATAAAAAAATAATTAGGGTGATTTTTATAAAACGCTTTATTTAATCCAAAATTTTGTCTTATCCTTGAAAACAAAAATGGTATTTACATTAGAGAGATTAGTGCCAATTTCTGGTTCAGTATAACAGTTTAGCATGTTTCAGTACAAAGTTATATGCACCTAAAATATGATATGATAAATATTTAAGTACGGAAAATCCCGTTTGTCATTTTGTATATTTTTAAAATGAGTCTACACCATTCCCTTCTCTGTCGATAGGGCCTACTTTATAGCTTCCTTTTCTCCATTACACTCCCATTAATTCTTCCCAACACACTATTCGTTCCAAGATCCTTACTTTATAGACATTTTTAAATTATTGAAATGATTTCGTGAAGTAGGTTCAGTAGCTTAATGGACGGTGTCACGTGAAATGCACACATAATATCATATGTGCCAAAATATTTTACAATATAAAATATACAAACGCTACTTGCTACAGTCAATTTCTTTATAAAGAAATTATTTAACATTTATTAGTATTTTACAATAAAGATATATTGTTTCTTTACTTGGAACATGTTTCGGAAATTAAATATTTTTCCCATCCTCAGCCATCTTGGTTTTGATCTTGTCGAAAATTTGTGTAGAGGTTAGTTGTTTCTATGGCTTCCTGTTGGCTTTTAGTAGTTTAAATTGGTATTAATGTGTGTGGGTGTGGTATATATATAATATATACTTATACTTATATATAATATATATAAATATTTTAAAAATGGTGTCTTATATATTTTGAGATACCTGAATAATACCTGAATAAACACAAATGAACACAAAACACGACAGAATTACGCTGAAATTTACATAAACTGCCGTTAGTATTGGCGACACAGATGCATGTATTTCCTGACATTTTCCGTCCCAAAGCGTTCAAGAGGGTAGTAACTGTAATAAATCCGGACCCTTTTTGTGTCTGCTCTGCAGGAAGCGATCAACTTGCCAATCACACAATTACAGTTGAATGTCGGTTGTTCTTCAGGGACGGTACCAAGAGGATTATTAAGTAGCGAGACACTATTTCTTAGCATTTGAAATTCTTTGAATTTTATGTTAAACTCATTTATGATTCCTTTAATATTTGTATCAGATTACAAAAAAAATCATGTAATTTATAATTTTTAAACTCTTCTCTTATTTGCCGGTAGCTCGTAAAATGAACCAATTTATTTTTTTTCAAAAGAACATTTCCATATTATTAAAGTAATTTTAAAGTAATTATTTTAAACTAATTAACGTTAAATAGTTTCAACAAGTAAATAGACCAATTATTTAATTGGTTACCCAAGATGAGATAGAAGACAGAATAAAAAGATACCAATAACAAACGTATGAATTGTAAAATAGGGAATACAAATTCAATCTCGGACGCACAATGTAATATGCTGTTTTATCTTTATAATTTGAAAAGTTTGTCGTTTTTTTTTTGTAGAAATTAGAAAATCCGAGGACTGTGACAAATCGATGTAGGGACTTCCACCTGCGATCGCGGAGTATCATTTCACACTCCACTGGTTTTCTTACTATTTCCTTAGTTTTTTGTGAAATCCTGGGAGTCTCTGATATGCATAAGGTTTCTGTCCGATACTCATAGTTCTCCGCTGTATTGTAAAGTAAAAAGGGAATCAGATAAACGTTATAAAATTTCATAATTTGAAGAAGCCTTAAAATAATTTTTTACCCATATATTCAACATTAACCACATATTTTATTCAAAATAAAATTAGGCTTATACAGAACGTCTTTTGTTATTTTAATTTAACTAGTTTGTAGCTTTAGCACTCCGCCTAATACGCAACTCTCCTTTTCCTCCTTCCTCACTTTCAGCTTTCCGTTCCATTTATCGATTAGGGATTACCACAATTGTGCCGACACATGGATGCCCACAGAAGTTGATTTCTAAAATTATAGGTGCCGGAATAAAAGTTGTACAGACACAAATATACTTATATTTTATATTAGCGTATAAGTTTACATCTGGTTATTACAAAAAGGTCTACATTTATAAAGCCTTATAAAATATGTAACATACGTATAAACTTGTATCTAAACAGGTAATAAAGTTTACTGATATTTGGAAAGGAGCTTCATCGTCAGGTTACTCGCACGAAAATCAAAAACATGCCACTCATGATGGCTTCATCCCGGAGCCTCAATCAAACTCTAAATGATGGCAACTTTGTCGTGTTTACTTGTTAAACTGCTGCTTATCATGTTCCGGACGAGGCCTTTCAGTGTTTCCACCATTTTCAAGTCCTAAACCATCTAAGGGATGGTTTCTGTGATTCGGACGTTTTAAAAAAAATGTCCATAGTTTCATCATTGTGTCGTCATATTGTTTGTTTCTTGACCTTTCCTTACGCTTTGTGTCCAGTGCTGTATGATGGCCAGAAATCAGCCCTCACACATTCACTTGAAGATATTGCTATTGATTCAATAGCATATTTCAAGGTAGAAAGACTATCCGGAAAATTTCTGGAATGCACATATTCTCGGAAGCTCTCAATCGGAAGCCTTTCATGTAGTTTTAATTTTTAAGCAAGTTTTTTTACTTCATTTTCCCCATGGTTATTGGGACATTGCTTGAACGATAGTAGTTAAGATAAAGAATAGTGCTGGTGTTTGATTTTAACAAATGTTTAGTTTTTTAATGGGGCTGATGAGAGGCACAATTTAAAAAGTAGTAGTAAATTTTGTAATAATTAGTTTTTTTTCATGTATTTTTTCGGTAATTTATTTTTGGATTCGAGAGGTACCGAAACGCCGTTCCGGAGCGTTCACCCTGATATCAAGCCTGTCATACCCATACATACCCTGTCTGTTCTGGAAGATTTCTGTCCCTAGAATGGTGACTAGCGCTTAATTTCAAACATTGGTATCACTGTACCACACATCTTACAACAGTATAACATCACGAAGTAGCCAAACAGTACTTTCAGATCACAGAATACACCTGACGGAAAGGATGACACAAATGAAGTCACTGTTTATGTTCAGAATAGAGGAAGGAAGTACGACTTTTCCAGAAGGAAGGAAAATGACAAGGGCATATACAAATATTCTAAATTACCTACCATTGAATAGAGAAATACAATAACCGACACTCGTGGATTATAAAAGTAAATCTAAATCAATATATTTAAAATAAGCTATTACAGAGACGCGTGCAGTATATAATCCGTTTGTATTTTACACTAGCGTAGAAAATTTCCCAGTCAGGATTCATTGCTAATCTAACAATCTAATCTATTTGGGAAAAATTGCTATCAGTATACACAAACACGTTTATCAAATAATTGTTCAGTTGTGTTTGACATTTCTTTTGTATTCATACGAAGGTCCTGATGATGACAATAAACATTGTCGAAACGTCGACATAAATAAGTTAAAATTTGTGTTATATTTTTTGACCGATCCTCACAAACACTTGACCGGAAAAATTTCGAGATAAATATTATGTTTGCATTTAGTCTGTTACCCTACATGAAGTTTTACCATTTGAATAATACAGTAGTCTATTTTCATCCCCTTTTTAGATCAAAGAATTGTAAAATTATCAAAACTGAACACGACGTTCTTATTTTAGTTAAAATTCTCTTTAATTTGAGGTCCCACGCGGGTTTTTGCTATTTTTGTTTACAAAATATACCACTAAAATTTTTGCCTCCCGCCCGCTATGTCAAACTCAAAACCATTAGGAGTCTTTGGTGTAGAAGTGTGGACACGGACGTAAGTTTTATGAAAATCAGTGAATGCATTGAAAAGGCTTAGTAAGAGAGATAGACATATAGACTGATAGTCATACAGATCTCGTTTCGCTCATTCAAGTCTAAGAGATGCTCTGTGAAATCAGGCTCCTTTATTCGCGCCTAAACAAACTTTTCTTATTGACTGTACCGCATTATGTAAATTATCTGGTAATTTGAGTTGTCATTAGCTTATTATGCGTTGATGTCGCATGTGTGGACAACATTGCATGCCAGTAACTCAGTTGTGTAGCATGCATAATGATCCCAAACTACTACCCAGTGGCAATAAGTAAATGCACAACTGTATCACCGTTTTGACAAAAATGTCTTCAATATTAGTTAATATCAAATTTAACAATTGAAATTTTATAAAATTGTGAATACAAATCATCTTATGTATGGTTCCTAGCGTTAGGTGAAGTGACCATACGACGTTTATCATTACTTACGAAAATGTCTGTTAATGGTCTATTTCTAGTATTTGTCACCTGAGTTGTTGGTCTACAGAATAACGATATTAGATCAGCTCGGGACGCTTCGTCGTAGGAATGGGAAACCGAGAGGTACCCAACTGCGGGAAAACCATCCACGTGAGGGTGGCAGCTCATCGATCGACCTGCGGATGAGCCACAGAACCGCAAGGGATCGCAACTTTGTCTGTAGGCGAAAGTAACTACGTTTGGCGTAGGAACACAAATAAACATTTAAACACCAACATGTAACTACCAAAAATAACCTTTTACAAGACTTTTGGACGCTGTAGGCTCCCTGTAGGTTCATATTTGAATCTGTATTCTACACTTATATAGGGATTATTTTCTTTAAAATACAACTCAAATTAATAGTAATCTATTAAAGGTAAAGATACGCAATTCTATTACAGGTTGTATAATGCTTTTGTTAGAAAGTGTCGAAAGTGTCTGATAGTACAGTTCTGAATTAATGCACTCTTTTCTTCATATTTAGAACAGTTCTGTGGAGCATGTCTCTTCCTAATTATGGATACGCTCCATTCAGCTCTGGAATAGAATTATTTGGAATACAAGCCCCCTTTACATAGTCCCAGTAGAATAAATCTACTGGAGAAAGATCACGGCCATAAGCCCTTGGAGCTATGTAAGTCTGTCAACACAAACATCTTTGAAGACCTCCGTTGTTCTTGCGCAACATTATAACATTCCCAAGGAGGAGACTTTCCTTAACATCTTGTGGAGTCTCCTCATTTACGTAGCTGATTATGTTTCCCAACAGATGCAGAACCAGCTTCAAATTTTCTGATTAAACAATGGATCCACGTTTTGTTTGTTACACTCTTTTCAGTGTTTTGTTAACTGAAATTAAAGCTTTCCTAGCAGTATAACGTTTAGTAATAAGTACTCTTTCTTCTTTGTTCAAAACAATTTCCGTATTCACACAACAATAGTTAAAAGGAACTAGTTTGAGTTAGACTTCCAACTTTGTGATCCTAAATGTTTATATTATCCCTCATGACAAATTGTTTTCTTGAGAAATATACTCACCAAATTATATTTACGAATAATGTTAGATGTGCAAAGTTCTGTGCTACGTTTCGAATGTCACCGTAACTCTGCAAATAAAGTAAAACTGCGCTCCTGTTTTCTGTGGTGATTAAAAAAGAAAATTTATTTCCTCATCGACAATCCGCAAACTGGCACAGAGTCAACTGTGGGCAAATTGTGTAACAGATGAAACAGATCCCACAGAGTAAAGGTCACTGACGCACAAAGTTCTTGTCTGCACTTGTATCGAACAGTCCTATCCAACTTACAAGCGCCTGAGTACAACGAATAAACTCAGGAACAGTCGATGAAATTACAATAAATGCCTTAAAGCAAAAAACCCAGACTTTAATTGTAAACAATTAAGAAGAAGTAATTTACACATTTAAATTATCTTACTACATATAGTACAATGTGTATCATGATGAAGCTATAAGAAAGATATTACACACAGTGTAGATATTATGTAAGTAGATCTTACATAAAATCTACAGTGTCAAAACTGAGGTGGATCTGGTGCGGCCAGTAAAGCTGGGTGAGGCAGAGAACCTCTGAGGTTCTTGACTTGTGGAGACAATATTTCACACTTTCCAAATATCGACGTCATCTTCTGTCAAAAAGTTTGCAGATTTCGGAATCGTTCACGAGTTCAGAAGTCCGCCCCTTTTTTTGCCCGGTCTGCAGCAAGGGATCAAACACGATTTTAGTTGAATGTCGATTGTTCTTCAGTACAATATCAATAGGATTATTACGCCGCTGTTCATCATTTGAAATTCGTTGAATCTTATATTAAACTCGTCTATGATTTTCTCAATATTTGCATCAAGTTCTGAAGAATAATGCATTTGATCATTTTTAAACTCTTCTGCTATTTACCAACAACTTGTAGAACGAGTTTATTAATTCACTGTGTGTGGTCTCCAAGTTGCATTAATTGATTGAGAACAGGTAGATACCTTATTATATTTTCCTTCATGCAACTTCAGTCGTTAGGTACGACGCGTTTCGGGCTCACAGTACCATCTTCAGAAGAAGATCACTCGAGGCAAACTCGTTAGTACAAAACTTGTGCGTTTTTTTATGTCAGTTGTTTTATGTGCGTGTTAATTGTTTCGTACTGACGAGCTCGCCACGAGTGATTGTAAGGCCGAAACCCGTCGTATCTAACGACTGAATTTGCACGAAAGAAAATATAATCAGGTGTCTACCTATTCTCAATTCGAGTCTATTAAGATTTAAAAAAAAAAGAACTATTGAAAATTTTCAAGTATTTATTTTCAAGTAATTAACACAAAGTAATTTGTAATATAACAGAATAAGCAAGTAGACTATGTATTAAAATGGTTTCCCGAGCTAACGTAGCGTCGCGAGCCGGCAGTTGGAAGTCACTGGTATGGATTTGTATGGCGTTCACGATTCCGGACGGTTGAGGTGAAATAATTATGAACAAAGTATCAGTTGTCTGATGACGGCGTACGATATAGAGTTGTGCACACACACATTGGTGTTTTAGGATTCATACATTCATAATATATGGGAGAACTGACATACGGGCAAAGTTGTTTGTTTCCAGTGATTTCCGTAATGAAGTAATGTTTCTAGCTGGGAACGGAAACGTTAGAAACACGTTACATTGATCAACTAATTAATTTACAGTATTCACGTTATGATAATAACGCGTCTGCTTCACCCACTCAGATTAACTCATGTAACAGATAGCCTTTGTAAAACATATCCATGTTTAATATCTTTGTTACATCTTCATTATTATATTGACAAAGATTCTGGTACGATTTACTAACACAATTTTCCGAATTGTCATTTTCACGAACAGCTTTTTATCAGAATTTAATTTTCCAAAACCACTTTACTAAACATTTTCAAAAAAGCTTTATTTTATTGTAAAATTTATTAATTTACATAAGATTATTATATTTTATTATATATAAAAATGTTACGAGCAGTTGTACGAAGAAATTCCGTGATGCTACTGTCGGCTTTATAATTAGAGTTACGTTTCTGAGGATGTCCTTAGAAGAAGTCAGGATCTCAGAAGGTTTCTAGGAAACTTAAGGTTTATAGGAAGAGGTAGTTAATAAGGCATATAGTATTACTTTGCCACAATGGGCTAGTGAAGAGGCGAGAGGAATGGCGAGAGAGAGAGAGAGAGAGAGAGAGAGAGAGAGAGAGAGAGAGAGAGAGAGAGACTAAAAGTTGAATACAAACCTGGATGTATAACCAATGGAACTAGATTTAGCTAACCCTCACTTGATTGTTAGTCTATTCCACTTTAGATTCTTTAAAATATAAATAAACAAAACCACCGTAAATTAATCTTTAATTGACGACTCGAGTATTTAGATCCACACAAATGCTACGTTTTACGAAAATCGCTTGATGCGTTCAAAAGCTATCGCGAGACATACACCATATAGTCATGGAGACAGACAAATATCAAACGGTCGAATAAAAACTGAGAATTCGCTTCGCTCGTTCAATTGTCAACTACAGCGATCATGAGAGATACTAATAACCAACAGTAATTTTAAGTGCACTTTATTTTATTTTTCGTACGTTTTACAGATTGAATGTGCGTCATCAGAGACTATAAAATGCATTAACAAATTATCAATTTGTTGTTGCACACCGCACTTAGACATTAACAACATCAGAGAAAACAGATTTGAAAGCAACGGATGACAGAAGACGGACGGCAATAAATTCTGACAAGTGGCCGAAACAGGACACCTGTCCACAATCGGCAGTGTGAGAAACTTCCTTTGCAACATGCCTTCTTTATCATCGTTAAGTTATGTGACAGAAGTAGGCTATAAACGCAGAAAGGACCGATTTGTATGGAAATGAAGGTCAAGACACGTTATTGACCGTAACGTACATTATAGATCAAAGGTTGATCTGCGGCTAAACTAGAGAATGTAAAACATCTTTTGGTGTGTGTGTGTGTGTGTGTGTGTGTGTGTGTGTGTGTGTGTGCGTGTGCGGGCGTTACTACAGCAACAGATGTGACGGTCTGTCTGGACTGTAGTTTGGCACTTTGCGATTCGACGATGATCACCAGATGTACGCAATCATTCCTGTAGTCTGTGCTTTTCATATTATTTAATGATTTTTTAAGAAAAAGTCTTTTAAAAGTTCGTCCTCTTAGTTACCTCAGCACTTTATACTTGAATAATATATATGTTATTAGCAGTTATCAGCAGTAAGCTGCAAAACTTTCACATCATCAGTCACCACGTGGACAACCACGTTCCTTTACCTATATAATCTTTTTGTGACGTCTCACCGTTATACGGCTAAAGAAGTAAGAAGTAATTATCTCTCATCATCTGTCCTTCAATTTGATGACAGGTAACCCAGACGGTGCTCTATGTCACCCATCCTCTCAATACGTGCCTTATCCACTTTGAGTTCCTCATTCCCGCCAACTCTTCTCGGCAACTCTTCATTAGTCCCTCTGTCCATCCAAAACTATATTTTTAGCCCCCCTTCTCTGCACCCGTATTACAAAACTCTCACAATGTCCATATTCCAAAACTTTGCAAATGCCTTTCTCAGTTTTCTTTGTTGCAGTGTTTAAATTTGTAGAATGCTGCTTTCTCTTTGCACTCCGTTTCTGGTTTCTTCTGTAAACATTTGGTAAACTGCTATCTATCGATGTTCCGCTTTCCGCTTTCTGTTTGCACCCCGTTTCTGGTTTCTTCTGTAAACGTTTGGTAAGCTGTTGTCTATCTATTTCCCGCTTTCCGCTTTCTGTTTGCACTCGTTTCTGGTTTCTTCTGTAAACGTTTTGTAGGATGGGATCTATCGATGTTCCGCTTTCCGGTTTTGCTAAGGGGACGTATTTTGTTTTATAGTTTTGTTTTTCTCTTATTTTATAGTTCAATGTTGGTTTTATAGTTATTTACTTTTCGACAATTTTCACTTATGGGTGCAAATTATCTCATGTAGTTATTTCAATATTATTGCTTTAATTGTTAAGTTTAAGATGACCACAGATCACTTTTGACCGTATCTTTGTGCAATTAAAGTTTTAACGATGACAATAGTCCGTGTAGACCGTAATAATCGTTGGAGCACTGATGGTGTCTCACCACGTTCTTCCTGATTATATCAAGCACTTGTATATTCATTTATGTATTCCATAAAAAAATCAGATTTATAAAGAAAGTCCTCTTGTAAAGAATTCCACAATGAAGTTCTTGACATTAGTTTTTTTACAATTTTACTGAATGGTTAGAGTTCCCTCAACGGTAATTTAACGGCAATTTCACTGAAGATCCTCTAGTCCGGTGAGTTTGTATTCATGTTGGTGAGTTTCGTATTTATGTTGGTGAACACAGAAACATTTAGTAGCATCGAACTATAAAATCGGAAGAAACTACAAAAAGAATCGTAGCGGAAAATAGAACTTACTATAGTCTTTCAAATCGCTGTAAAAGTTAGGATTAGGATTTTCCAGAATTGCAGAAATCGTACATTTATACAAAATAGGCAGGTCGGCGAATGATATTAGCCTCAATCTTACAGATCAATTAGCATACTGCTTGTCCGCCAAATGTTGTCGAAAAAATCATAGTTAGCTTGATTACACTTTTAGATATCAGATAACAATCTTAATCATTCCCGCCAGTTTGGCTTCAGAATATGGAATTGTTAATACCATTTACACAGAATTGCACGAAAAAAGCTGTTGTAGTGCTACGTTAGACGAGTGCATAGACAGTATTCGGAACTTCTGTACAGACTCTCACACACACTCAGACACACTCTCTCTTTGCAATCTGGAAATCCTATAATGCGGATAAAGACTTTTCAATTTAAGCTGTGAAGACCATGTAACTAATGGCTGGCATAGGGTCAGATGCCCGTTTCGTCGTATTTTCCGTTTGAAAATATTTCTATTACCCTTGACTTTATTAAACAGGGTGTCTTTTGGAAAACACAATCTTAAAAACAATTTTAAACGACAAATTTTTACCCAAACGGTTTGTTGGCTTTCGTTGCTGCCACTGAAGACAACTAGCAAATAGTTTTGCACAAATTACATAAATATGCTATGGAAAAGCTGTAAGCCTATATTCTGTAGTTGTCGAAAAGCGAAACTGATGCCATGGCATTCCAAGTCTCCCACGCCTTAAGGGGAGATTGTATGCCCTGTAATGCCAATGCTAAAGTACATACATTAGTGTCCCATTATCTGGAAATGTGTTAGGCCATGTGCTCTAAATATTTTGTGATTTTTAGTCACTTTTAACTGAGTTTAGTATTTCAGCAACCTGTGAATTAGAACATTATTTATAATTTTCGTTTTCTACCACACTAATTTTCAATCAAAATTCTGATGTTAATGTTTAAATAAAATGGAAACTACTTCAATAATTTTAATAATTTAGGTCCAAACGTTTACAACAGATGCCTAATATTATACTAGTTATTAAAATATTATTAAAGTATCTTTATTATGTTCTAAGAAAACGGGTCAAATGTGTGATAAAATTAATTTTTTGAAAATGAGCGCACACGAACTAGAGAAGAACAACGAAGGATTTTTTTTATTTAGTTTACACTCCTTAATGTACAAAACGATATCACAAAACACATTGCTTCTCAGGGCAGCTAAAATGTAGACCTAATCTAAAATGTGCAGTCTGAATCAAACAACCAGTACTACAGTGCATCAATGAGTGGGGAATTTTACTGTTTTATATTAAGCTTTAACAGAATTTAAAACACGATTGTAATTCAAATTTTGAAGTAAATTGGGTATCCAAATGTTCAAAAACATCCGTAGTTTTATAATTAGGCAAAAAATTTTAATTAATTTTTGAGATTTTGGCGTTCAATTTCTGCTTAATGTATAAGCTCTTACTAGAAAGCAAAGGAATGGAACTTGCCAGATTCCTCGGCTTTGACAGGGGCGAAGTTGATGTTGAGAAAAATTAGAGAAATTTAACCTCGTTTTCGGCACCATGAATATGTCTGTTAAAGGTAAAGTAATGAAGACGACAGCTGTGTAAATTTTTTGCCTGAGCGTGACTTTGTAGTAGACACGTTTCTAGGGACAACAAGAAGGGATAAACTTGAAAATGGAGAGAGAAGAGCGCAAACCAAAGGAAAATTAAATACTGGATGACAATCAGAGTGGGAGAGGTGTCTGGGGGCAATGCTGTTGTGTAAGCAGCACTTTTAAATACAAAACCTTTAAGATTCATATTAACCTGTGCAAGCCTTCGAGACCTGGGAAACGTTGTAAACATATTTGATGGAAGAGCCTGGGAACTACGTGTGAGGACGGGCGTTTCAGACGTGAGCTGTATGACGTAGGCTATATAAAGAGCCAAATCAGTGTGACTTGATTGGGGTGAACACATTGCCCGGACGTAAGAGAGCCGAGTAGAATAGAATGCGAGTTCTCTTTCGCACCTAGGTGGGCGAAAGAGAAAGAACTGTACGGTAATTTAAACGTCAATGATTGCTAATGAAACTATGAACTCATTAGTCGTAACATAAGAATATAGAAGACACTTATCAGACAGGTTGTTACTTCTGGAGACGAGACATGGATGCTGATAAAAAAGTGAACAAGAAACACTAAGAAGGTTTGAAAGAAAGATATTAAGACGTGTTTATGGCCCGGTTAAAGAGGATGACGAATGGAGAATCAGTCATAATCAGGAGATGATGAACTATTGAATTACGAAAATATTGTGAGATTCGTAAAGGCTCGACGATTACAATGAAAAAGGATGGATGATCATCGTGTGTCAAAGAAAATTCTGAGGGAAACAGGTCTATAAAAGCAGAAACAGGGGCCGTCCTAGAATAAGATGGTTGGATGATGTGCCGGAAGGTCTCAGAAGAATGGATGCGAGGTGTTACACTGAGATGGCAATGGGCAGGAGACTTTGGAGAAGATTTGTGTTGGAATGTAGTGCTAAAGAAGGTAATAAAACTATGGCTATCGGCTCAAGGGTTCGTAACCGAATCCACTTTTAATAAAATTTAGGCCGACTTAGTAGATGCGTTAGAGCATACGCTGTGTAGTGCTATAGCAAACCAAGTGCAAACAGGCCTAACAACCTCGACGACAGACAGCACTTCATTTTCATTCGGTTAGTGAACTAATTTTAATAAAAAAGCTTTGAAACTCTATTTTCTTGAAATCCGTGGACGTGGAACGATTTTCAGTGGCACGCTGGAAGACTTAAAATGCGCAACATAAAATCAATATAAATAAATAATTCACAATTACGGAGCTTTATAAAACAAAAGAGTACAGCGAATCGTTAGTGTGTCTACAGTAGTGTATTCAGAAATCGAAAGTGACAAAGTACAGCAATGATTAGAAGAATAACAAGTGTTAATAAACACAATGTGAATACGAATTTCAGAATAACGACTTTAGAATTTAAACGCACACATTAACGGTAAGTATAACTTTTGTATTTATTCGAGTTGAACAGTGTTAAGTTAAATGCATCAGAAACATTTCTAATCCAAAATATTAATTTGTATATCTAGATATTATATTAAAGGAATATTAAAAGGTCAAGTTGATCTGATTTTGCAATTAGTCAAAAGGTAGTTATGTTTGGGTTTCAGTAGTTATGTATTTCGTGTTGGATGGTTTATGTTAACACACTGTCACTGTCATATAGCTTGGACTTTGATTGTAAACCTATCAATTTAAAAAAAATTGTGTTAATTAATATTGATTTTTCAATGCCACAGTAATCACGTGTTGTTTCCGTTCTTATCACACAATAGGCCTACTATCAATACATGTGTAATGAAAAATTCAGTTAACAAAATACTTTCGTCAAGAATTTGATCGTGTCTTTAGTTTTGTCCTAATTATCAGAGATGGCAGTAAACGGTAATATCAATGAATACCGGTAAACTTAGGAAACCTCTGGTGCTAAGCGCCAAACTGAAGTCTTGGTTTTTGAATTCTTTTATCCTTCTATAACTTTTAATACTTCTATCTGTACACATTTTTCTATCAATTCAGAGTATTATTTACAAGCAAATAGGAAAATGCTACTTAACCGCTAATCACGTGTATATTGCAAAAGTTGACAATTTTTTTGAAAACCCAATTTTAATATCATTGCCAACGTCTTATGGAAATCAGTCCGCTCTTAGGGGTTTCCCTCCCTCCACCGTGTTTCCGAAAAAATTAATGTGGAGTCGCATATCTTACACTTCAAATCTCTTTAAATTTACTAACGTTAAACTTTAAGTAGTCAATGTTAAAACAAATAATTTTAGACTTTAAAATTGTAATTATTATCACAAGGGCAGCTAGCAAAGTATCCGTTGTTCTAAATGCTTAGTTTAATTTTTACGGTGTCACTTATTTATTGGTACCATTAACATAACTCTTATTTGGATAAATGTCAGGTCTACATTATAGTTTGTGCGGCAAATACAGGGTGTGAATAAATAACAGAAACGTACCATACACAAAAATAAATAGGCCTATATGTGTTTAAAAAGTGCGTTCTTTTTGAACAAAATTAAGCAAACTACATTTTAAGTTAGCAATCGGGAGTGTCATTGTCATCGTACCCGGGTGAAGACTTCGACTGGCTCTCGTTATGTAGTCGGTGGCTCGTACTTTAATGATCGTTAACGAAATTATGACTATCAAATTGTGTTAGAGGCCCAGTTGATTGCTATCTAGGTCATACTCAGTACCTTATCTGGGTCGGAGGTGCATGCGACATGCGACTCATGTGAATACACAGACCATTACACATCGAGGTAGCAGTGGCCTGTGCTACTTAGTGTGGTGACTATATTGTGGACATACAAACGTTTACTTGCGACACAGTCATCCTTGGCCGCTGATACTGCTTCGGAAAATAAACGAAATCCATAACTGGGTAAAGAGATAGCGAACAAACGCGTATGAATCTTACGTAATATTTAGTTTGAGACAGCATCATTTGCCACATGTAGGAGACACTAAATACTTAGGCACGACGAAAACACGTAACTATAAAACACAAGCAGCTTTGGCATACCTTTGTCCCTCCGCGAGGGTCAGTTGAGCGACGTCTGTTGCTTACAGGTACACCTAACATTTTTCGTATGCTGTCAGATTCGTATTTCATGCAAACGCTTGTTAATTTTCAAATATATCTGTCAATTTATTCACTGTTTATCAGCTATTTAAAATATACGTGTTACGCGCGTATTGAAAAATGGACTAATTCATAAATTCTTAGTTGAAAATGGTCTAACCCTAACGGAACTTCACAATGAAATGGTAGGTGTGTTAAGATGGTTTGCATCTTCAAAAACAATGGTTGGTAAGTGGGGACTCAAGTTTAAACTTATTCGTACAAGCATTGTAAATGGTGCCCGGCAGACTTCTAAAAATGCAACACTCCAAATGCGGCACCGATCTTGCACGAACTTTTTCACACCAGGTTCTTGAGTTAAAACATAAAGCACACCCTAATATGAGATTCCTATGATCTCTGCAACGCCATCCACTCTCGATTGGTTGGTCTTCCAACACCGTGTATCACATTTTTTAAACGATATTTGGAGTTACTTTTTTGGCCGCCCACTGCAGGAATCATCTTCAACACTCGTGCGACCGCATTTAATCTCTACCACCCACTTACAAACTACAGTTTTTTAAGGCGCAGCATCTCCTGACAAATTTAGCATTTTGTTGTGAATTTTAATTGGCTTTAGACCCGTTTTAACGAACAATTCAATCACAGCACGATGTTTGATTCTGTCCACTTTTCAAAACACTCGTGACACGTAAATTTCGAACAGCTGGTAAACAATGAGAAAACTGAGTGTCAGATTTGGAAATTAATCGGTGTTTACAAGAAATATGACTCTTCCAACGCGCAAAATATTTTAATTCTACCGCTAAGCAACAGATGTCGCTTTTCAACTTACCCTTGTATTAGACCGTTCTGGAACACGCGGCATTCAGTAATGGGGGACAGCGAGTAAGTAATTCAAACATCAGCTTTAGTCAGGAACGTTCCAAACCACGGTCAAACAGAAACAGCTGAAGACGCCTTCTGTTCGAGAAGACATTAAACACCATTAACACGGTACAAAAACAGACTAACAGCACATCCCAACGAGCTGACAAGAAAGGCGCTGAATGTCGCACGACGATTAAAACGCTTCAGACAACCTGGCATAGAAAACAGACTATTTGACTTTATTTTAGATTAGAGTAAGGGAAGAATGCTCAGTCGAGCACTCTCCACATAACATGTATTTTATGTCCTTTCACCAACATAAGTTGTCCTTGTAACAAATACGAAAGACCTTTCAGAGCGAGCGTGGCATGTTATATGCTCCATTATGGTTGATCTGTACGGAGAAAGAGTCAGCCAAGGAAGCCTTGGGCGAATTCATGACAGGAGAGAGAGTCATTAGGACCATCAAATGTGCTGACATCCTGCTGCTCCTGCCAAAGAACAAAGAAACTTTTCAAGACAAGATGGACGGACTGGTTGAAACTGGAAGGAACTACTGAATGGAAATCAACACAGACAAGTTAAAAGTGATGAGAATATTTACAGCTATGATCGCCGTGAAAAACGTTTAAGTAGGGCTACTTAGGAAGTCTATTGTCCAGGAAAATTTTCATAGACAAGAGTGAATTCACTAAAAACAAGTCACCGTTGACCAGTAGTCTGAGCTTGGACTTTTTCAAGAAACTGGCAGAGTGTTACATTTGGAACATCGGAATAAGGACACTAAAAAAATGGAGATGAAATACTTTGAAATTTTGAAATGAATTGCTGTAGAAGAATGGAGATAGTAAACTGGTCAGAGAAATGAAGTGGTCCTGAGAAGTGTGGCGAGAGCGATTAATCCTGAATACAGTTTATTGTAGGACAGTAAACTTGATCGGACATATACTGAGAAGAAATTATTTGCCGCATGATGTTATTGAGGTAAATGGAATTCAAGGGCTTTTAAGAAGAACTGAAGGAGGAAGCCAACACTAGGGCAAAATGGAAAGCTAAGTAGACCTGCCGTCAAGCAGAATATTTTATTATTATTATTGTTACTACTACTACTACTACTACTACTACTACTACTACTACTACTACTACTACTAATAATATTATTATTATTATTATTGTTATTATTCGGGGACTAGAACATAGAAGAGGGCAGTGCATGTGCTAAGGAAGTGGTGAATTCGACTGGCTTAAGATGGTAGCCTACTGGACTGGCGTCGAGCAAGACATGTATCGCTTCACGGCCGCCATCACGGAAGCGACTGAGAATCACATCTGTACGGAGAACACCAGTACCGCGGTGGAATGAAAGCAATCAGGGAAAAGCTGAGAGCTTTCAACACATTTAAACGGGTGTCGAGTGTAGACAACCCGGTCGCCTACAATCGCTGTAGATCCGTAGGTCGGCGAAATATTCTGGTTGCGAAAAAGACCAGTTGGAAGAAATTTGTATTCGGCATCACATATGTCGACCCCAGCAGGGGAGGTTTGAAGGTGGGTGCGGACAGTCAGTGGTTCATCGGTGTACAAGCCTTTGAACAGGACGGTCGAGTGGTCTGCAACGAAGATGAACTTGTAGAAATATTGGCTGCGCCATGGGGCACGCCATTCTCCAACAATCGCCGGGTTTAAATGGCTCCCCGACGCGAAACCGGAAGCTTGTTATAAATCTCGGAAGGTTCCCCCGGAATCCCCAACCTTAGATCCGTTGCAATATATTAATCCTCCATGTTCAATTTCGAAGGCCTTCTCTAGGTCAAAAAAGACGGCAAGCAGGGTGTTTTCTATCTCTAAAACAAGATTTGACTGCGTTTTCCAAGTGTACCAGTACTTGAATGTTTATGATGTTTTCTACATCTTCATTGGTGAACTCAAAGAAGATTGTAACGCTCCAGACACCAAGCGAGCCGATTGTTTCTCCACTAACTTTCCTAAACAGCAGGTTAAAGACACGGCACGATAATTTTCCGGTTCCACCGTGTCGTTACTGGTTTCGAGAAGGGGAATAAGAATTGCTTCTTTCCACGCTCGTGGATATAAGATAAGCCCCTTGCGTCCATGTGTTATCGTATACGTTTAACTATATCGATTTCGTTGTCTCCGATAGATGTTTTAACATGCTGTACCCTGGCCCCGCGTTTATAGTGGCGTTTAATTCCCTCATTGTTCGGCCTGTTGCAGCATTCCCGAAGTCTAGAGCGTATTGCTCTGCTTCGTCTTTTCGCCTCCCTTGAGGGGTACGCTGTTTATTATCTCCATAAACGACATATTTAAAGGCATTAAGGATGTGTAGGGAAATGTCTATATGTTGATGTTTTACTCGGCATCATCAACAGATATAATAAAACATAAACTGCTGAGAGCCGTAGACCTATATAAGATTACAGAAAACGCCGAAAATGTGGGTTTTTGTTTCAAGACAATCTGCGTCGCAAACAAGTGAGATGCCCGTACGATAAACGGAGATGAGTTTCGGTATTAAAGGGAAGTTAGTTCCCTGGGCCTCCTCTTCCACAGACAGTTAACCTGGAAAATGAATAGGCCTTTGAAGATCTGGCAGCTAGATGTAAATCAGCATTCAGTGCTATTAGATACCTATCCCATATCAACTGGGTAGCGGATAGAGAAGTGCTACTGCCCTTGTATACAGCATTGCTCTTTCAAAAAATTGGCTATGGCTGCGATGGCTACTTTTCAGCCAGAGAGTCTAACCTCAAACTATTAGACGTAGTGCATAACGCAGGGATCCGTTATGCTACTGGATGCAAGAATGACGTTACTGAGCTATGCCCTGGCAAATCACTGAACCGGCGCTACACATCCAGTTCACGCGTTGTAGCCATTCGAGCACTGAAGCACCACCTTGGCTGCTTAGGAAACCACCGTGACATTTGGATTTAACCAATGAAGAGAAGTCAGGAGTACACCGGGAGCTTGTGGGAGCTTCGATTCCATTCAGTGATTATCCACTACAAAGATCACGTCGATGATGGATCGAAAACAGCAAACGGAGTGGGGAGCGCGTTTGTAGTTCAGGGAGCTGCGAGTGTATACGCCGCTGTTATATGCCGCTTGTCAGGCTGTTCGGTATTACCATCTGCCCAGACTCGAGGATTTTCATCACCGCTTCGGGAAACAAAGCCACAGACGACCTGCTATTGCAACAGATGGCTCTGTGCCATGTCTTACAACATCATGGAATACAATTTACATTTATATGGGTGCCAAGCCACGTAGACATCAAGGACAATGAAGACGCTGACTCTCCAGCACGAACCGTTGCAGCCAGTCCGGAATATCAGCCCCGCTGATTGTTGCCACAACAGCAATTCTTACCTCGTGGCACACAAAACTGCATGCAACATGCAGGAGAACGTAGTCGACGAGAGCAGGTTTCGTAGAACACTCAAGTTTAACACATCAGAGTAATTGAGCCTCAAGACAGACATGCGCGATCACTGATGAGGAGACATCGAACTCTGAAGTTCTTAAACAGATGACAGCTGGCTTGATCATCCGGTTGTAAATCACTTATTCTGGGAGGTAGCCTATATCAACAATGAAAGAAGTCCATTCCTTTTTTTTCTGAATACTGATTACAGGCTGAGAAATAAGGGTTTAAGACCCTAGTTGTCGAACGCAACACTTAATAATAATAATAGTATAATAGGAATGATGATAATAATATTAATTTTGCTCCAGGTTTTTCTGTCTGTCCAGGTTTAGGCAATTTTGCCTATTCCGAATTTCACCGCCTCAACTTACATGGGGCATACTACACCATTGTCTTCGGTATTCTGGAGACATGCGTAGAAAATGATCCCTCCGATTTATCTTGTAACGATGAGGTGCTATGGTGCCCAGCTCTTTAATATGTGAGATAATGCAGCTCGTATATAGTAACGTATTCTCTCCACACTTGAACACCCTTGTATCCCCCAAAGGAATTTAATATCTGCTGTCTGCAAGGCCCTCAAGTTTTGAGCGTACCCAAGCCTTGTCCGCGTCTCCGTACAGGCCTCCTTCCTTAACGTTCTTGAAATTGTGCAGCACATATTTTGAGATCTGTTAACTTTAATGACCATCTTGTCATCTTCAAATGTCAAATCATATCTTAGGTAATTTCAGTTCTAACACAGTTCTAAGGACACCTGTTCTAACACAATATTGTCAATCACAATTATTGTTACTGGAAAGCCATATGCTTTTAACGTTCACAGAAATTTTAAATTATGAAAAAAATAACTCGGTAATTAGACGAGTGATGGGAGGGTCTTGGCTTGGCAGGATGATTGTGTACATCTAATGTGGAGGCGGAGGAGCCTGAATTGACCAACGGCAGACAGATAGCCTATTGCAACCGAGCGGGAAGACCTGTGAGCCAGGAGTATCATGGATCTAGTCACATGTCGGAGATAGTGTAGTGAAGCAAGGAAGGCTGCATTCTATTGGATAGATCGAGGAATGTGGTTGTACGAGAAGACCTGTGAGCCAGGAGTATCATGGATCTAGCCACGTGTCGGAGGTAGTTCAGTGAAGCACGGAAGGCTGCAGTCTATTGGGTAGATCGAGGAATGCGGTTGTACGAAAAGATCTGGAGCCAGGAGTATCATGGATCTAGTCATTTGTAGGAGGTAGTGTAGTGAAGCAAGCAAAACTGTCGTTCATTGGATAGATCGAGGAACGTGGTTGTAAGAGGAGACCTGTGAACCAGGAATATCATGGATCTAGCCATGTTTCGGAAATAAGGAGAGAATGCCCCCCGTAGAGGTGAATATAAGCGTATAGTATGAAGCAGTGGTGTAACAGGTGAGGGGGGAAGATGAGAGTAGCCTGAAGGTTGGACTTCCCATTTTCCTCAGCAGAAACGAGAAATTTGGGATTCTTCTCATATAATTTTATAAATATATTTTTAAAAATCTTTCCGCCAAAGTTTTTGACGTTTTCTGTTTCGTGCCTAATTGTTCGTTTAATGCTTCAAATACTACTTGGCTTAGGCTACCTTATTTATCACATTATTAAAAAAATTCTAAGTTTATTTAATTAATTTACAAATTAACCTGTTGTAGGTAATTCCTTGTATTTCTACTGATATTTTATACCCTTTATTTTAGTACACATAGGCTCTAACTGGCTTAGAAATAGACTTACGTTAAGTGATTATGGAAAAAATGTTTAATAGCTCTGGGTAAGGAGGACTGCCCCCCCCCGGAGTTACGCCACTAGAGTGAAGAAATATTCTAAGATCTCTGAGGAGATGTAAGGATAGCTTCTGAAGTCGGGACACGTGAAGTGCCCAATCCCTGGTAATGTAGAAGACGAAGACCTTACGGTGGGGATATGGAGATCTGATGTTTGTCGGCACCCGTCATTGTGTAACTGGAAGCGGCTAACGTTAGTCGTGATACCGACGAAAGTAGTAGTAGTAGTAGTAGTAGTAGTAGTAGTAGTAGTAGTGCTTTGTCCTTTAAGTTAGGTTTAGAATCAGATTATTATCAGATTATCCCGGAAACATCTCAATACATGATGTAGGTCGGGAGCAGTTGAATCATTATCGGAAAGGGTATAGGGTAGGGTAGGTTCCATTAAGATATGCGCATTATTAAACTGAACGTAGTTGGACTTAATTTGGATTCAATTACAAATGTATATCTCATGCAGATTTATTTGCATAAATTAATTATTCCATTAATTATATAAATTTTTATCTGTATTTATGATAGTGCTGTCGGTACGAACTTTGTCGTACTTATGTGTATTTAGCCCTGTAGTTGGACGCCATATACGGCTGTATATGTAGTTTGTTATGCCCCACGTTCTTTGGGAGCCATTACGAATGTAATATTTATGCAGATTTAATAATTGCATAAATTAATTAATTAAATAAATTTTGCTTATTGTCCCGCGTTTGGGCATCATGTACAAATATACATGTATTATGCAGATTTATTAATTGCATAATCTAATTGAATTTTTAATTGTATAAAATTTACTCTTGGTTACAATTATCTACTAGAATTTGCTTCCTCGTGTCACGTGTTGGGACACCATATGCAACTGTAATATATTTTATGTTTGTCTCTACTTGCATAAATTAGTTAAAATTATTCAAAGGAGTTTTCATAAATGTAAGTTTTTATTACAGATCTTGTTTACTGCTCCAGGACGGGCATGCCATATCTGATGATACACTCTGATATCACTGAGCCATAATACGCCCCGCGTGCTGGAGCACCATATGTAAACAGGTGTTTTGGGTGAATAACAGTCATCTGACTCAGACACTATTAATTTTCGTAAACAATACAAATTTAATTTTTATAAACGATACAAATTTATTATATGTTTTCAATGTCATTTAAATACTGAATAACGTTAGCGTTTCTAGACAACATATCAAATACACAATGCTCTTATATTATCTCTACGTTATGAACATCTACAAAATCAATAAAGACTAATTAATTAATGACCATATAAATTTCAATATATCCTACTCTATGGATTCATATTTCTCAATTTGCGTTACTTTTGAGCAATTAAATATATGTATATTCAACAATTAAATAAATGTATATTCTACGATTAAATAAATGTATATTCTACTCAGTGGCGAGTTCTTTTTGAGTGGCAGGACAGTGGCGACCTAATCTAATGTTACATGAATGATAATAATTTACTTGTTGTTTGTATCCAAATTGCGGTGATTAACTGCGTCGTACCTCTCATCCTACGAAGAAATCCAGGCTGAAGATACGCCAATTAAATTACACTTGACACTTCGTCACGACACTATTTGTCCCACATTTTATCCGGATACTCGCATGAACGATAATGACTAATTGCGTTAACTCGAATATGACTTCATCGTCTAAAACACTTTGCGTGTAGGTTCTTTGTCACTTTTGATGTACGCGTGCAATAGTTTATGCTGCGTTTAATTAGAGCGATTGTACCATTTATACTGTATTCACAATGCAAATATAATTGGTTTTAATTGCATTTTAGTGAGTTAAGAACGTGGCACAATCTTACTATATTGTTTCATGTCACTTATGTCACGGTAATGTGATATTGTCAATACTTTATCACTCGCATTAGATTCATAAAAACGAGATTTTTATGATCACAAAGTCTGATCGTACTTAACTCGACGTTGTCATAGTATTTGGTCACGGGTTAGTCCTACAGTTTTACATAGTCTCTGATACACTCCCGAACAATCTCTCTGCTCGTATCAATACACTTTGCTACCGTCCATCTGAAAGACTTTGGCTGGTTTATACCGAAATAGAATTGACTGACAAAATTTAGAATACGACCGAACTGAGACTGAACTCTCCAAATCGACTGAACTGAGATTAAAATAGACTGACTGACTGATTTTTATAGACTGACTTAAATTGTTTGAAAATTGGAAATCGACTGAACTCTTCTTCTCTGCGAACACCTTATTTTATTACTTCAGCAACACGACTCCCTCCACGGATGTCATACCCTTACCACAATCACTGTCATGATTGGTTTCTCGCATCAGATTCTGCGAAGGCTCCTCCTGGATACTCCGGCTGGGGTCTCTGGTCTACTTCCCATTCGCTCTTCACCCTTGTCTCCATGTTGACGTCTTCTTTACACCCGCCTTTGCCGAATTCCTTGCTCCTGATAGGTCAGCCAAGACCCCTCTCTAAAAGTCTTGCTGTCCACACCATCTCCCCGTATGACGACGGACCAAATTACACGGTTGTCTGTTATGTGATTGTCTTACGTTCCCAAGTGTCCTTTCTAAGCGATTTCCTTTCCGCACATGTGTGTACCATAACCCGGGTGTGTCGAATCGCCGTATTGTCCTCGACTTCCCTTGTTACGTTCACACGCTGATGGTGGTCATCTTCCAGGAACTAACATCTGTTCTGCAGCCTTACAAGATGCTCCGTATGTCGTGCCAGTAAGCAAGTTTCCCGCTGTGCAGCTATATAAGTTCCTTTGTACTTAACTGCATCCGCTCTTAGACTGCTTTTGTGGAAAATGTTATGTCCATGTGCAGCCGCTAACTCACACGTGTATGTCGAAAATGTTGGCGTCCCCTTAGTACACTCTTTGTCGGTAGTTGTGATGAACTGACACCGTCTTTTGTTTCTTTGTTATTGTCGCCACTTGCGCTTATGTCGTTCATCCATGTCCAACATCTGTTATGTGCCAAGGCGTTGTCCTTCTTAAATCATTGTCTAACGGCGGCCGTTTGGCTATACCATGCATCACTCTTGACAGTTGACGCCCGCTACAGTGCCGTTTACGCAAAAAAAAATTCTCTGCCGTAATTGCTTTACAGAGTCCCCAATTTGGGTTCATTGATAAGTCCCGAATCAAGGAATCGCAAATTAATGCCCTTGCTGAAGTTTCATCAATGGTCATTCTTCATTGAAAAGAGTGTAGTCACTAAAGATCATCTTCCACATGAAAGAGTGTAGTGTCACTTACCCTTTCCTCCCCCCTTTTTCAACACTGTCTGTCATTATTACACCACTGTCGTTCATAACCTTGATACTGAATTTATTGCTCGCTTGTTTGAGATTATGAATCCATTTACAGATTTTCTAGTAATTATATGGTTAAGTTAATATTCATTTACATGTTCTATATCTACAAAATTCCTTCCTTTTAGGAAAATAAAGTAAAAGAATATTCTTTTGTTGCTAACTAGTTATCACATTTTTTTTTTCGTTTAGGTTTTTAATATTTATATGCATTACTCCTAAATAATCTATTGGCTAAAATTTACATTTTGTTGACAAGCGTTCGACCAACTTGGTTACAACAAAAGAAAACACAATAAGCTTAAGTATTAATGATAACCTATTCACTCTAATTATCCTTGGTTAGGTTTTCCAAAGATTATATTACAATTTGATTTACGCTAAATTTTACACATATAAACAGTAATACTGTACTTCTTATGCGTATCAAAAAAAATTTTCTTCCCCTAAAATTCTACAATTTCTCAACAAAATCTCATTTCAATTGAACAAAACTTTATTTACATTCCCCTTTTGTTTGAACTTGACAACTATCACACTATAATTCTCATGAAAGTTTTTTACGATTACACAATCTATAATAAATGATTTTTTTTTTATTTTACATTCTTGTAATTTATTACTGCTTGTTGTACATTCCAATAATTTATAGCTAATTATTTCAAATGATTAAGTAACAAACCTTTGTTTACTTTCTCTTATCGATTACTATCTTATCACGTACATTATTCAAAATTTTACCATGAAACAAGACATTTAAATTTTTACAAATTAGTCTATGATTTCACTACTAACTATAACACAATGACATAGTTCTTGATTTATTTACAAAGACAATTCTATCTCTTAGCTAAGCAAACTTGAATGGTTTGTTTTTTATTACCGTTAGAGGCGTTACGCTTTCCTCTAACTTCTCCCCACTTAGCCGTTGAGTAGTTTGCCTTTTCCCTTCTTTACGTAACATAAACGCACGTCTTGTCCTTAAATAATTTGATGTATTATTTATCACGTTGATTTCTTTCTTTAATCTCTTTCCTTTCGGGAATGATAAGCTTTTAACTGTCTTATGTTAAATCTGCCGCGTATTTTCTGTTCATCGCTGCATTCAACCAAGATATATGTAGCTTCCCCTAAGACCTGTTTCACCTTATAGGGTCCACAATATAATTCACAAAATTTGTCAATTTTCTTCTGCATGGCATCCGATTGGCAATATGTCCTTACCAATACTAGATCTCCCAATTTAAATTTGGTAATTTTGTTATCCTCGTTCATTTTCTTTGCGTGTTTCTCTCTCTTCAGCTTCATCTTCACGAAGATTTGGCGGTTGTCCGTTATGCTATGTTCATGTATTTCTTGGTTTAAGTACTTTTCCCAAACGCGTGCTGGTCTCCTACCAAACTGCGCTTCGTATGGTGTTACTTCAATGGTGTCGTGATACGTTTCATTAATGCAGCTTTCGATTGTTGTAATGAAACGTGACCACTTAGTGTGTTGTTCGCCGACGAATATACGGAACATGTTTCCTAATTGTCGATTAATACGTTCGGCAAGGTTGGCGCACGGGTTGCGAATGGCAGTGTACTTCGGTTGTATTTGAAGTTCACTCAATCCTTCCACCCATTGTTTCGATGTGAACTGCGTCGCATTGTCCGTTAATATTGCTTTCGGTTTTACAACTTCTTCGATGTATTGTCGGACTCTCCTGATAGTTGCGGCCGTTGTTGCCCTTCTCAACGTGTATAACTTCACGTATTTTGTAAAGTTATCAACCATGACGAAGATGTATTTGACGCCACCCGTCGATACCGGTAACGGTCCGTAATAATCCCCGCTAATGAGTTCTCCTTTCTCTGATGGTAAAATTGGTATCGTTCCGCCAAACAGATTCCTATTTTGGCTATCCTTGCAACGTTGACATTTGTCACAAGTTTTTACGTACTCTTTGATTTTCCTTGACATTTTGTCAAATGTGAAACTCTCCTGTAACAGTTTGGTACATTTCTTACCTCCTAAATGGCCGTACATCTGGTGTATTTCGGAGATGATTATGTCCGTAATACTCTCTGGCACGTATAATTTCCATTTGTTCTTACACTTTCTATACAATTTGTTATCAACATACTTATAAAACTTACACATATCATTTTCATTACCATTATCTAGATTATCTATAATAGATCCTAACTTCGTATCCTCCTTCTGGAATTTTCCTATGTCTCTTATCATACTACATACGTCTTTCTTCATTTTTGTAGTTACCTGATTTATCTGGTATTCAAAGTTCTCATCAACTTGGTCCTCTTCCGTTGCATCTTCTGGATATCGGCTGAGTATGTCGGCCACTACATTCTCTTTACCTTTACAGTGAAGGATGTTAAAGTTATATTCTTGTATGGATAGGATCCACCTAGTTATCCTGGAGTTGTTTAGATGGCATTTATGCATGAAAGTGAGTGCTTTATTATCAGTTATAATCGTTAATGGTTGACCCAAGATATATATTCGAAACTTCTCTAAACATCTGACAATGCTTAAGAGTTCCTTTTCAGTCGTGAAATAGTTCTTTTCCGCACCCTTAAAAGTTTTACTCGTGTAGGCAATTACACCCACATTCCCCTCTTCATCCAACTGATACAGTTGTCCACCGTAGGCGTATTTACTCGCATCGCATTGAAGAAAATATCGTTGGTTGACTTTCGGAAATTTTAATATAACCGTTTCAATAAATAAATCCTTTACTTCCTTGAAGCATCGATCTAGTTCTGATGTCCATATAAACCTTTTATTTTTTTTTAATAAATCCAGTAATGGTTGAATCGTTTCTGCATACTTAGCAGTAAATCTATTATAAAAGTTAGTCAATCCTAAGAATCCTTTCAATTGCTTCTGGTTTCTCGGAACTGGGAAATTTCTGATCGCAGCAACCTTTTCTTCTGTTGCTTGAACTCCTTCTGTAGTTAAGCGATACCCTAGGTAGGCGATTTCTTGACGAAAGAATTGCGATTTATCGAGGTTAATCGTTAGGTTTGCTCTGCGTAGATTGCTTAATAATAAATTCAAATGTACCAGATGCGTCTTGACGTCGTTCGAGTAACAAAGACAGTCGTCAACATAGATGATTGTGTTTTCCTTCACCGGATCTTCAAGTGCCATGTCTAGTCCTCTCGTCAGAGCGGCAGAACTGGTGCTTAATCCGAATGGTGTTACTGTATATCTATAACATTTCCCCTCATACATGAAAGCAGTGTAATCGCGACAACATTCCTTTAGTGGCACCTGCCAAAAACTGCTGGTTAAATCCACTGTGGACAGGTACTTCATTCTACCGCACCTTGCTAAAATCTCTTGGATAGGAGTTGGTCCTTCATAGTCGGGAATGGTAACACTATTGATTTTTCGTGCGTCCAAACACAGCCTGACGTTTCCGTCTTTCTTTATTACGGCGACCATTGGATTAATAAATGGGCTATTTCCCCTCTCAATTACACCGTGTTTCAACATTTTGTTGATTTCGGCATCAACTCTTTGCTTGTATGCAAGTGGAATTGGCCACCCGCGTTGGAAATAAGGCGTGTTGTCCGTTACTTTAAATTCATGCTGATAGCATTCCATTCTCCCTGGACTCTCCCGAAATAAACTTTTATTATTCATTAAGACTTCTCTCAGATCTTCTAACGTTTCCTCATCCACACCTGTTATGTTGTCCACTTTCGCGTTTATTTTCTTCTCGATTTCATCCTCTTCTTCTGCTTCTACTACTTCCATGTGTATAATGGGTATGCTGACATTTTGTTCTTCCTCTCTTCCTCTAAATTCGACGACTCCCTTTTCCACGTCAATCAAACATTTTTCATCTTTCATAAAGCTAATACCTAATATACAATTTCTAATTAAATTTGGAATAATTAAAAATACGCAGTCTATCTTGATATCACAAATGTAAATGTCACATAAGATTTGTTTCCGTACAAGCTTAGACTTACTACCTACTGCACTAATAATCAGTGTATTAGTCATGCTTAATTCCTCATATGGTTCTAAATAATGTTTATTTTGGTTGAACCATTCTTCTGATAACGCATTTATCGCGCTCCCAGTATCCAATAAGGCAAGGACCGTAATATTATTATTGAACTTAATTAATATTTCTGGACACTTAGAAATCCGTTGTTCGAATCTTAATTCATCTTCATAAGTTAATTCATTTCTAAGATCTGGTAATAGTATGTTGGTTTCGTGAAGTCGGTTCTTGGTCAGTACATCGGCTATCTCATTGTATGGTAGGGTTAATTTTTTTTTTCTCTATCTACGTCGTTCCCCTTACCAGTCGAGGTCGACGCACCGTTGTTTACGAATTCTAAGGAATTTATGGGCTGTCGGTTAGTGTGTCGTCCAAACCCCTTAACGTTGCGATCGTTTTCACTTTCTTTGTTCGGCAAATGTTGTTTTTGCTTCCAGCTGACACCCTTATTGTGAAATGGTTGGGGTGTGTTTGTTGCTTCCCCCACACCTCGGGCATTCACCTTCTCGTGACTCCCTACAAAGTCATTATCTCTAGTTGTTCGCTGATTAATCGTGGCGTACTCTGCAATCAATGATTCAAGGTTTTGGATTGAATTAATACCCCTTGTCACCACAGCAATTTCAATATTCTTACCAAAATGGCGCGCTATCTTTTTGATTAGCTGACGATCAGTGATAGCTGGCGTTAATTGGCGACTTTCAAGAAGCTTGCGCTCCATATATTGAATTGCGCTCAGATTGCCCTTCCAATTAAATCGACCAAATTCTAGGTTGTCCCTGACTGCGTCCTGTCTCTCTTCTCCCCAATACTTTTGTGTGAAGAGGTCTTTAAATTCATCAAAGTTGCGGATTTGGTCTCGTATCACCCTCCACCAAATCGCGGCGTCTGCTTCTAGATGTCGACCGATCCATTTGACATCGTCACTTGGGTAGAATGTGTTCTGGATTTCGGTCAGTTCTTTGAGAAATTCGATGGGATATCGGTCTGTGCCGTTGTATTTTAATTCGTTGTTATGCGACCCACCTGTTCTTGCGGTCGATCCGACTTCTGCGTTGGCTAATTGACGCTGTAGTCGTTCTTGGCCTTCTTTAACTTTGGCGATGTGGTTTCTTAATTCTTCTAGCCGTGTCTCCTTCTCTTTATCTGTCTCACTGATTTTCTGTACAGCCGACCGTTGTCTGTCATCTACTTCTACGATCTTCTGTTTTAACGAGTTTACTGCTTCTCCTTGTTCTGTCCGTAGTCGTTCTACGTTGTTCATGACAACTCCTTTCAATTCTTCATTCCTGCTGTTGGTTTCTTGAATATGTGTGTCTAGTTTGTTATTTATTTGGTCTACTGACTTCTGTGTATTATTAATTGCTTCTTGCCATTCTTGTCGGTCCTTCTCTCTCAATTCTTTACTTTCTTTGGTATGTCTTGTTAATTCATTCTTCAACTCTTTCATTCCACGTTCATTCTTTTTCTGTAGCTCGCTAATTTTCTCTTCCCATTTCTTGGTGTGTTCTTGCAATTCTACTTTTATTTTTCCAATCTGTTCTTCGTTCTGTTGTCTCATTTTTTCGCTCATTTTTTCACTCATTTTTTCGCTCATTTCTTCATTCTGTTGTTTAATGAACTCGAGCAATAACTGGAAGTTCATCTCGCGAGGTACTAACGATTGTCCCCCCGCCCTTGTAGTCTCGTCGGCGCTGGTGTTTTCACTCTGCGTCGTATCTTCCTCACGTCCTTCGACGCCTAGCTGGTTGTTCACGTCGAACTCCATACTATCTGAATTATTGTTTGTCATTTTCGCGCGACTACGCGTAATCATTCAAGTATGCTTAACTAAGACTATTTCTACTACTGACTTACTGTCTAACAATTGTTTATAGCCACTGCCTGTCCTCAGCCTACTCACTTATAATATTTATTATTAATTATTCGAGCAATCGCTTCGTGCAATCGCGTTGGGCGCCATATACGACATTATATCTCATGCAGATTTATTTGCATAAATTAATTATTCCATTAATTATATAAATTTTTATCTGTATTTATGATAGTGCTGTCGGTACGAACTTTGTCGTACTTATGTGTATTTAGCCCTGTAGTTGGACGCCATATACGGCTGTATATGTAGTTTGTTATGCCCCACGTTCTTTGGGAGCCATTACGAATGTAATATTTATGCAGATTTAATAATTGCATAAATTAATTAATTAAATAAATTTTGCTTATTGTCCCGCGTTTGGGCATCATGTACAAATATACATGTATTATGCAGATTTATTAATTGCATAATCTAATTGAATTTTTAATTGTATAAAATTTACTCTTGGTTACAATTATCTACTAGAATTTGCTTCCTCGTGTCACGTGTTGGGACACCATATGCAACTGTAATATATTTTATGTTTGTCTCTACTTGCATAAATTAGTTAAAATTATTCAAAGGAGTTTTCATAAATGTAAGTTTTTATTACAGATCTTGTTTACTGCTCCAGGACGGGCATGCCATATCTGATGATACACTCTGATATCACTGAGCCATAATACGCCCCGCGTGCTGGAGCACCATATGTAAACAGGTGTTTTGGGTGAATAACAGTCATCTGACTCAGACACTATTAATTTTCGTAAACAATACAAATTTAATTTTTATAAACGATACAAATTTATTATATGTTTTCAATGTCATTTAAATACTGAATAACGTTAGCGTTTCTAGACAACATATCAAATACACAATGCTCTTATATTATCTCTACGTTATGAACATCTACAAAATCAATAAAGACTAATTAATTAATGACCATATAAATTTCAATATATCCTACTCTATGGATTCATATTTCTCAATTTGCGTTACTTTTGAGCAATTAAATATATGTATATTCAACAATTAAATAAATGTATATTCTACGATTAAATAAATGTATATTCTACTCAGTGGCGAGTTCTTTTTGAGTGGCAGGACAGTGGCGACCTAATCTAATGTTACATGAATGATAATAATTTACTTGTTGTTTGTATCCAAATTGCGGTGATTAACTGCGTCGTACCTCTCATCCTACGAAGAAATCCAGGCTGAAGATACGCCAATTAAATTACACTTGACACTTCGTCACGACACTATTTGTCCCACATTTTATCCGGATACTCGCATGAACGATAATGACTAATTGCGTTAACTCGAATATGACTTCATCGTCTAAAACACTTTGCGTGTAGGTTCTTTGTCACTTTTGATGTACGCGTGCAATAGTTTATGCTGCGTTTAATTAGAGCGATTGTACCATTTATACTGTATTCACAATGCAAATATAATTGGTTTTAATTGCATTTTAGTGAGTTAAGAACGTGGCACAATCTTACTATATTGTTTCATGTCACTTATGTCACGGTAATGTGATATTGTCAATACTTTATCACTCGCATTAGATTCATAAAAACGAGATTTTTATGATCACAAAGTCTGATCGTACTTAACTCGACGTTGTCATAGTATTTGGTCACGGGTTAGTCCTACAGTTTTACATAGTCTCTGATACACTCCCGAACAATCTCTCTGCTCGTATCAATACACTTTGCTACCGTCCATCTGAAAGACTTTGGCTGGTTTATACCGAAATAGAATTGACTGACAAAATTTAGAATACGACCGAACTGAGACTGAACTCTCCAAATCGACTGAACTGAGATTAAAATAGACTGACTGACTGATTTTTATAGACTGACTTAAATTGTTTGAAAATTGGAAATCGACTGAACTCTTCTTCTCTGCGAACACCTTATTTTATTACTTCAGCAACACGACTCCCTCCACGGATGTCATACCCTTACCACAATCACTGTCATGATTGGTTTCTCGCATCAGATTCTGCGAAGGCTCCTCCTGGATACTCCGGCTGGGGTCTCTGGTCTACTTCCCATTCGCTCTTCACCCTTGTCTCCATGTTGACGTCTTCTTTACACCCGCCTTTGCCGAATTCCTTGCTCCTGATAGGTCAGCCAAGACCCCTCTCTAAAAGTCTTGCTGTCCACACCATCTCCCCGTATGACGACGGACCAAATTACACGGTTGTCTGTTATGTGATTGTCTTACGTTCCCAAGTGTCCTTTCTAAGCGATTTCCTTTCCGCACATGTGTGTACCATAACCCGGGTGTGTCGAATCGCCGTATTGTCCTCGACTTCCCTTGTTACGTTCACACGCTGATGGTGGTCATCTTCCAGGAACTAACATCTGTTCTGCAGCCTTACAAGATGCTCCGTATGTCGTGCCAGTAAGCAAGTTTCCCGCTGTGCAGCTATATAAGTTCCTTTGTACTTAACTGCATCCGCTCTTAGACTGCTTTTGTGGAAAATGTTATGTCCATGTGCAGCCGCTAACTCACACGTGTATGTCGAAAATGTTGGCGTCCCCTTAGTACACTCTTTGTCGGTAGTTGTGATGAACTGACACCGTCTTTTGTTTCTTTGTTATTGTCGCCACTTGCGCTTATGTCGTTCATCCATGTCCAACATCTGTTATGTGCCAAGGCGTTGTCCTTCTTAAATCATTGTCTAACGGCGGCCGTTTGGCTATACCATGCATCACTCTTGACAGTTGACGCCCGCTACAGTGCCGTTTACGCAAAAAAAAATTCTCTGCCGTAATTGCTTTACACAATTAATGATGACTATTCATTTGTAGTAGCTGAAGTATTTAAGTAACCAGGAATAGCCTTCTTTAGATAGGCTACACTTGAATTACATGTCAGGGGAATTGTTTGTTAAATTGTAAACATAGGTTATATTCTCAAACGAATTTCTCTTTATATCTGAACACAATATTACGGTTTGTAGCTGAGCCTGTAACTGTGAAAATTGCCTCGGACTCGAAGAGACTCGCATGAGACTTTCCGAGATGATTTCTTTTGACTTGTCGTGAGCTGGAGTTGTGACACTTCTCGGATTGGACAATAGTTTTCAAGATTAGAATGACTTCGATATTTCGAACAATTGACACCGACTCCGTGCGAGCGATAAACAGCTGCCATTTTCTCTTACTACAGCCATCTGGTCCGGGAGAGGTGCAACAATAGCCTACTGGTAGGCCTAAGTGAAGAAAATAATTGTGAAGTCTCGGAAAGCCTTGAAAATCTGGGGCGAATCTTTTCAGTTCTATCGAATTATTGACGGACATTGAAGTCACAACCCCCTCGAGTTGAGGGGTGAAATTTCGGGGGGTCCTCTGTCTACGCCCATGTGAACGGACGAGGTTAGTTGGAGAGGCAAAACACGATTCCGGTTTGGATAGTCCCAGCAGCAGCAGCAACAGCAGTAATAGTATAGTTGTAGGCATTGTAGAGTAGTAGT
The DNA here is from genome assembly GCA_034769895.1 of Magicicada septendecula. NCBI lineage: Eukaryota > Metazoa > Arthropoda > Insecta > Hemiptera > Cicadidae > Magicicada > Magicicada septendecula. Next base: position 42,012,715 of record CM068376.1, read on the forward strand.
AGTAGTAGTAGTAGTAGTATTAGTGGTAGTAGTAGGCCTAGTAGTAGATAGTAATAGTAGTCAGAAAAAATGTAGGCCTAAGCCCAGAGTAAAGCATAAATTTGGCGCCTCTTTCAAAAATTTAAAATACGGTGTAGGCCTACAGTCAGCTACCTCGTAGGCCTAATTTCAGAAGGGGCGTAACTACCGGGTGGCAAGACTTGTAAATGTTTAGGGGCCCACAATGTACAGCATGTTCTTTATTTTTTACACTGAGGAAAAAATCATTCGAACATAATAAAACATGTAAGGTGAACAATCTATAGACTTCGAAGGGGACCCACCTTGAAACTCTGCCAGAGGCCCCTGTGCCGTAGTTAGGCCATTGAATTTCAGTGAAAAGCAGGTGAGCCTAAATTAAACAATTTTATTTAAAATAGCAGAAAATAAAACACAAGTGAACACAGAAATTAAACATCAGATATTAAACTATAAGGTTTATACTGAGCGTAAGTTAAACTACAAATCACCAACGTTTTAACGTAACCAACCATTCTTGGTGAAGTAGACCTATTCCAGCTGACCTATTGATGAACTTAGCTATTTAACTGAGTAGGTCTATTAATATCACCATGGGCAGCGTAATTTTTATATTAAATTATTTTAGAACAACACTTTCAATAAATCACTCAATTGGTCTCTGATTTGGACCCCCCCCTCAATTGTGAGACAGCCTTGTTAGTAGTATTTAACAGCTTTACATTTGTACTATTAATTTATACAGTATATTGAAATGAAGAAAAGCAAGTTGCTATTATAAATAGTCTAGGTTATGTGAACACGCACACACACTCACATGACTAGATTGTATTTCAGTGTCGAGAACATCTTGCAACAGCATAGATAACATACTGAAACACTGTACTACGGGAACAATATTCAATAAAAGTGGGCAGGGCTTAAAATGGGTATAACCAATGGATACGAGCTGTTCCCACCAATGGCGGCGCGAGACGTCACGACTTGTAAAGTACAACCCGCCTCTGAGCAGTCAGTGTCGAGTGCTGCGCTCTGGCGTGTAGGCTAGAACCCGCGACAAGGCCGTCTACACTTCAACTTGGTTTACAAGTGATTTCATTGTACAAGTGGTTGGCAAAGCGGACGCAACGTTGCCTCTTCCTATAATATTAGTTTATCGTGTAAATATTAATTACAACAAATGGAACTGCAGTTTGTGACGTTTTTTGCGGTTTTATAAGTACCCTAACCTCAAAGGTGAATTCGGTAGCTTTCGTTAAAAAATTCGATGTGATCTTGACTGTATCAGAAGAGTACTCTCCAATTAATTTGATAATAAGTGATTATGTAGATAATTAGTGGGAAATAACATATATATTATATATATATACAAGTGTGTGTTTGTATATATGTAATTGTGTCAGTGTTTGTGATCTGTGGCGGTGCTACCGTAATTTGACTGGATAATTGCTTGCCACTTAATGTAATTGGTGTAATTGTGATCGTAATTGCTGACTATTACGCTCGTCCTATTCCACTTCATTCATACTCTGTTCTGGAAATTGGTTTCCTTTTTTTAATTTTTTTGAACTTTTTCGTATCTTTGCGGACTCAGACGAATTATTGCGCGAATTTATAGGCCAGTTAAAAATTATAGATGCGTTGACGGTGATATTTTTATTGATTAGAAAGACTGCTGTTTGCGGGGATTAGAAAGTCAGTTAACTTGCACAGCTCAGTTTGTTGGTGAAATAAAAATGACTTTGACATCGACGAACTGAGTTCTTTTTATTACAGAATATTTTAATCACGGTATTATAGTAAAATAAATTATAAATTGTTTTCAAATTCGACAGGCCGTTTTTATATGCGCAATGTTATAACGAATGAATAGTCACGAGTGCGGGACATCGTTTGTTGGGATGTCGGCAGGTGGATAAACTAGTGTTAGACAAACAGCATCAGCCAGTGCGTAGAAAATGCTCTGCATTAGATATAAATCGTAGTCGCCCGCTGTACAACAGAGCATCCGACGAGCTACGCGAAAGGCGGCACGTGTATTGGGAATAGACTGGGGTCAAAAAAAGTAACCACGCTGAATTATACGGATCTAGGGAGCCCTTTCGGATCGGGCGGAAGTGCAGGAGGTTCAAACACACCGACTCCGACGACAATGGCCGCCGGAGAAGCGTTAGACAGTCATCATCATCATTTGTTAAGTTCGGGTAGTGGTCCTCCTGCCCATCAGGACTCCGGCACGTCCGGCAACATAACGCCCGTGCCAACGTCAAAATCGGCTTTCATCGAGTTACAACAGCATCCTTACAACACGTCCGGCATCAGGTCGGCGTACCATCCGCACCATTTCAATCCGCACCAACCGGGAGGTCAGCCGAATTCGGGGGCGGCTCCTCATCACCACGGCGTCGATCCTGCGGGATTCGCAAGCCCTCGAACAGCGCTTTCTGCCTATCCGTTTCCTCCGATGCATCAAAATTCCTATACCGGATACCACTTGGGATCTTATGCTCCTCAGTGTCCTTCGCCACCCAAAGATGGTGAGTAACTAATGATTAATATTAACTAGTGTAGATCACGGGCTTCATTACCTGCAGCCACTATTATTAAATTAAAATAATATAATAATAAATAATAAGAAGAAAAATAACAATAATAGTAATAGTAATAATAAAATGCCGCCTTGATTTAATAATTTGATCGAGAGCCTAACTCGGTAGAACCTAAAAAGAGTCCCAACCAATATTTAACATTTTTAACTTGTAAATTTTCTGTTTTCGGAAACAGTGTTCTTCATTTTATCCATTTGCGTTTATGATATACTCCGACACATGGGCTAAACTGCCATGTCTCCGTTACAGACGATCGTTTTTTCTATTTAAATCATCTTCCATTGTGTTGCGAAGCTACAGTAAACAGATGTATGTACCTAAAGACATGTATGTATATATTTGTTGACACCTAAAACATACATATTTTGCACATTGACCGGACCCTGCAGAAAATATGGAGCGTGGCTTTGCGGGACCGTGTCATTGTAAAACCACAAACAAATGACATTTGTTTCATGGTTGCTTGGGCTCATATATTTTTGCTAAACTGCTTTGCTTTGTCTCTGTCCACTTCATTGTCTGATAACTTTTGAATAATTCGTTTTTTATGCCTCTTGAAATTCTGTCAGCAGTTGCGGATAATGATTGTAATCCATTGTTGCCAACATTTTTATAAGACGGACTAGTAACGATAAAATTAATAATTCCGCATCCGATCTCCTCCATCTATTTAAGTTTCATTATTTCTCGACCCCGACAGCAATTCACTTGTCGATTGGACTGTTTCACGTTTTCGTACTCGTTCAGATTATTTTAAAGACGAATTATTTGTATGTTGTATGATTTATTACGTTAGTAAGATTTTCACGTGTAGTCTAAAGAAATCTTTTTATAAAATCGTTAACATTTTGTTGGAAAGTCTCTTTGCGGAATAGAAAATGTTTACTTATTTTCCATATCCGTTTTAGTTGCTGCGCTAATGCACTTTGTATCGGAATACATTACATATAATATACTGCATATCACGGAACACGTGATATCATGTAAATAATATAAACTTGTAAATAATATAAACAAACTACATTTCAAAGTTGTCTCTAACACATGACATTCTTTTAGATTTTTTATACAGCATTATGTCATAAACACACAACGAAAAATAAGTTTATTGATTATGTCAAAAAGTCACGCACATTCACCTTATTGTTTTTCCACTGAACTTGAGTCACACGATAACTGAACGGCCGCGCACACAGCGTAGGCTGACAGAATCGTCTGAAAAAGATTTAATTAATCGACACAAGGTTTTCGAATCCATTAAAAAGACTTTAAAAATTAGTTGAACATTTTTAAGAAAACGAAACGGATTGATATAAAAACTGCGCTCTAAGATAATACGACTGTGTCCCGAGACATGAGAAATGTAAACAATTGTAACTTAACCTAAGTAAGAACTATAGCCTATAAAAGGACAGTACGTTTTGCGTATTGTCGGTGGTAACAGTTTTTAGAATTTCGCGACTTGTTAGACTAACCCATAGAATAAAGGCAACGAGTTTTAATGTTTGCACTTTCAAACACTTTGCACTTCAATATTAGTTTTAAAAACACTTCTGGATTTTTATATTATATAAAATCAAAAGCTAAATATATTTTAAATGGTTATTATCCCATTTAAATTGTTTTAACTACAATATTGCTTTTAAATAAATAATTCGTTTTTAGAAACTTTTTTAAAAACCATCAATGCATAATAATAAAGATTTAAAATATTAATGGCAGGGCTTTATACGACCGTACTGTAAAGAAATAAATGTAGTTTACTGTTTTGGGAGCTAAACTTAGCGAGGAAAATCGTTTTTCACTTTCTTGGATACATTTTTTTTTTAAATGTCAAACAACGTTTACGACAATTCGACTTGGACAATGTATAAACGTATAATGTCATGGATATCACATTCCCGTTTTTCAGTTCATTTGAATGAATCAGAAAACAACATGAACATATTATCTCTGCTGTAATGCTAACAAACGGGTTTACAATTGTAATTGTCTCAAGTAATGAGATGTAATTGTCTGTGTAAGATGATGTAGCACAACTACCTCATCGACATCAATGTTGTTTTAACGTTAAGTTGTCGTGAAAAATATTTTCATTCTTTCTGCTGGTCAACGAACAAAACGATAGGTGTAATAATCGTTTGCGAACTTCCATAGCGATTTATTCATAACTCTTAAATCCTTAAAAAGTAAAGAATTTGTAAAGAAAAACTGGGGAATTTATAAGTAAATAAACTGTGTAGTTGGTCGGGAATCAAGCTGTTTCGTTTCTACGGTCTTTAAAGGAAATTAAATAAAACAGTATTAATAATATAATATTCTAATAAATCAGAAGGCGTAATAACGATTATGGTAAGCCACGAAATTGTATACTTTTTTTGCTGTACTTCAAAACCACGAAAACTGAGGGTAGTTGGTTACTGAAACAGATGGTTATGTTACGGCGGAAACTTTATGTTCACCTATGTAGTGTATTAACAATACACATAACCTGATGATAAGTAAGTCATTAATAACCAAATACGAAAACATACGAGTCATGTTTTCTATGAAACATAAAAAATAAAAATAAAAATAACATTAAAATTATTATTATTATTATTATTATTATATTATTACTATTATTACATACTTCTTCTTATTACTTTTATTTATTATTTTTATTATTATATTTATTAGTTTTACTATTGTTTTGAATAAAAATTATTAATAAAAATGTTAATGTCGTTAACACCATTTACTATGATATTTCACAGGCGCGTATACTGTAAATTCATATTGTACCTGAGTCAGTAGAATGCATTAGAATATAATAGAATACTTTCTATAATACATATTCTACACATAAATGTGTGTAGGCTACGCGTTACCGATTTTCAAAACTACTCAAAGAAATGTAAGTTATAGATTAGAATAAAAAATAATAATAATAACCTTTAGTCGTTTTGGCAGAGAAATCGGTTTCGTCGAGTTTTCATTCTGTACCGATTTCACTGAAATTTAGAGCGGCAGAAAAAAAATAATTTGCGAAATTGATACGTTCTTCTCGTAAAAATACCTTGGCGTTATTGCAGAACACTGTACCCCAGTTCGGCCGTGGTCACTGTAATACCTATAAATATTAGCCGTTTTGTACTGTTTGGGACATTTTAAAATATCTGTTTGTCTACGGTTAATTAACATCTTTATGCCGTTATTGGGTACTGCAAGTCAGTAGGCCCTACTTGTGCGAACGTAATGTAACAAATTTTGTTCAGACAATTTTTGTTAACGTATTTGTTTTTGAAACTGCAATCCCCGATTTGTAGTAACACGTACGAATTACACACTTATGTATATATTGTTTTTTTGTACAGTAAGCCTACTTATTGTTTTTCTATAATAATTTATTGCTTAATTTTCGCTAGTTTTTAGTATTAATTTATATTTTAGTTCTCGTAGTTCACTTATTTTTGAAAACAAATTATTTTGGTATAAAAAAAAAACAAAGTTTAAGGAAATATTTCAAAGTAGGCCCGGTTTCGGGAGAAATATGTTTACGAAGTTTTCAGGCCGCTAACACTGAATCGTAAAAGCGACAGTTTTATCGAAGGCTGACGAAATCGATCGCCTTTAATTGTAAAGGTTTTGAAACAAATTAACTGTTGATAAGGCGGTAATTGATACCGGCCGTACATTCGTGTCTATTAATCAAGACGAGGATTTGTCAAAACTTTTTACCCCCTCTGCGTCTGTCTTGTGTTGTGTAGCCTATGTGTTATACACGCGAAACATAGGCTACACACACTTATGCGGCGAGTTTCTATAGGCCTAACGTATTTACGATAGACAAACGTGATTTCCATTTTCATTATCGGTTATGCTCTTGTAATGTGATATGTTGTAAGTTATAATTAGCAGCGATATAAGTTATTGATGTATTACGTACTGATATAGGAATAAATACTAATCACTGGGTGCGACTGATATTTTAAGAAATTAGAAAATAATATTACAATATGAAAATTACGCTTTGTAAAAAAAATATTTAAAAATTTTAATTTTAAAAACTGTTATCTCTATTTAAATGTCGATTGTAGTATAACTGAGTACACTTTTCCGCTTAAAGGTAATTATATTAGATTTAGAATAATTTTATAAATTTTCATCTTTAAAGTATTATATAAAGCATTTTAAAAATTCCGTGATCTCGATTTGGTTTCGATTGATCTTTTATGGTGATATTAGCCTTACGTTGTTTAAGATATTATAATTGTTGATATCTATTACGGTGGCTGATCTTATAATAGTGCACTACTATCGAATAATTTTGAAGAAACGTGATGTCTATGTGATATCAATTATATTTGCCTTAGTAACAGTCAACCGTATGATATAACTTTTCAACATAATTATTTAGTTTTAAATACCATTCTCAAGCAATCTGTAAAAACTATGGTCTCGATTTGATATCGATTACGATCGAATAATGCGATAGAGCGTTTATTGTGATATCGGTCGTAAGGTCTTTTTCATTTATAATTGGTGTCGACATGAGTTCTTGACTGAATGCGACCGATCTTGTAATACTCTATACTATAACCTTTTAAATAAACACTTTGCTTTTAAAAAACTAGTCTAGAATAATTTTTTAAAAATAACCTCCGTTTCGATACTTGCTTTAATTGTTGAGGGAGATTTCACTGTTTAATCTTAACAATGTTCGCTTTTAAAACCCGCATTGAAACAGTTTACAAAAGTTTTGATCGCTATTTTTAAATCATTTACGATCGTTGAACGCAATTATCTTATAATACACTGTAATATAATCTTATTTCGTATTTAAAAAGTACATATTTCGTTTTAAAATATTGCTTTCGAGCAATTTAAAAACTCATCTCCATTAGGTTTACTATAGTTGTGTGAAACAGAGACTATTAATAATGTTTTTAGAAAATCAAATCTTAATTTCTGATAGCACGCTGTGGGCACTTATAGGCTAGATGTCACCACAACACAATTTTATTACTTAAGACATACATTTTTTAACGGTTTTTGGCGTATGATGTGATTATAATGTCAATAATTACAAAACATTTAGTGGGTATATAAACTACAAATCATAGATACTTTATTGAAAACGAGGTAGCGGTGCTACGGTGGCACATGGCATAATAGTTTGAATTTATTTCAGATATTAATAATGGATTATTTTTGGAGAACGTGACAGCCAGATGGATACCTTTAAAGTGCGATTGTATTAACAATACAACATCACACGATGCGTCTGGTTAATAATTTGTATATTGGATCCAGCTTAAGATAAACGATTTGTAGATTTAAAATTTGATTAGCAATAGTAATAATAACAAAAATATGGTGCGGTAATAATTGTATTTCTTCAAACGCGATCAGTACGGTTTGTCCAATTAATGTCGTAGTGTAATTTCAGTTTTATGACAGTATACAAATCCTGTAAATTGTATAAAATATTATCTAATAATAACAGTTTCTATAATATTTTATTTCCTTTTTTTAATTATATGCATACCCGTTGACCAGAACGTGCGACTGTAACTTTCTCAGTCTTGTTAACTTCATTTTGTACATAAGAAATTAATAACAGTAATATAGAAAACGTTACATGCCAATTTATGATCTTGGTTATAACGACAGCGTGCAGATAAAAGAATCAAACTTTGTAGATGATATTAAATAATTACATAAATATAGTTAGTAACATGTACAACATTTGACCAAATCAGCCGATTGTACCGATGTACCGACCCATCGTACGATCAGAGTAATATTTCTCCACAGTGTTTGTCTCAGGAGCGTGCGGCGAGATTATAATATCTAATAGCCAACAACACATCATGTATAAGACATTAATACATAGGCTATATATTTCGTTTTTAACTCTTGATGTTTCTTGCAGCATGTATAAGGTGTGTGTGTGTGTGTGTGAGCCCGCGCGCGCGCGCGCGCGTGTGTGTTATAAAACAATAATCACTTCTGAAAATATAGGTTGCTTATTTTTTACCTAGAATTAGCCCGCCTAGACCCCGGTTACGACCTGATAACGAGCTTATTCGTGAGACAGGACTGTTCGTATGAGAGATTTGATTAAGTCAGCCTACTTTTTCACGTCTGTGTTTGTTTCTGATAATAACTTCTACCTAAAAAATTAGTAATCTGTCGGACCTAAATGTTTCGTACTGCGTATAGGCCTATGCTCGGAGAAAGTTTTTGGGTAACTATTTATATATACAACAGTTTGCGTAACCGATTTGTATAAAACCTTTCGCCAGTTTTACGTTGTGGCGAGTGCTATCGAACTTATAATACGATATCCCTTTCCTGACGAAAGAAATTTTGTAAATAGGCTGTATCATTCGTGGATACATTAGGTATGTTTTGCTAGCCTAATCTTGTTATAATATCACGCGATAAGTTTGCATGGTCTGTGTTGGTCGCGATCACATTAATGTATTATACAAGTTACACAACAGTCTTGTGATATAAAATTCCGTTTTTAGAATAACCTACCGCTGTCGAATGGTTTAAAACGTTGTCATTTCCTTTTGGTATCGTAGGGGCGATTTGCTTTATAATTTTTGTTAATGCACAGATTAGCCTATTTAATTTTTTTTATTTGCATGACATTGACAATGAGAAAAATTAAAATAGCATGTTATAAAACACACAACACATTGTAATAGCCTATAATTTTTTAATATAAAATATTATTTTTGCATTAACTACGGTATAGAAATGTTTAAGTTCGTGATTCCGTTTTCATATCGCTTGTGACCGTAGGGTTCATTGTACGCTACTATATAGTGCGGTACAATCTTTTATTATAAATATTTCTTTTTTAAAATATTGCTACCGAACGGTTTATCTAAAAACTATGGTCTCCATTCTGAGTCTTTTATTATAATCTTTGAATAAGATTTACCTTTCTATATGTTACCTTGTAACCCTGTAATACGTCGCGCTGCGTATCTTATGAAATATAAATTTTGTTTTTAAAAATTGTTGTAAAGAACAATTAACCCATCTGTTCTTTACTGATAACTTATAAAGTATGTTTTCCCTGTTGTGAATACCGTTTATAGCCAGTAAAACAGGCCGATTTTGCAACAATTATATAGTAATATTAAAATATGTTTAATTTATAATATTGCCCTTGCGATCGATGTAAACCAACCCACATCTAAACAAAGTGTTACATATGGCAGCCATTCTTTGTGTTTGTATCGGTCAGTTAAATTTACTCTCTTGACATTTCGCTGTGCTTGAAGTGTAAACTATTGTTAATGACAAACAGAATTATCACTGTTGCACACCACTATAGAAAAATTGTTCCGATTAGGGCTTTCAAGCTTCTCAGCTCATCGTCAAATCGGAGTTGACCAGAATAATCGTCAGATCGGAAGCGCTAATCGGAATAAATTTTCTATAGTGGGTGCAACAGTGATAATTCTGCTTGTGATTATAACCGCTAACACAACTTTCTTCATATTGTTAATGAGTGTAAGCTAATGTAAGTACTTAAAAGTGAAAAGTCTCGGTTTCAGTAAATAAAAAAGTTTAGGACGACGAAAGTTGGACCCTTATTTAAGATAAGCTGCGACACCAATGTATGATGTGGCCGACGCGTTTAAAGTTACATACATTAAATTCGTTATTCGTAACCTATTTATTTTTATTTTATTTGCTTTATCAAATATTTTACAAAAGAAAACATAGTTTTTATTGTAAGCGATGCATTCAATTTGTTTCTGCCAACATATTGTGTACCGGACCGCAGTCCATAGATTGTGTTGGAGAGCAGACGTCTTTTTTGTTAAGTTGGACGGTGTCTCATTTTTTGCAAGGACGGCAGCTTTATAATGATTTTTTCGTAAATCGTCATTAAAAATCGTAACGCGACTTCATTGCCGTACGGCAGCCAGTTATTTTGTCTGTTCACTTTCCGTTTAACACACAGAACGCGATTAATATATATAAATATAAGCATATTAATATATAGTAACAAGTTGATATCGAGTTTCGGTCTAATAAAAATGCAGGTTTTCTGCGACGTTTCGAGATTTATTTTATCTCATATTCGTGCCTACAACATAAAATATAAAGTGATACAATTTCTAATGAGAGTTAATTATAATATATAAGTTGTATAGTGTTAACAGTGGCCTTGTTTTGTATAGAATAACTACTACACCACTGTTAATACCACAAATTATATATTATAATTAACTCTCATTACAATTACATTACTTTATATTTTATGTTGTAGACATGAATATGAGATAAAATAAATCTCGAAACGTCGCATAAAACCTTCATTTTATTTAGACCGAAACTCGATATCAACTTGTTCCCATATATTAATATTTATGTATTAACAAATATATTAAAACAATAATTGTCCTTTGTTCTTTAGGCTATATCCTTTATTAACGGATTTTTTTTTAATTTTCAAAGCTTTCGTTTAGTTAAAAAAAATTCAAAAGTGCTTGTTAATTGGTACTTTTTTAAGCTTGTATCGTTTTGTATGCACCTCAAAACTGAAGCGGATAGAATTTACAAGGATTTTGCTTGGAATTGACGGTGCAAACCATCAATGTGGGCATTCAGCGTACGGGCATACTATAACTCATTGAGCCGGACTAGAACAGTACCAAATTGGCAACAAACGCCGCGTCGTGTTGAACCGTTTTTAAAGACGAAGAAAAATATCCGTTAATTTACCGACCGCGTTGTGTAATGTAGGCTACCACGTTTTTACAAACATGACAGCGAAAAATATTTAAAATTCGCCGACAGATTATTTCCTTTTTCACTGTTGTCGGAAAATGTTCGCTTGGAAACGGTCGATACTGCTGTTCTCAATCGTTTAACGTTTTACACGAGAATTCCCGATAGAAAAGAATCTGTCGATAAGGGCGGCACACCGCTTGCAATATTTATGAGTCACTCCTCTTTCTTTGGTTTTTCTCTTTTTTTTTTGTAATTGAACCCCGCGATAAGCACGTACCTTATACTTTGCTTGAATATTAGGCCTACTGTATCAATTGACCTATACGTTCGGCACACAAAACGTCATAATTTTATCTGATTTTCCGGTACGTTAAAACGTTGTAAGTAACTCACGTTCATAAAACGTCATAACCTTATCCGAATTTCACCGTACGTTGGTCATAACATGTCATAACTTCCGAATTTCACCGTAAAACGTCGCGGATTCGTCTTTAACATCGCTGTTGACGTAAAACTAACATTAGGTGTTTTGTTCTCGGCAAATTGGACGCTTGTTGCCATCCGATCTCGAACCCGATTATCCTACGACTTCAATAACTGATAATCCCGGAAATGAAGCTTGTAGGCCTACATCTAAAACAATAAAAAGTCAGACACCATTGATGTTATCATTCGTGATAAAATTACTATGTTGTTGAAAAATCATTTTCAAAATGACTTTTTAGTTTAGCCTATAAAAGACACTTAACTTTTATTAACAATACAAAAAACATTTTCTTTACATACAAAACGCTGTTGTTATTTATTAAATCCGGTACCATTTTCTTAACGGCTACATATTATATAGGAAACAGTTACAAACATTAGGAAAAAATAGGAAATAGCATCAGCATTAATCGGAAATAGGTATAAACGACCAAATAAATACACAATTGTTTTTCTTATTTTCAAATGGCAAATGGCAACAATTTCAAATTGTTTAGTGTTTCTCAAATTTCAGCTTTCAAATCAAGTTTTATTTTTCTTGATTGACGGATACTTAACTTTTTTTTGGAAAGCATCGCTAAAAAAGAACTTGCGTTTGGCATTTTGTAATTTCTTAAGTAATAAAATAATGAAACGCTAAAATTAAATAAGAACCTTAGACTATTTTCATGCAAAAACGCAAGAATCGAACATTATAGACAGAGTCAACCTAACCGTTGTCCAAGGACTAGTAAGGACCGTTTTCCGGGAAACTCAGGCGGATGTGCAACGCTTTGTCTCAGTTCTGAAATGTTTTTCACTTCTGCTACAACAAACAAATGTTTCAGCACATGTTTAGTTACAACCTCTAAAACACATACCCCAGACGTAATCTGAAATTTAAACTGTATAGCCTAATGTAGGCTTATACTAATTTTGTGACAAAACTATGACGACTTTTGATTTTAAAACAGCAGGGAATTAGATAAGACAGGATAAAGTTAAAAATAATCATATGTAGCTAAGCGTTACGTAGGCCTACGCACTGGGGTTAGCAGAGGAAGGATTGAACTGACCTTTTGATATGTTAATAAAAAAATTCCCCTTCCCTGAAATCCCTACTCAGCGTAAAAAACCGTAATATTGTGACCTTTTAAGGTAGGTCTAATATTATTTATAATATACAATAATATTTAAGGTGTAAAGGGATATACAAAAATGTAAAGGGATGGCTGAACTTTTAATACTTATTCCTTACACTTTTTGGTGAACTACACATCTGTACTTCATTTATGGGCCTATCCAATGTATGCTCGTTTAATTTATTTACGTAAACCGGAATTTATTTATTTATTAGTGGGTAAGTAAATTTATTTATTCATTGTTTCGTTATTTAGGAGGGAAGATATCTGCATTTTGGAATGTTTGCCGTTATTAAATATTAAACATTAAAACGGGCCCTTTACGAGATCTTAGTTTTTAGAATGTGTGTTTTTTAAAGAAACTATTGACATGTAAGTTTCACGCGATTTTATATGAGTTTCTTACTGTTTTTAAAACTCACCAGTTATGTTATTAAATTACTATAGCGTACGAGTGTAAAATTTGAATCCAACGTTACACTTTTACGTTAAAATTTGGGCTAAAGCTTTCGTAGGCCAAACCGTTTATGTTTGTACGAACATTTTAACACTAGAACTGTCCTTACGCCAACCTGTAGGCCTATAAGTTTCGAGCCATCCATGCAGGCGATATGGTCAGCAGTGTAAGAGAAACGTATTCTAACGGGCGTTCTTGTCAGTAATGTTCCTCACAAATACAGACATACCTCTAATATGGTAAGGATTACTTCATGACAGCCTTTACAGACAGATGTACCTTATTCCTGTTTAGACTCGCCACTTAACATAGGCTACATTCAACCAGTGGCGTAATTGTAGGGGGGGTTCAGGGGAATCAACACCTCCCAGATCTTTTAAAAATGTGGTGAAATTTCGTAACAACTTAAAGTAGGCCTATTTCTAAGCCAGTTGCTTTGTTAAAATAAGGCTTAAAAATTGTTGTAAATATAAAAGGAATTGAAATATTTTTTAAATATGTAAAAGTAAAAAGTAACGAGCTTTCTTAACAATGGCAGTCACTCTCAGCACTTGGTAAATAACGTAGGGTTTGGAAACAATTACTCACGCGGCAGAGCTTGTCAATCTATCAGACACTCCACTATGTCGTAACTCCTCTACTCTGTAGTTTGAGTCGTCGTCTTTGCGTAGGTAAACTAGCAGCTTCTTCACTTTAATTCGAAAAAATGAGAAGATTTTATTCCTGTATTTTACATAAAAAATAACGTAGGCCTACTTCAAAACGAATTATACGTTACTGAAAACATTCGCACATTTAGTGACTGTCTTCCCTTAAGTCATGCTGTTTTCTTCGAATAGTTTATGGCAAGCTAAATAAATCCGCACTATCTTGCGGATGTTCATCGCAATATCTTGTGATAAAATTTATTGAACACAACGCCGCCGTCTTCATTTTAATATCACAATTTTCAACTTATTTACGACTGTTTTGTGCTTGTGTTTCATGCATACTAGACTCACAGCACTTCATCTCATTTTTTTGCAGATAACGTAACGGAAGTTCTTTAACAATGTATTTTAAAATGTTACAAAATTGCCAAGAAATCAAAACACAGCTAGGTGACAAATCCAAAATACGCATCCAATGTGGCTAAAGATTTTGTCAGTTTTCTTTTTTCAAACAGGTGTACCAATATCTCAAAACATTTTGTTCGAAACGGATGATTCTAACGAGGGAAAATTTTAAATTATCCGCACTTTTTTACTAAACCTGCGTCCGTCCCGTTTCTTTGATTGTATTTATTGTCACTCGCCAGGTTCTCCCGGGAGGTTCCGGTAGACGCGAAGAGTCGGACGATGTATTTGACATTATGTTAATGCGAAACGAAATTCGTCAACTCAAACGCCGCCGTCGGTTCCAACGATTTTACGGTTTAACGAAAACGAAATGGCTGCAGTAAAACAAAACGCAGCCGCGATACGCGGTTTATGAACCGGTTGGATTTTTATTTGGTTTCGCGTAAATTCGTGGCGTTACGCAACCGTGATTGGAAACACGATTGACCCAAGGCAATTAGCGTGCGGTAGTAATTTTTAATTTCGCGTTCTGTAGATTTTGTCTGCCCTCTTAAGTGATTGTTTAAAATTTAATAAGGTCCGGCCGAGCCGTAAAAGAAACATTTGCATTTTTCTGTAAATGGCAGTCGCGACCGGCACGTGCCTACGAGACACGGATAAATTGGTTTTGCGGACACGTTTAGGATCACTTTGAACTGGAATATTTTATCGGTATTGTAAGGGGAATATCTCAAGGAACAGTAGAATCTCACTCGAGAAATACGATTCTGCTAGACGATTAGTTTTTTATGAATTTTATTGCAGAATCTGTCCGGTCAGCTGTTGATGTTGCATAATAGCATGCTTTACGGAATCTTTCGAATGTGATCCTCTCCTATTCCATTAGCCTTAAATACTGTACTGGCTGTGGCTAGTAATGTCGCTCACCGATTCTCTGTAGATCTTGGCTAAGTTAAGACGGTTTAATCCTCTTCAGTGATCTGACTCCATCTTGTGTGTCCATGTATTACAGTTGGTTCACTATATTTGACACTTGCACATTTTATCACTTCTTTGACGGCGGCAACGTGGCGAAACTTTGTTATCTTGTCAACGTTGCCGAGTTTCACAGTTGTCTCGTATGTCCACCCAACGTCAAGTTTGCACTTACTCCGGTTCATTTGCGTTTAATTATTTTATTAATGAAAAACACAATGTATGCCTATTAACTCTAAAACATCGACTCTGTCGCAAAAAACATGTCTTTGTCTTCCCCTACTCTTTCGTAGTCTTCTTCCCTCTTGTTCGCGGAATTGGGCTGATACTTACCATGGGTACCGCATTCTCTATTGTTCCATCCGTCCCTTCAGTTACGTATTCTTCAAATTTTCTCTGGATTTTTACTCTACCTGTCGATCTGTCTGCATGCCTGGCTTTCTCTCCCTCTCTCTCTTTCATCCACGCTTTTTCTCTTATAACATGTAAATGTCTCACCTTTAAAGTTTGATCTATTATCCTAGTGCTCTTTTTTACTCTTCTTTGACTGTCCGAGTCGTATTCCTGTCACGTTATACGCATGAGGTCATCACCGTACTGTATTTACTTCGAGAGCGATAGTACGATCTACCGGTTAGGGGTGTGTTCTGAATAAGAAGTAAAGCTGCCGTTTACGATAGATTTAAAGCCGCTGTAAGAATATGCGCAAATAAAAATCGTTTAAGATGAATTAACTTGTTACTTTCACACCGTCAGTGAATTAATTGTAACTTCATTTCTCAGCCCGTGTTTGCTAGTTGACGTTATTTCACTTCATTGTTTTCCACCTTCCGCACTTTACAACGTATATTTCCGAAACATAAACGATTTTTTTGGTAAAGAAACCAATTGACGTTTCAAAATGTGCACAATCTAATGATAATGAACATATTCAACAGACCGTAGAGAAGAAATTGCTGCAGACGTTCCCTGAATGCTGTCGTTGTACGGCCGGGTAATTAGAAACGTGGAAAAAGAGAACATAATGTGCGAAGAACGTGCATAAGGGAGCCGGTAAATGTGTAGGTCTGAGTAGTTATGGAATATGAATGAGGGTGAAGGATATTTCATTGCGGCGACCACAGCGAAACGGTTTAGTTTCATCAGTGGTGAATCGGATTAGCGAGATGAGGCCGTGCCAACTGACAGAAAAACGAAAAATAATCACCGACAATCGGCTGGTTTGATGACTTATTTTAACAAACTGTATCCGCACCTCTGGAATAAATACCTACACCTACTTAGGATTCCCTTTCGGAAACTGAGACTAGTATAGGAGTCTCAATACACTAAGTTTCGTGCAGATCCTCCGCGTGCGGACACAAGATTCGAAAAACTTTTTTTTTTAATTTTTGCTCTTTTGTTTCGAAAATCAAACTTTCTTCGGGGGAAAGAAGCAACGTCTCCCCCCGTTTGTGAACATTTTAAAGTTTAGAAAAAATTATAAAAGTCTGTGTCGTTAAAGGCTAAAAGGCATTTTAACTCAAATCTGTAAGTTTATGAGCATCACGGGCCAAAAATGGAAGTCAAAATTTTGAAAAACTTTAGAAGTCTCTAGGGGCATCAAGTTTTCAAAGTAGGCACTCGGTGTTTTTAAATATTTGATACAATTAGTGTGTATTTAGACACTTCAATATTAATTAATAGTTGCTTAATTAAAGTCGCGAGTTACACGCACTCTTACGGAACAGTTGTGATCTTTACAGTTAGTAGTGGCCTAATACGTATTAAACATTAAAATTTCAGAACATTGCATTTTTTGGTTCGTTTCTAATTTGCGCGTTTGTGCTAATTTTAGTTTGGTACATACCGGTATGCGTCATGATTTGTTGCAAATCGAAAGTTACATTAAGTGTAACAACTGCACATGAAGATGAAAAATCATCAGTAGGTCAGGAAATACATAGGAGTAATAATTTATGATGAAGATGAGGTAACTATGTAAGCAAGAGAGGCGTACATACTCATTTCTTATGTTCAGATTTGGCCATATTCTGTCTCTTCTTTAAAAATCCTAACCGATGTGTGATTACCCAAATTCTCTCTGCGTGTGTTCTTGATTATTTAACATTAATTTTATATTATACTACTTAAAATACAATTTTTACTGCTTTTATTTTAGTTTACCCGCTTTTTACTAGTATCTGTCAAAACCGTCCAAAATTATTATATGTCAGTTTTTCGAAATAGGCGCCAAATTTAGGCTTCGCACGGGAGAAATTGGAAGGGGAATTGGAAGAACACGAATATATGCATAAGCTAATTAGATACCGATAAATGTGTTTAATATTTGTTATCGGCAAGCAGTCGAATTCCTGCACTGTTAGTATCGATGCGCTTCTCAGTAATCGTAAACGTCGGTCTATTGTCTTAAGCAGCATTTTCGTTCACGATCGATGTTTATCGATATCATTTCTTCTGTGAATTCATTCCTATTATTTTAACCGTCTTATTGTATTGTTTTTATTTGTAAGTAGATGTCAGAAAGAGACGGAGGGAGAAAGCGTGCATGCGGGAATGATGTTCATTGTAAAACGTTCAGCAGGCGCAGAAATAAACATTTTGTAAACACAGTTGAAATTGTTAATGCCTCACTTTATTTATACTGAGTTCCGTATAGGCCTACACGATATTCCATGTGCATATTACTCGGCTGCACGAATAGAAACATAAAAGCCGCCTTTACAACCATGTAGGCCTATCCTACCTCATTAAACCTAATTGTATTTGGTTATGTGATCATTTTCCGAAGAATTTTATTATCGTGAAAACGTAAATTAATAAACCTTTCAACCAACAAAAATTAGGTGTAACAAAAAATGGATGTAACAATTTAGGAAGAATTACACGACATAATTTGCAACAACAAGCGCAGATTGACGAAAAATAAAATAATTGTAAAAAGTAACTCCAACATGTATATTAAAAATAAAATAAAATTATAACTTGTTTTTGTATAATTGTTTCGTGTAGTTTTTCTTAATTACTAGATTAAGTTTGTGTTATACCTACAGATGACACCAGATTATCGAAACGTTGAGTAATTAAAATTTTAACCACGATAATAGTCCTTGTAAACTTATCACATAACATACTTTTGTTGTTTTATTCAACTGTTATAAATTAAAAATTCCAGTAAAGTAGTAAATATTATTATAAATAAAATTACAATAAATTATATTTGAATTTGTTACCTTTCTGGAAGCCGATACCTTTTTGTTGACTTTCTGGAAACTTGTTTAAGTTTTCTGGAAGGCGATAACAAACTAATATAGTACCTTTGTAGGAAATCCTTTGTAGCAGGATCAAACAGAGAATATTCCTTGCGGCCAAAACAGTAAAACTGAAAACCACTGCCTTGAAGAGTTGGCCGACATAAAGTTTAATGCTACGGTTGGGGTGTCACGAATAGAAGATGTTTATAATTTAGTACGTTCGAAATTTTTGCGTACTTACAGAAGTACAGAGTGAGCTAAAAGTAAATTTTTCCAATTATTAATATATATAAATGATTAATGTATACAGTAATCAATACATATAGCCTAAATTTTAATTATTTGTAGGAATTATATAAACAAAATGCAAAACCAAAATTGACCACATGTTATGGCATGCAAGGGAAAACTGACTTTCAGCCCACTCTGTTATCGAACAATTTGGTTATCGAATTGTTTACTTTGTTTGGCTGACTCCTTTGTAGCATCCCGTTGATTCGATGCCTTTAATTAATGTTTCGTACTCTTAAACTATGAACAGAGTAAAGAAGGATGTTGAATATGACTAAAACGTTGTCATGTTTTGGAACAGCATGCAACTAATGCTGGTAACGGTGATAACTCACAGTCTCCACTAATAACGACTAAGCCCTACTACAGATATCTCATCAACTTTCCTATTTTCTTGCTTTCACTGTGTTCTTCAGTTCTTTATTTCTTCCTTTCTTTTTTATGTCCACATAGTTATTGTTTGTTTTACAAGATTTGATATTTTCCGGAAAGACATCTCTATCTAAAAAGGGAAGTTCACACGACTTTTATCGTTTTCAAGTGAATTATCGTCAAGTATCGTAGTTATTGACATACACATTACACCTTACTTGAGAGAAAGTAGAAGCCTCGCATTTTCCTCTTGTTTTAGGAAATGTAGTGGACAGTGTCCAAAGTAATAAATGTTAACATTATTTTAAGAATTCTCTTTTGCATGACACTTCCATTGTTCTAAACGTAAACGTAAAAACTGTATGTCAGCGGTGTTAATACAATAACTTCCTCCCATCTCCACACGTACATCGTCCTACCTCTTCCCGCCTCCACAAACGTTCATTATATGGCATAGAAATATCTTTCTCTTCCCCATACTTTAATAAGTTATCTTCTTTCTTTGTCATACATCTCCTTCTTTCTCGAGAGCCAAGGCCTCACTTCCCCAAAGTGAGTTGCTCTAGACAAAACGAAAATGATTCTAACTTTTAAATCTACATGGTTATATCCCAGTAGAAAATTCCTTTCATTCTGTAGGAGAAAAATTTCGAGTTCTTTAAACACAGAAGGTCTGCATTTGTCCTTATATTTTTAATTAACTTTAAAGTATGCTTTACATCATAAGGCTTAAACTGCGAGTTTCCTCGATGTAAAATTTCAAAAATTTGTCAACGATTGACCCAAAGTAAATTAACAAGAACTTTTATATGCAAAGATTTTCTAATATACAAACTGACGTAACCAAGCTTCTGGGTAGACAATGCATATGTTTCTTCCAGTTCAGTGATCAGTGGTTTAACTACGTGGGGGTGGGTGTCAAGGGACCAGAGCTATTACAAATTAAAGTGAAATTCCATAATTATTTAACGTGGGCCTATTTCGAAGCCAGTTGCCATTATTTTAAATAAGGCTTATAGAGACAACAGGAATTACAATATTTAATCAAACAATGTTAGAACTTTCTTAATTATGACAATCACTCAACAACTGGTAAATAGACGCACGTATTTTCAGCATGGTTCACGCCGGTTTGTTCAAACACTTTCAGACGCCAAAAATTTATAAAATTATGGGTGAAGAATCCTCAATTCTCATTTGTTTTGAGGAAAACGGAGATCTCTGCAAACTAGCCCCCCCCCCCCATAGTAACGCCAATCCTGTCAATACTGTCACCAAAAAACTTAGCTATATTACATAAAGTTATATGTTTTGAGAAAAACGGAGAGTCCTCTTTTCTATAAACTAGTCCCCCCCATAGTTACCCCAATGCTGTCAATACTGTTACCCAAAAAACTTAGCTCTACTACATAAAGTGACGCCGATCGGTGATAATTCGTCAGTGGAGAACAATTTTTCTTCTTGTTTTGGGGAAAATTATTATTAGATTAATAACAGCAAACCACACAAAATCACATAGGCCTATTTAAGGTTCTTGCTTGTGTCTGTAACCCACAAACACGTTTCATATACTTATGCATGCATGTGTTTATGGTGTAACACGTACTTCAGAACGATTGTGTGTTAGAATGATTGGATAAATGATGCGGATAAGTGATGAGTGACACTTTAGCAGTAGTTTTACGAATGATTATCAGTTCAAGTCCTTGTTGGTGGCGTATTTATAGACTACATTGCATTATAGACAGACCAGCGGGTCATGGTACGGGAAACCCAGTATTAGCTGTACGTCAGTGAAAACAGAAATACTTACGAACATAACGAAAACGGTTCTTATTTTCACCAGTTAACACGTGTAGGACCAGAAACCTGGAAGTGAAGATCAGGTTCAGTGCCCGTAATTCACAAAGTATGAGAAACGATAACTGATATAAAAAATTAAATTTGGATAATCATAAACTAGTTTGTAGTTATTTTTTTGAACACTGATTAAATATTTTATATCTTCATGAAACTTTATTATATTAAAAAATGCTCTTTGCACGAAATCAGGAATTTGTGCCGTTAGAATGGTAATTATCTTAATTGAAACACTAAAAATGCATTTGTAAACAACGTAATGTATTACAATACAAAATAACATTTGTTAATTGTTTACATCTTTATAAAAACTGAAATTTATTACTAATTTAATATACTGCATTTAAACCCAAAACCAGTTAAATTTACTAGTCTGTATGCTACTCAGTGATTTATTCAAAGTACCTTCACTTCAGTTAACTTTACTTACAAATCAAACAAGGAACTGCCAGGTTAGTCAACCTTAAAAGTAAAGCTACGTGATAGGTTGCCCCAAGTATGGATACGTGATAATACGGTATAATTATTGTAAAAATTATTAGAATTAAACGATTGGAAACGTTTACTGTTGTTAGGAGACTTCAAAACACGTGTTCTCGTGCGCGTGTGCATAAACGTTTCTACAAAGAAATAAAGGTAAGCTCTTGTTCTACTCAAGAATCTAGAACGCTTGGGAGCGAAGTGTTAACGTGTTCGTAGGACAGTGATAGGCTACTGTCCATCTACGCCAATCGCATTGTCCTGTTAGTAAAATACAGGAAGAAGTCTTGTCCACGGGAACTCAGCGTTTTCGCAATTAGCATTCAGCAACTGCAGCTTATCAACCTTCAGTGAAGCCGAACCGCCATTCTGCTGTTTAGGCCTTTTTTTTAGTGCTGCAGGAATGTAACAACAACGCGACTGATAAGGATTTGCTTTGATAGCCGACATCAAATGTAGCAGAGATACTTTGTTCTTTGTGTATTCTGTGTTGTTGAAACAGAAGTGTACTTCGAACATACTCTACGCAAAAACGTGGGTATCATTAACGGGAGTGCGTACCTTAAATTGTTGTTTATTTATTGCAAATCTGCAGTCATCTAACTAACAATAAACACATCGCATGATGTAAACAATTATTATCTTGTCCATTGACAGTGTTTCTTACTATTGCTCACAATACACAATTAAAAAATCCAAATAAGTGGCACTAACAGCTATGGTGAGAAACAGTTTGCTAACACATTGGACAGCCTCTAATACTTCACTGACACTTTAAGCACTAAACCTGTAGGACAGATTAACGGCTTTGGGAGTCAGTAAACGATAACAACCGACCCAACGGTTCAGGTAAAACAACAAAATTACGTCATCAGAGGCAAAATATTTATATCTTTTCTTTTTCTTTTAAACCTTAAATAATTTCTTCTCGACAACATTGTAAATGTGCCGCCCTTTTGTGTAGAAGGGGGCAGTGTTTTAATTTAGAACTGTCACGGTAAGGTTCAACCCTTCCTTTCTACCGACGAAGACCGCCAGTCAAATCGTGTCGGGTTGTTCGTTTGCATTCAGTAAGGTAAAACCATCTTGTCGTACTTATTAAACTGAAATAAAATTACGTCAGTTTTATCATCGATATTCGAGACGAAACTGTAAAGTATAATAAATTGTCGCTAAAGAGTTTAAACTCGCAGAGTCCACGCTCCTATTTACTATTGTTATTAATATTTTTTCGATCTTGGCCTGCTGTGGACCCCGTGAAATAACTTTCCAATGTCTTCTCTTTTTTTCGTCTTTTTGTCTTTGGTCACTATTTCTTCACCATTTCGTTAGGTTATTCATTCCTCTTCTCTGTCTAGACAGTATCCGTTTGGTTTAGCTCTTCTTCCTTAAAACCCTTGAATTCCTTATTACTTTTCCGAAAAATATCCTTCAATACAATCTCTTTCTTCTCGCATATCCATTTCGGGACGATGGGGTTTATGAAAATGATAAAATTTTATTTTCGTTTATGTGTCCGGATTATTCGGACCAAAAGCGCGTAGAATGCTACCTTTACTTTGGGATAGTATCCCAAAATTTTTCCGTTTCTACATATGATGCTTCATCCTTTCTTTTTACAAATAACCTCAACTCTTTTGGGGCGAAGAATCTTCCTTACCGTTTTTCTCTATTTTTTCTCAAATTCTTCAATTAAAATATTACTAATATGTAATATTACTAGTCTAATATTAATATTACTAATATTATTATTATCATATCGATTTTTATTTAAGTGTTATTAGTTTAATAGTTATTAGTATTATTATTATTTAATAGTTATTCCTCAAGTTAGAGTTTATTAAATTTGACGATGACAGTCACTGTAAAGGTTCAGTGTAATTTACACTTCATGTGAAAAGTAACTCGATTGTTACGTGTGACTGACGTACATTATTGCGGCGTTTACAATAAAGCTAATCTTTTCAACCGATGTGTTACTTGGGAATACATTGATTTGTTTCTCTTGAAACCGAAAGTTTCGTCCTTACTACAATAAGGCATCTTCAGTGAGACTGATTGTCTCAGTCGAGGTACTGATGATGCCTCATCGTAGTACGGGCGAAACGTTTCGTGTCAAGAGAAATAAAAAACGTCTTATGACAAATATAAACACAGTGTTGTTATGAACAAGAACCACAAAAGAAGCTTTCAAGCGAGGTCACTGTATCCCTTTTCTCTCAGTTTATAATCCTACCGTCTTTTTTTCTTAAAATAAAATATTCCTTGAATTTGTTTGTCCATGACATGTTCGCGCATCAATTAGCTTTGACCTAACCAGCTTTCGGTTGTTGAGAACTTTAGGTTAGATTAAATTGTGACGAAGCTCACAACGAGCGACGACTGACTAAGGTAAAGGTAAGGTTAGGTTATGTTAGGTTGTGACGAAGCTCACAACGAACGACGACTGACTAAGGTAAAGATAAGGTTAGGTTAGGTTAAGTTGTGACGAAGATCGCAACGAGCGATAACTGACCAAGGTAAAGGTAAGGTTAGGTTAGGGTAGGTTGTGACGAACCTCACAAGCAGCGAAAGCTGACTAAGGTAAAGGTTAGGTTAGGTTAGTTGTGACGAAACTCATAACGAGCGAAAGCTGCCAAAGGTAAACATTTTCATCTGAAAGATTAGGTTAGGTTAGGTTAGATTAGATTATGTTGCGACGAAGCTCACAACGAGTGAAAGCTTTGACGAAGGTTAGAATTTTTATCTGAAATGTTAGTGTTCCGTTTCGGAAAAAAGTATAGCTTACATATCCCAATCCACTTTAACCTCTACACTTCGGTTCTGCCGCTTACGAAGAACATATTTTATTTTATTCTGTTCTTGTGACATGATTTCCAATCCTCCCACAAATAACCTCTTCTCATGTCATAGACCCGGTACAGGCCTACGCTCATAATGTATAGAAATTTAATGCGCTTTTTCTTATATTCTTTCTTAATGCTCCTTTTTTTGGCTCATCAAATCACCTGGAACTTTTGTTCTTACTATCGACAAATTCATATATTTTATCACATTCAATTATTGAAAATGGGAGACTCGTTCTCTAATGTGGTATCATTAACTACAATTGTTATTTTACGGGATACTTTCCTAAAGCCATTACTGTCGTTTAGTGAATATAAATAAGCAGAATGTTGTGAACAGAGTTCTGCAAACCGGCCTCGGATCATGGATACGTAGGAACAGAAAAATATTTATTATTAAACCGTTTTTTATTTCAGCAAAACAGCCAGCTCCAAATTCACATTACGAAGCACCTTTTAAATTGAACGTCAGCGGCATAAATCCGAATTATTAAATTAAAAAATGTTTTAAATTGTATTTTCGAATGTTTAATTTCGATAAGTCGAGTCGGCATGTTTGGTGAGCACAAATTCTTTTGCAAAGCATGGGATCGGTTCCTATGTACCGCCTCAGAGCATAAATTCTTTTTCAAAGCGAGAGATCGTTTTCCACGTATGTACCGTCTCAGTCGATCCTTTTAAAAGTTACTTCCTTGTCTATAGGTTTAACGGTTCACGCCTACACATCATCGAGTTTTACAAATTCGTGTGTAGCTATATTGTGTCACGCTGTCTTTATCGAAAATACGATAAAAATCTAACAAAAAAAGTAAACAGAAAAACGGAAAAGACTAGTAAACTGTTAAACTGATATCATGTGTAAAATCGATTGTTTATAAAACGATTATGATAACCAATTTCGCATTGTTTGAATACAAAGCAGTGGCCTCGATCAGCGCAGCTTATCGATTATTTTCACATATCTTTTAAGTTCGTCCCGTGATCGTTACATTAGCAATCGACAATTAACGGTGCGCAGAACTTCATAGGCAACCGGAGATAGGCCTACACTAAGTTACATATTCTACCTTATAGAATGTACTCAAATACCAGAGACAGGTTTTTGTCGCATCGATACGGAATTTATTTTCAGTTTTTTGTAGAAGTGACCGTGTTGAGTCTATAACATATGTGACCTAGTTTTCTACTATTTGCTATTCTCGATTTGAATTTAGTTGGCTCTCCAGTGTCCTACACGGTTCCCTCACTAATTTGGAAAGTGCAGTTTTGTGTTATGCTGTATTGTGTTTTATTTTAATGCTTTATAATTGTTAACGGCTTAACTAGTAGTCCGGACACTGAAAGACAAAAAAAAAAAATGTTTTCAGTACATAACATTATCTTAAGGACCTTGTAATGACCGAAAAAACGCTACCAGAGATGACATTTTTGCCGACACATAAAAAGCGTGTTCTTGACGTCAGAAGGAAATTAGCTTTGTGAATATGTTGAATAAGTTCAACCTTATGTACAGGACCATTAGGCGAACCCTTAAGTCAGCAAGTAAAGGAACACGCCTAAAATTCTACAAAATGAAGGCTCTTCCCACACTTCTTTATGGGTCTGAGAATTGGACTTTAACGAAAGGCCAGGCCAGTCGCATCCAAGTGGCTGAAATGAGATTTCTCAGGCACGTGGCAGGGTATACTCTCCGTGATCATAGAAGAGACACAGATATACGGCAGGAACTGAATATTACGAGTATACTCGACAGGATGGTCCAGTATCGGCTGAATTGGTGGGAACATCTTTGCCGAATGGATGACTGCCGCATCCCCCATCAACTCTGGAACTATAAGCCGAGGGGACGGAGAGGTGTGGGACGTCCGAGGAGGTGCAGGAGTGACCAGCTCTAATCTTTTCCTATTTGAGACCGGAACAAACCATCCTTGGTTTAGGTTGAATCCGTGATGATGATGAAGGAGGAAATTAGCTTTTCCACATTTTCTTTCTGCTTTCTATATTCACTGCCAAAGTCGAGCTGTAACCTGAAGTCTACCTGTGCACTGCCTCAAGCTTTAGTAGGCTACATTCAAACCACAGAAATACTAGTTTCATGTAATTAGCTGAGACTGCACTATTTAGCGTTGTGTTTATTCAAAGATCACTGGAACAGAAAGAAAGAATGGAAAACCAGGTGGTACTGACAGCGGTATTAAGACAGGTGCAGATTTGGATATTTGGTCAGCACAAACGCGCGCGCCATCAGAGTAGCTGTGTTTGTTACGTAAGACTTATCTGTGTAAGTGGACCAAGGTTTCAGACATTTTCCTGTGAAATAAATAATTTCAAGATAAGGTACGCTTAGTATTTTCTCTACGAAACAGAGCCTGAGGCTGTTTTTATTTTTTTTAAATATATAATTTATGTTAAATAAATTTCGTCAGATTGCGTTTGTAATTGCGGTAGACACGCGTAAATCTGTAATACTGATTTTATTCGAAGCAATAACCGGACAATAACAACTGTAGGCCTACATCTAAAATTACAATGAAATCCAGTGCATTAGTTGGAGTGTCATAAGCATGTAATTCATACCAAAATTACTATCTTGTTGAAAAAGTATATAAATGATTTTGAAAATAAATTTCCTCTTCTATTTTTGATTTATAAAATACTCTTAAACATTTACTAACAATACACAGTATATATTAAGTGCACCATTGCAATTTATTATGAAAAGATACCATTTACTTAACTGAGACGACATTTTAATTAAATAGAAAACTGTCATAATTAAAAAAATTAAAAATCAATAGGGAAATATAAATGAAAATACACACTTGCTTTGTTTTTATCAAGGGCAAGTCCATACTGTTACTGCATGCTCTCTCTGCTCAGATCTTTCTGAATTTTCTGGCTTAAGCCCTTTAATTCATTTTAATTACTAGTAAAGACCATCACTCGTCACCTTTGTGAACTTGATACTTAACCTTGCTAACATACTTATTAAAACCAATCATAATACAGATCGTTTTGTTAAGGGTCTATAAAACGTCGGACCTGGACGAAAATTGCCCCTGATATCCAGGAGAACTCGGACGCAGTCCTTCTCCACTGAATTCTTATTGTGATCATTTCCTGAATTGTAACACGTAATTCAACTTCAGTGCAGATTTACTCAATAATTTCTAGTTTTACTGATTCTCTTTTCTCTATCCGTGTTACTTCGTCATTCCTCATGCTTTACTTCTCTTCACTCTTAATCCAAAGTTACGCTTAACCGGTCTTCTAATCAAACAACACGAATTACATATTGATATGGCTACTAGTTTCTGCTTGTAATTTACATTTTGTTCCTATTGCTACTCTCTCTTACACTTCAGATTCTCTGCCCAACCGAATACTAGTTCTGTTTCCAGTTTTCCTAATTTTCTTTATTGTTTCTAAGTTGATATACCCCCCTGTTCCTTTCCTACTTCCCGTGAACCTTGTCTTAATTCTGTAAATGATATATTTTGGTTTCATTGTTTCCTGACTTAGTTCGCTTCAGTTTCTCTGGACACAGTGTAAACCGTTACGTTTTATCAGATTTAATTTTGCTATATAAATTTACTTTTATTCCCAGCCAACTGTGAGATTAAATTACGGATGGCAACTCTACTGTCGCCTCAGAACAAGTTTGAGTAAACATTCAAATACTCCGCGCGTTTCCTCGTCTCTGTATTCGTACGCCTTTTGCACAGTACTTAAGGAACATAAGGTGCATACTGAAATTTCTGCCGTCACTTTGAAACTGTCGTTGGTAACTTAACAATACATTTGGTCTTTAGCATTTACAGCCATAGGATTGTACCAGGGTAGTAAATATTGAACACTTATTGAGCCCCTTACTGTGTAAACTATTAAACGATTCTCTACTTGTACACTGTTTATCTGCCATCGCAGGAAGTGGTCCTACTTATACGTCGTAGGCAAACGTTAGTAATGACGTTTTAGGTTAGATGTTTTTTGTTTGTGTGCAGTTGTGATACATTATAATATCGACGACAGAATGCAGCCGTAGGTATGGTCTAGACATCGATGTTAATAAAACGAAACTAATGTTTGTATCTAAGAACAAATCACAAACTGCACCCTTAATATAAAACAAAGGCCAGTTGAACGTGTAAGCCAATTTACATACCTTGGCACTATAGTCAATGACCAATGGGACCACTCTCAAGAAATAAAGACCAGAATTGAAAAGGCAAGAGCAGTGTACACTAGAATGAGCAGTTTATTCAGAAGTCACGATTTAACAATAAACACAAAGGGAAGACTTTTACGGTGCTACGTATTCTCGGTCCTCTTCTACGGTGTAGAATCTTAGACTTTGACTGAAGTCACAACTAAAAAATTGGAATCTTTCGAAATGTGGCTTTACCGTAGAATACTGAGCATTTCATGGACAGCACATATAACTAATGTTGACGTCCTTAGAAAGATGAAGAAAGATAGGGAAATTATTAACACAGTGAGGATGAGAAAGCTTCAGTATCTGGGACATCTCATGAGAAATTAACAGAGATTTTAGTTATTACAGTCCATACTACAGGGAAGACTACTTGGAAAGAGAGGAGTTGGGCGACCGAGAATATCATGGCTGAGAAATTTAAGGACCTGGTTTGGCATGAATACAACTAACTTATCCCTACAGCAGTGCGGAAAGTTAAAATTGTCTGTACGATATCCAACATCCGAAACGGATAGGAGCTGTCAGAAGAAGAAGATAATATCAAACTTCGAAGAAGAAAGAAAATAATGAACTTTTTTTCTGCAACTGTGTTTTATTTTAAATATCATCGTCGGATTTATTTTGTAACTTTTGTTAAGACACCCAGAGGCGTAGCTAGGGTGCCAAGGGGGCGGCCGCCCCGGGCGGCATAGCCAGGAAGGCGGCAAAGTAAGTATAGACTTGAAAAAATTGTTTTCAGTTTATAAAGTACAAACAACATGTTTCTTTGATATGACTATTCCTTAACAACTACAGGAATATAAGATTTTCTTAATATAAGATTAAGAACTACAGCGAGTTCCAAAGAGTTTATGAAGTCTTTTATTCAAGGGAAATCGAACCCTGAGTATCAAAATATTACAATTAACAAGGAATCAACTAGCGATCATAAAACGGATGTTCTTAGCGACGAGGCTGTTCATAAATACAGTAAAGTTAACGACGTGAATACTTCAAACTGTCACAGTGTCAAAGTATAGTTACAAGATTCAGTTGGTTCTAGTACCATGGATGATGTTGGACCGTACAGTCTTGAAATTACAGGCAATGAAGGACAGAACATTACTAGCAACAATGTAGACCGTGTTCCTGGTGCTGCTCTACAAGATATGGGAGCTTGGCCAAGCGAGAAACCTCAATCTTTTCGAGATATAATGGTGAATAGAGGAACAAGTCAGTTGCAGAACAAGGACAGCCATTTTCCTGAAGATGAAACTGGACGATCCCTAAACAATTGGTTTGATAAAACCTTGCAAAATGGCGAAAAGGTAAATCTTTGTGCACTTGGATGTGTTTTTTCCAACCAAAAAAAATCTCTATTTTGCTTTTCTTTCACTTCATTTACACAAAAAACCATCAAAGAAGCCATTTCAATAGTACAAATGGATTTTCATCGTATCGGAATTTAAATCCCCGTATTCAGGATCATGAGATCTGTTCATCGCTTTGCGTTTTTTGAATGGAAGGAATTGGAAACTTTTTTAAATAAAGGGGGACTTATTGATGATCTACTTCAGGAACAAATGAGTAAAGCAGTTAAGACTTGGAAAGAAATCCTCGAACGGGTCATTTCCACAGTACAAACTCTTGCACAACAAAATCTGGCACTGATAGGACATCGAGAGTCAATTACTATCGATCCAAATCCTGGAAACTTTCTGGCTTTGTTAAAATACTTGGATACATTTTTAACGTATAAAAATATACT
The DNA here is from genome assembly GCA_034769895.1 of Magicicada septendecula. Taxonomy (NCBI): domain Eukaryota; kingdom Metazoa; phylum Arthropoda; class Insecta; order Hemiptera; family Cicadidae; genus Magicicada; species Magicicada septendecula. Next base: position 42,043,253 of record CM068376.1, read on the forward strand.
TTGTGCGTAAAGTGTTAAAATACTTTATTATGCTTTGGATAAATAAAGCATAGATACTTCAGGAGACGCTAACAGACAAGTTAAAAATTTGGAGGAATGAGCTGTGTGACAATGTCGTTACTAAGGCAGAGCAGGTATGTAATGAATGGAATGTCAATATAACAAAAAGGATAAGAAGGAACCTCACGATGCCACTGGAGTATGGAGAGGATTATGCATTAACCGTTCGGCAAGAAATGCGACGTTCTTTAATGGAAATTTGTACAAACTGTCAGTTGAAATTTCAAGCCGTTTCTCTAACATAAAAGAGTTAGAAAAACGCTTTGAGTTCCTCTGTAAATTTGAGGCCTACGTAAATGATGGCGATATACATTTTAAGGAACAGCTTTCCCAAATCAATATTACGTGCACAGTGCTTGCAAAACTGTGTTCATATGACATAAACAGTGAAGCTAAACGTCATACTTTTATTTAAAAGGAAAAAGTTAACGGAGAACAAAAAGACTTTACATCTTAGGGACCGCTACAATACTTTTCTTCAATAAGATTAGAAGCCTACAACAGCTTTAAAAATTTTTCTTACTTTACCAGTGTCTATGTCTTCTTGTGAAAGGTCGTTTAGTAACCTTAAATTGATTAAATCGTACGTACGATCAACAATATCTCAAGACAGGGTATCAAATCTAGCGATACTTTCAATTGAAAACGACATTGGTTCGTCTGTAGATTATAGTGATTTAATAACTCACTTTGCAGCAATTAAGACCAGGAAAGTTACATTTTAAAATGTCTGGTTTTAAATATTCATTAAATATTAAAAATAAATATTAAGTGTTTATTAATAGAAGACGGAACCATTAAACTGTAATGGTAAATGATTTATTTTATTACTTTTAATGTAATTCTTTGTTTAACTTTATGTTGCTTTAGGATATTGTTTTGATGATGCGCTTTAAACCTACAAGGAATTTGCATGTTTATTAAAACACTTTTACTTTATAAATTTTTTATATTGCTACATTATTTATAGTCTACATGTGTTAATAATAAATGTATACAAACTGAATACCGGTAATATTATAACGTGTAATTTCTGAATTTTGACTTAACAAGTATTGTTAAGACGTTTGCTGGACGTGCTTTCGTACAAAAATCTACACATTTGCATTTATTAAGTACTTTGTTCACTGGATGAGCCTTCATTTTTGCTCTTTTGTCCCCCTTTAATTGTGAAGGTGAGGCGGCCGACGATCCCCTTGCCCCGAGCGCCAAAAAGCCTAGCTACGCCACTGCTTTAAGAACCTGTCCACTTTTAGGTTACGACTGGTTTGTGAAGTGTTAGTCCGGTCACTGGACTAGTGTTTTGTTAACACGCAGGTTGGTGAAAATCGACGCACTTCTTTTTATTCTTTGTTATCGGGATTCCGATGGTACAGAATTAACCTGTAAGAAGGAATCAGCTGCATATACGCGTGCGTTACTGAGTCTGTTCGATTCCCAAACGAGTGCGAGCGAGGAGAGTGACGCTGCGATTAAAAACAATTAAAGGTCTCTTCAAACGAGTACATCCGGTTAATTAAGGCACTCAAAGAAAGTTACCCCTTTCGTGTACCCCTCGACAGGTCAGGCTGTAAAACGTACACCCTCGATCCCCAGTAATATAATTTAACCAATACGTAGATCTATATTACAGTATTTTGCTATGAATCCGAACAGGTCGAATTCAGCAGACGATAAACACTTCAATGCTATTGTCTACAGAATGCGTTGACATAAAGTCTACACGTAATACCGAAAACAATACTTTAATATTTAACACACTGTTAAACAAGTAAACACAACGAGAGATTTTTATGCTCCGCCAGTACCGACTAACTGATAAATTTATCACCCAAAGACAGCGCGCGAAATAGATAAGCGTAAATTAACCGACATAATGAAGGAGCTTATATACTGTGGCGTATAACAGGGCCATCAGCTGACGATTGTTTGTAGTGGTCACTGACAGTGCAGTAGTTTATATGCAATATACAATAGCTGTACGCGTCGTATTTCATATGGATGTTTTGCAGTATTCATGGTTAAAGGAAAATCAAACTAATTTTGTCAACTAAAATTATTGTGCGTTTAGTTTTGTGATCTTATTTATAACCGTCACCAGAATCGTAGTGAAATATTTCATTGAACAGTACTTTTTTCTGACGAAGTCAGTTATTGTTAATTCTTCGTATTATTTGAATTAGCAGCCATCCTTACTATTTCTTTTATGAAGTTGCTAAACTGCTACAATTTTTTGTTCAGACAAAGCTTTTCGTCATCTCTGACATCATCAGGTCTTGAACAACCAAGACCTGATGTTCAAGGTCTAGTTGTTCAAGACCTGATGATGTCAGATATGACGAAAAGCTTTGTCTGAACAAAAAATTGTAGCAGTTTAGCAACTTCATAAAGAAATAGTAATTATTGTTAATATGTCAAAATCAGTGACCAGTAAACACTCTTAAATTTTGTCCAGTGAAAGGCTGTGTATTAGTTAGTTCTATCTTTAAGTTTTGAGTCGTTCTCCAAAGAATATTTAAAAATCAAATCATAATTATAAACGGATAGTTAAAGTTATCGTAGTGTCTAACAATATACATACATAGTTTGAACTTTTGGTACAGACCGTAACTTTGTTGTCTCTATTCGGATCACGAAACCCCAGTTACTGAATTTAACATAACACAGTCGATTTTAAGTATCAAAATTTTTAGTGAAAAAATTAATTTTATTTTATCTTGTACGACACAGTGTCTTTATTGTAGATCAGGATTAATATAGCTTGACAGTTGGTCCATCCACTCTATGTACCGTTGTGTTGCAATCTTATTTCTGTTGTTTACACGAACAAAGAGAGCCTCGTGGAGTAGCAAAGACCCAATTGAGTTAGTTACCCCTGCAGGGAGGCCGTCATATAACACTGAATTCCCTACTGTCACCAACGCCTCTACCCACTGTTGTCATCAAATATTTTTTAGTAGAAAAGTCGTGGACAACAACTATGCAGAAGTGCTGGCTATTTTATTCTGACAATTTTATTTACTCAACTTCATACGCGTTTAAGTAGTTTAGTGTCTTACATTATCATAAGCTGTTTTATTTTTCAAGCGCTGTGTTTCGTTAAATCTTTCAAGGCCCAGCAGATTTCAGAAAGAGCACACAGCTTCTGCCTTGACGTGTAACAGGCAAGAGGAAGATTTGTTTTCATAAATCGTCGTCTTCCCATGTGCAACTACAGATAACTGACTTCATTGCTGGTAAACGAGTGTGTGTGTGTGTGAGTGTGCATGTATGTGTTTGCGAGATACCAGAAAATGTATGAGGATTCCATACTACTGACGGCAGGAAGATGATGTTCACATTTAAATCTGCTCGCCGAGCCGAAAGTATATTGCGTTTTGTGTTTTACTACTTTTATGATGATTTATTCGTTTGTATTCGGCAATAATATCAATATTCGAACGAAACGATTATAAAGTTAGCGTCACTCAGTAATTTGTTTAATGAAATAACATTAATTTTATAATCGAGTCGTTAAGAACGCAAGCGGGCAGACTGCTCGGGCTCGGTATAACGGGCGGACACTAAACTTACCGTTACTAATTACGCATATCTCACTCATGTGATAACACCACACGTTGTGCTGTTACGTTTTCCCCGTAGATAATTTGTCACATTCTTTAAACTAATTTACCACAAGCCTATTTATGACTCTATTATCGATGTAGAAAAAAATTAGTCATCCTGTTACACTGTGTGTCGCGCAGCTTGTGTGTGAATTACATTGATTCTTGTTTGCCTCAATGTGAACTCATTTACAGTTATCTCCACGGTCGTACCAGCTTATGGTTGGGGGATGCGAGCCTTGCTAATAGAAACCAAACATTTTTATTCATTATTAAATAACACAATTTATTACCAACATAATACCAATTACACTTAGCCTATTTATTCTTTCTCAACAACGTCTTGACTTTTAATCGCAAATTCGTTTACAGCGACGTTGACGTCACTAACAGACTTACAGCCGTTAATGTACGCAGAATCATGTGTGTGCATTTGGCTCAGAAAACAATTCATTCGCCTAAAACCAGAGTAGACGTAGGAAATGCTGTGGAAAAGAATCCCACAGTTTTAGAAAGTATTGTAAAGTTTATTCAGGAGTGTGACTGAAAGAAGACAGTTTGGCCCCGCTGATGTAGACATAAAATCTCCAAATCTATGTCATGTCACTGTATGGCAAATGTATGTTATGGTCACTGTATCACGCTAACTTCTGATTCAGACTCGTTTTTGGTAAAGATGTTTCTTATCAGAATGACGGTAGATGGTATATAAGGCTTTTCAATAAAGTTTATCGCAGAGATTGATTGTCCACGACGCGTTTGGGTAATATTAAAATCGAATCGGCAATGTCTTGACGTTTTGGGTTGAAACTTCCTCACATTTCATGTAGGCTTTGACTTTCGCGTTAGAATGCCTGTCGTGGTATATCCGTTTCTTCTTTCGCATGTTCTGAATCTTGTTCCACAATATTGGTTATTCAATGTTCGTTCGCTGCTGCTTATTCGTTCGTTCGGTCTGGCCTCGCATCACAGTTGACAGTACATGATTATTATCAACACCACCCTCCAGTTGCACGATTTATCGACGTTCACATATTGGTATCGGTTTAGTGACACAAAGAAGGGAAGAAGTTGTCTCGCGTTATCTTTGCTCGAATCTTATACTTTGTGGGTAATTTCTAAGCCAGTTGCCTGTGTTAATATAAGACTTATAAATAATCGTAGAAATAAAATGAATAAAAAATGTGCAAATTAATAAAATAAATTAATGCTTGGAGGGTATCCAGGTGAAACCTGTCGAAAGACCGTTTTACTATAGAGGAATATACTATAACTAATAATTTCTAGCGAGTATCACTCGACTGGTATTGGAAGGCTTAAGTCGGAAAATTGGCTTTAAGTCGATGGAATAAAACACTTATGCTGTTAAAGACAATTGAATCCAACTTATGTATTTGTCCGGGGAAAGCATAGTTATTATACGGTGTTTCTGATGTACGTATAAGTTAACATTCTCTTACGTTTGTGTCTAACGTGAAAATACCGTATGAACGAATGAGTATAGTAAACTGGCGAAGAGAGAATAGACTCTGTCCAAGATTTTGGGGGAACGAAAACAATCATGTTTGTAAACGATCGTTACACGTTGATTATATGATCTGCTAGATTACATGTCAAATAGCCGACGTTCGATTTTTAATTAATTTTGTCCCGCTCAATTATCACCGGTTTTTGCGTCAAAAAACCGGTAACGCACTCGGCGTGTCGTGATAATTGTGTAATTCGGTGCGAATCGCCCCGGACGACCAGTTCCTCCGACAGCCTATTATCTTCGCATCGCGCGAGGCAGAAGAAAAAGAATTTTATAATTAAGAATAATGTTAAAATGATTACGTGTTTTGCGATCAAGATTAGATCGGTTTTATAATCGTCGGACTTTAAAATTTTGTTTATATGAATAAATATGTGTTTTGTGTTCGCGTGGATGGACATGACGTGCACTGCTGTCAGCTGTTGTGTCAACATAAATATGCAGAAATTCTGCTGCTTTTAAATTATGTTTTATCGATTTAAATATTCAAATCGGCCTTTCTTTTTTTCAGACGTGCGTGGAAAAAAAAACAAAGTACAGTTCGGGATGTCACTGATAGTAACACACCCAGAGGCCCAGTTACCGAGCCTCTTCCTCTCTTCACCACGCCACATATCGTCAGTCTTCTTGCTCTCTGCTTTACAGCTTCCACGTCGTTAGTAACACGCATTCCCAATCCAATTTACTTTTTCTCCTCTTTCCAACTTCCACGATTCTTTGAGTACATCTAATATGATTGTTTTATTCACCTGCCGAACATCGTCTTGCTACGGACACAAGCGTCACTGCTTCTCCACAGTTGCCGTGAGTACAGACTGGCAAATTTCTGTGCGGGAAATCGCTTCAAGCTCATGACTCAGCGTGTCCTAATCCCCTGTGCAGTGTTCCGTCAGACATTTAGTTATTATAATGCCGATTCCGAATAATCACTGCTTTGGTGAATCTTTTTTTTTTGAAATATTTTATAGATAAGACTATTAAAAATGCAGGCGTTCTTGTTAATAGGTCCTTTGTGGAGGATAATCAGAAAAGCAAACGTATCAACATATTCAAAACTTGACAAAAGAATCTTGCGCCTGAAGTGTTTAGCGGCGTTCGATCAATCAATTTGACGCACTTATAAAATATTTACGTCGACGTTTCGACGTCGTTCGAGGAGTTGTCGAATGTAGTGTTACACTTGGTGTTCCTGATTGTGATTCGGATGTCATAGCAACTTTAAAATGACAATAACATCATCTCAAATGTTAATTGAATGAACCTCACTAAACCTACCATCGTTTATTAATTCACGTTCACGGCATAAACAGCCACTTAGATACATTATTTTTCTTTATTCAGTCTCCTAAAATATAATGTGGACATGAAATACAATGATCGCGATCTCGTGTTTTTATCCGTGGTTACCAATTCACACATATTGTAAAAGATATAATTAGTAATACCGAAACATGTTAAAGTAAGATCAATATAGTACTGAATGAACTCTACAGTATTAAAGTAATTCTTACCGGAACAGTGTGTAATGCTTACATAGTTACTATTTATGTACAGTAATAAATTAATTTTAATTTCTGTCATTTATTATGCGTTATTAACAACCGACGTTGAAGTGAAAGGTTATGCTTGCGGTGTACGGAGCTCTTTTTACCCTCGTTCGTACTCTCGAAGAATGTGAGCCCCCCCCCGCGGATTAGCGCTTCACACAATAAAATATTAAGTTAAAACGACCTGTGTAACTGAATAATACTCCAAACGTCTGTAGTAGGTGTACAGTGCGAGGCACTCGAGCCATTCGTTCACACCCCGGTACCAGGCCAATCAGAAACGGCGCGCGGGCAAACATGCTGGTCGCGACAAAAATGTAAATTATCCGTTGATAAGCGTAAAAACACTGTACTGCATGTGGGTTGCGGCAGTATCGCACCGAACGAATCAATTACTAATGACCTCTCTGCTATCACTTTGAAAATTGGTTACGACCTCATAGCGTACAACAATTGTTGCTTGTTTATCAAGGTCTAGGTTCACAGTCAATGACTCTGACCAAAATGTATTTCGGGAAGTTTAGTAAACCGTCACTATGTCGTTTACTTTATTGGGCCTACTTGTCCTGTTTCCCTATTGTTCTCTGCGCCGGAATAACGTTAGGGCTAACTGGGACCAGAGTGTACTGGCATGACGTATAGGCCGTTATTAACGCGTGAATATAGAGTAAAGAAAATTATTCTCTTATTTTAGCGTTGCCTTTAGTCATAGCTGTTAGTTAGGTTGTGGAAGGGGGCTGGTGCCCGATTACACCTTCTACACTCGATGGTCTGGAGAATTATGAATAGTCATTTTATAAGATCATAAACTAATGACGTTTAACTAATTATACAGAGAATTATGGAGAGAACAATGCAGCGTTTAGTAAAGCAATGAGCTCACATTGTACAGAGTAATATACTGTTTCTATTTTTACTTTTAAATGACAATAAATCAGTTTCACTTCATAGTTCCTTGAACGACTATTGACAACCAAGAAAATTGGTAAATACTGAGTGTTAGTAAAATGCTGGATATTTTCATGAGTTTTTGAACGAGCGAAACAGGTTCACAGTTTTATCTCGACCGCTTGACACCTGTCTGTCTGTCTGTTTGGGGGATGTTTCACTATTCCTTTTGAATGCATCAACAAATTTTTCGTGAAATACAGTCCATACTTCTGCCCTCATTGTTTTTGAGATTGCACTTCCGAAAATATAGGGAGACAATGTGAGAGGGTAAAAAACGTAAAAATCCACGCAAACGTAATGTTATGGTGAATTTTAACAAAAATTTTAATACAGGTGTACAGTTTTTGAAATTTTAACATTTTAGGACACCAGGACACAAAGCAAGTATTTAATTTTGAAAAAATTATAAAAATCCATGCCTGGTATCTTGACTAAAGTGTTTATTTTGAAAATGGTTTGTTAGGACCACCACTGGCCGAAAATCGAAATCGAAATAACTTTTTTGACTTATGTGAGTCATCAAATTGTGCGGGAATACATTATCTTGTATATTTAATAATTTGATAGAATTAATATTTGTTCCTCGACAATTTTGGACCGCCTTCAAAATGTTTGTAAGTAAGTTTGCCTTAGTCTTATTCGTATCCCTGGGGTGTCTAGGAGTTGCAAACAGATCGCCACAGTCGCCTCTGGAGAGCAAGCGCCCTTGCCTGGTTCCCTGTCCTCCAAGAAGCCTTGTCATGTCGTTCTGAGCCTTTTTCTAGATCGTCAAAAAATTTCCGTCCGGCTTTCTCTCTTTGCTTTCTTTCAATAAGTGTGGTCTCGAGCGTGCAGGTTATTGGCCAACAGCATCCATAGTTTGGTGGAGGGGACGCCTCCTGTACACCCAAGCCTACATGGAGTTGCTTCAGCTGGTTGCACTAACCAGGTTGCAACTCCGGAAAGAGAATGTCATTTCCTACAATTCTCTACTATGAGCTGTGGTTATACGGGTCGAGAGAGTCTCGTCAATGGTAACAGGGTGCGCCGGATGTAAAGACATCGCTCGGGAAGGTGAGCTTGACGGTTGTATGGGAGAGGCTATTTGAGATGCACTCCGTACATTAGACCCCAAGTATGTTTGCAAGAGGCATGTGTGTGTGTGTGTGCGCGCGCGCGCGCGTTTTACCTAATAATAAATGTATGTCGATCAAGATGTGAGTTCTGCAGCTCAGGTAACTTACTAGTAGGGATTAGATTTTTTCAAAAGGTGTTTTTAAGTTGAATTTTGATTTCGCTCCTAAAATCTGTCGATTTTCGTTGAGAAACGTTAAGAACCTTAACCTACAAATACTTTCTTCACTTCTGTAAATTTTGTTATTTGATTCAAATTATTAACACGTAGCCTATAGCAGAAATCTAATCACTCACCGTTACAAGTGGCGTCTGATAATCTTGCCTCCGTGTACGCTCATATCTTTCCCCGTAAAATAATACAATCGTATATCGATAAAATTACTCCAAACCGTAATTAATATTGACTAATTAACGTTGCTCACGATAGCTGAACTTAATTTTAAAATCTAGAAAACGTCTTATCAACAAAACTGTCATTACTAAATGAACAACCGGTCGCAGTAACGATACCCGACAGGTACAAAGATTATGTCATCTTTTGCGGGGAGAACCGGATGGGAGGTACATAACCATGCGCTCCTATTGTCTTTTGTTAGTGTGTATGCGCGCGCGCGAGCGTGTGTGTCTCGTGCTATATTTCGTACCACACCGCAAACACTGCACTTACAAACCTATGGGTTTTATTGTTTCATTTTGTAAGTATAACAAAAAGTTTACAAATTTCGTTAGTTGCGCGAAAGCAAATTCTATTATGTGGAGTAAAAAATTAAAATTAAATTATTCGCGTGTAGCATATCTGTATCCTCTACCATTATAAATTATGTCGATCTACTTACAATTAATTTGTGTATATTAACATTTAGGATGACGAGTATAAAGCATGTTCAGTGATGAAATTATGTACACAGTAGCACTATAACCTACTCACAATTAATACGAAAACGTTAAATATTTAAAGGCTGTGCTATTTTACTTTTAAGAATGATATGCTGTTAAATCGAGACAATATTTGTTTTTGTTCTCCGTACAACACAAATAAGCATCGAATTGATTTCAGAGGAAAAGGTTAAAAAATAAGCCGGAAATAATTTTCTAAAATTTTAAGACAAAAATCAAATAAGTTATAGGCTAACACTTGATTCATAGGAGGCCAGACTTTCATACCTCGATGCTGTCACTGCTGAGATTCTTTGACTACATGATGCCACTGGGCACGTTCTGTGCTTGGGAAGCAGTTGAAGATGATTTGAATTAAATTTTTTACGTCACGACAGACAATGGCCAAATAAATTGTAGCGGGTGACGAACAGATGATATCGTGATCGAATGACGCGTGAGTACGAAATATTCACTCTTTTTCTGCATTCGGCAGTATGAACTGATCATAACGTTCAGACCATCGACTATGTCTGGATAAATTACTAAAATTCTTGTAGGCATATTTTCTGTTCAAGACTGCACTACACACACACTTCAAACAAGAAAACCGGCTGCAGTTGTAAGAATGCAAATGCCTTCCGACTTCTTATTCATCATTATCTTTTTTCTGTGTGGTGTTTCGTCCCCCACTTCTCCGCTGACAGTGTTTTTCTCTTCTCATGGTTTCCTAGCCGGCACATGTCCTGCTTTCTTGTCCTTTAGAATTTTATGAATCTTGACTGTATCTCTATTGTTTACTGACGCGTGCAACTCGAACTTCATCCATTCACCATGAAGCATGAACCGTCCTGTTGTTGGACCAGACTTTTCTTAGTATTCTCCCTTCGAAGGTTGTTAAATAAAGATCCTTAAGTAAATGTGTAAGGACGTAATAAACCCATGGCTACAAATCTGTAGGTACAGGTTCGATTACATGGAATAATGGGCGGCTGAAGCATAGTGCTGGCCACATTACCTAACGCAAGCCGACAGAATGAACGTGATCTGTTGTGAGAATGCGGTCGACATAGAGGAAGTCAGAGATCGTAAAAGCGGAAATGGGGAGGCGTAGAAATAAACGTTGTGACTGAAATCAAACGCAGAACGTAATGAATGCAAGAAATGAATCAAAACAGACAATCGAACGCTTGAAAAATAAGAGGATTTGAAGGTGAACTGAACAAACTTCACTGTTTGCTCAAGCTTGCTTTTCAACCCCAAGTGACCGCTGGTTTTCCTTCACCTTTTTGCCACTTATATTCGCTCTAGAAGAAATATATTCATCTGGAAACCATTCGATGCACAGAATAACCACACGTTCCAACCTGTCATTTCTTCTATCATAGCCTGTACGTTAGCAGTCTGTAGGCCTTATTGGCTATTCAGTAATTATTCTGTGTTTACAGTGATCTCCCGGTATAAAGGACTAACATGGGCTGTGAGGTATCCGGTATATTGAAAGTCCGTTGCAACTATATTGCTACGACATCACAGAACAATCTACGTGTTTGTCGAATGTGCCAGAAGAATCTCGATGTAACGCGTGTGGCGTACGTGCTTGTCGATGCATTTTCGAGAGGTTTCTCGAAGGCGCCAGCCGCGCGGACTGTGTCAAGGCCGCAGTTAATTACGTAGTTCACACGTAATTAGCTAAGACGCAATTAGGAACATTTTGGTCTGTGAGCGCAGGTATAAATACATGGCGGCAGCGGCCTTAAGTTTCAGTATTAGTGTGATATATTTACAGCACAGAAAAATAACAAAGCTCCAGGAATTGACGAAATTCCCTCTGAACTACTTAAGTGGGGTGGGAAAAAACTCGTGGAACAATTGCATGCCTTAATACTCACTATATGGAGTACAGAACAAATCCCTGACGATTGGAGGAAAACCATCATATGTCCTATACATAAAAAAGGGGACAAGCTATCATGCCAGAACTACAGAGGAATCTCTCTACTATGCTCCGGATATAAAATTTTTACATACATTATCAATAAAAGATTACAGCCATATGCTGAAGAGATTATCGGCGAATACCAGTCCGGTTTCAGAAAAGGAAGATCCACCATAGATCAAATATATACAGTCAGACAAGTTCTGAGTAAAGCGTGGGAACAAGATATAGACGTCTATAATATTTTTGTTGATTTTAGACAAGCCTATGATTCGATAGATAGGGATAAACTATCTAATATTTTATACGAATTCGACATACCAGTGAAACTGTTAAGGATGATAAACTTGACAATGACTAATACAGAAGCTCAGGTACGAATACAAGGACACAAAACAGAAAGATTTGTAATCAATCGAGGGTTAAAACAGGGAGATGGGCTGGCCCCGACCTTGTTTAATCTAGCTTTAGAATATGTTATCAGAAAACTGTCAGTAGGAAGAAACAACGTACTGACAAACAAATCGGTCCAATTAGTAGCCTATGCGGACGACATCAATATAATGTGTAGGACAAAAAATGCAGCAGAGGAAACGTATTCTGAACTCAAAGAAAATGCTAGCAATATAGGCCTCAAAATCAACATAGATAAAACAAAAATATTAGTGCAGACTAGAAGACAAAGAAACTACGGAACAATCGACAATATCGAAAAGGTGGACAACTTTAAATACTTGGGAACCATATTAGAAAAAAACGGCACAGAAGAAGCCGAAATCCGAAACCGGATAGTCCAAGCCAATAAAGCGTATTTCGCCACATCAAGTATCTTCAGATCCAAAGACAGCCACAGAAACACGAAACTAAGGATATACAAATCAATAATAAGACCCATCCTAACATATGGTTGCGAAACGTGTATCCTGAACTCCAAGGCAGCAAACACTCTCGATACCTTTGAAAGAAAAATATTACGAAGAATCCTGGGACCAGTTAATGACGTACATGGCTGGAGAATAAGATATAACCATGAATTGTATCAAATGTATAAAGAACCACCGTTAACACGGTACATAAAACTACAGCGTCTAAGGTGGGCTGGTCATGTAGCCAGGATGGGAGAAGAAAGGATACCACAAAAACTATTGTATACCAGAATCCATGGAAAAAGACCAGTGGGAAGACCAAGGAGAAGATGGGAGGATGCGGTGGATGAGGATGCAAGAGAGATATTAAAAGTGCGTTCCTGGAGGAGGATGGCTGCTGACAGAGGAGAATGGGGGGAAAAATTGAAGGAGGCCAGGGCCCAACAAGGGCTGTAGTGCCATAGAAAGAAGAAGAAGAAGTGATATATTTACAGAGCGGTTCGAGTTATTACTGTGTATGTTCAAGTAGTTATTAGTGAAGTGTTGCGTTTATTAATCGGGCGGTATAATTGTAATACAATTATGTTTAATATTAGTGACATTTTATTGCGTGTGAACAATTTTTATTTGATTTGTTGTAGTAGACTGTGTTGATAATTACGAACTGTTTAACTGCAATAATTAAAGTTGGTGATTAGTTACTTAATTGGTGTCTTGTACTGTACTTTGTGTACACTGTACCTACAACGATCAAGTAGACCGTAGTAACAGTGGTGTCAGAACTGGGATAAAACGGAAAATAGTGGAAACAGTGGACACTTTGTACAAGACGAGTGTGATTCGTAATTAATCGGTAAACATGGATCCCAGTCAGATGATGGAAGCTTTACAAACACTGCTGCGGCACACACAGGAAGAAGCAGAAAAACGACAGGATGAGAAACGCAGACAGGAGGCGGAAGAAGCAGAAAAACGACAGGATGAAAAACGCAGGCAGGAAAGAGAAGGGGCTGAGGAACGTCAAAAAGCATTAATGCTAGAAACAGAAGAAAGACAAAAAAGAAGAACGAAGACAAGAAAAGGAAGAAACAGAGGAACGACGTAAACGTGGAACAGAAGACAACAAGGAGTAAATAAAGCAGCAAAAGCAGACACAAGAACAAACCGCTGCAGAGTTGGGTCTCCTAAGAAGTGAGCTTAATAAGCAAGTTACTAAAATATCGGAAGTACAAGAATCAATGACATTAAAAATAGCTGAAGTAGAAAAATTTGTTTCGACTGTTGAAGAATCGATGTCTACAAAAATATCTGTCATAGAAAAACCCGTTTCAAATAAAATATCTGCAGTAGAAAACTCAATGGCAAATATAACAGAACAAATTAAAAGTAAAGTTGTGCAGTGCCTGAAAATACAACCAAAACACCTTTGTGAACAGACTGTACAATAATACAGACAGAAAAAGACACAGAAAATAAATCAATAGAGAAAGTAACTTTGCCTGCAGTACGGGCAGTTCATGTCAAGGCCCCAACCTTTGATGGAAGCACGCACTGGGCGACGTATTTACGCCAATTTGAAGCTGCTGCATGCGCAAATAAATGGACGGAGAAAGACAAGGCAATTTCACTCGTTCTCTCATTAAAAGGACCCGCGGCAGAACTACTACACAAGTGCCACCTGACATCCAAAACACCTATGCCGAATTGATAAAAGCTCTGGAATTACGGTATGGTGATAAACATTTGCGAGATGTGTACTGCACCCAGTTGAGAGAAAGGCGACAGCATGTCGGGGACAGCCTTCAAGAGTTTGAAGCAAGTGTCGACAGACTAATTAGACTAGCCTATCCTGAAGCGCCAGAAGATTTTCGAACGAGTTTTGCGATGCAGACATTTACTGCCGGTGTCCGAGATAAGGAACTACAGCAAGTGTTAAGAATGGCAAGACACCAGAACAGTGCGGACGCCCTGGTACATGCATTGCAATTAGAGACCGACAAATCAACGTCTGGTTAGACAAGTCATAAAGTGCGCGCGCTAAAAGATCGCGACGGCACAGACGATAAGGAAGAAGAACAAGGAACAGAGACTCGACGGTCGGCGCCAAAGAATAAAATAAGAAAGTATGGAAGACCGAAGTGTTATAGATGTGGGAAACCTGGACATCTACAACGAGATTGTCGGGTTAGAATTCAGCAGCAGGGAAACGAGCAATAGTCGGTACAACGGGGCGTGTGCTGACTAACTGGAGGCACGAAGCCTCTAGTCAATACGCAATTTCTACACTTCAGAAAAACAGCGGGAGCTTGATAGTTACCGGATTTGTTCAAGAAAGGCCAACCTCGATTACAGTTGACACAGGCGCAACAGTTTCTATTGTGCGCCCCGACGTGGTGAAAGATCTCAAGCCAATCTGGTGCTCTTGCAACTTGCGAACAGCTACTGGACGGCCTGTAAAAGTGTTTGGAAAAGTGGAGATCATCTACGGCTCGGTCGACTTGAGTTTAATCGTCAAGTACTTGTTGCAGACATTGTGGATGAAGCAATTCTTGGTGTGGACGTTATGAACACATACGGATTTATAGTCGACTTCAAAAACAATGTCTTGAGAATCGGAGGCGAAGAGGTAATGCTGTCAACAATGACGACAGCAGAAAAATCGCTGGACGTCATAAACCAAGTGGCCGTAACTGTTCCGCCAAACTCCGAAAAGATCATCATGGTTAGAACCGAGGTAGATACTAGGGGCAACCAGTGCTCTATATTCGAACCCCACGTAGTCAGCACACCGGGTATACTAATTGCCAGAAGTTTAGTAAAACCTGACGAAACCGGAAATGTACCTATTAGAGTGGCTAATATTTTGTATCAACTATCACTTTGCAATGCAATACGCTCCTAGGCAAATTGACTCCTGTGGCCTGGGTAACCGGTATGATGCAACGAAGATCCAGTGCTTCTGATAATTCCAAATTACCAGTGGAACTGCAAGCATTATTGAACAGATCTTCTAACGACCTCTCAAGTGGTGAGGTAAAAGAAGTCACACAGCTTTTACATGAATTCAAAGATAGTTTTGCAGTTCGGTGACAGTCAATGGGAAGAACCTCTCTTGTGTAACATCGCATCAAGACCGGGGATACAACACCGATACGCCAAACTCCTCCATTATCTAAACAAGAGGAAATGTCTCGGTTAGTGCAGGACATGTTGACAGAGGGAGTAATCGAACCTTCGTCAAGTGCTTGGTCTTCTCCTGTAGTGCTGGTAGCGAAGAAGGATGGTGGATTGGGTTTCTGCGTAGACTACCAGAGGTTAAAAGACGTTACAAAGAAAGACTGCTATCCATTACCTCGCGTTGACGATACACTCGACACGTTGTCCGGAGCACAGTGGTTTTCCACATTGGACGTGAAGAGTGGATATTGGCAAGTGGGTCTTCATCAAGAAGACAAGTAAAAGACCGCTTTCTCGACGCCATGTGGCTTATTCCAATTTAACGTCATGCCATTTGGACTCTGTAATGCACCGGCAACATTTGAAAGATTGATGGACCTGGTACTCCGAGGCCTGACATGGAAAATTGCCTTGTTTATTCAGACGATGTCATAGTCATCGAGAAGACTTTCAAAGACCATTTGGAAAACCTTAAGGAGGTTCTAACTAGAATTCACGGTAGATTTCCTGGCTAACGACTAAACAACACAAGACTGTCGACAAGAACAGATGCCTGATGAAGACATTGGACCGATCTTGACAGCAAAAGAGGAAGGTCACCGCCCGGATTGGCAAGATATCTGCCTTGGTTCCGAAGTGCTGAAGGGCTACTGGGCACAATGGAAATCTCTCGCCTTAGAAAACGGATTGCTGAAATGGCCCTGAGAAAGTGCAGATGGGCGAGACGTGGTCATGCAGTTGATAGTTCCCCGAAGTATAGTGCAGTCTGTTTTGAAGGAGATGCATGATGGAACATCTGGAGGCCATCTTGGCGTTAACAAAACCCTTGACAAAATACGGAAGCGACTCTATTGGCTTCATCTTCGCCACGACGTAGAGGAATGGGTTCGGACGTGTGAAATATGTGCTGCAAGCAAGGGCCCACAAACCAAAAGCAGGGGAAAAATGAGACAATATAACGTTTGAATGCCTTTCGAGAGAAGTGCCATAGACATTGCTGGACCATTCCCAGTTACTGACGATGGAAATCGGTACATCATGGTTGTAGGTGACTACTTTACTAAGTGGGTGGAAGCCTACGCAATTCCAAATCAGGAGGTTACCACTGTGGCAAAGCACTTAGTTCACAACTCCTGTTGCCGTTATGGAATCCCTATGGAAATCCATACGGATCAAGGGAGAATATTCGAATCAGGAGTGTTTTTTTAAGAATTATGCCGTCTACTCGGAATTCGAAAGACCAGGGAAACGACTCTGCATCCTCAGTTGGACGGGATGGTTGAGAGATTCAATAGGACACTAGAGGAGCATCTTTCGAAGGTTCTTGACGAGAACCAAACAGACTGGGACCAACGTATACCACTATTCCTCATGGCGTATAGATCTTTAGTACACGACACAACCGGCATGACTCCAGCAAAATTAGTGTTTGGGAGGCTGATTCGTCTTCCTGGAGATTTAATGTTCGGATCACCTGAGACTCAGTCCCAAGAGCGACAGAAGTATTCCTCGCAATTAGAAAAGCAACTGCGAGAAAAGAATGGCTTGGTAAGAGGACGGCTGAAGATTGCCAGTGATAAAATGAAAACTCGGTATGACATCGCAGCAATATTGTAGGTTTCCAAGAAGGAGATCAGGTCTGGTTGTTCAACACAAAGCGCCGTCGTGGTCGCTCATCTAAGCTTCAGTCTAACTGGAAAGGACCCTACACTGTGAAAAAAAGAATCAACGATGTTGTTTATCGGATTCAACAGGAAGGGCAGCGAAAATTCAAGGTCTTCCACCTAGATCGCCTGGCTAAGTACCACCTCAGAGACGGCTTGCCAGTTCGGGACGAACAGGTTTAAGGAGGGGGCGGTGTTACGACATCACAGAACAATCTACGTGTTTGTCGAATGTGCCAGAAGAATCTCGATGTAACGCGTGTGGCGTACGTGCTTGTCGACGCATTTTCGAGAGGTTTCTCGAAGGCGCCAGCCGCGCGGACTGTGTCAAGGCCGCAATTAATAACGTAGACACACGAGTGCTAAGACGGAATTAGGAACATTTTGGTCTGTGAGCGCAGGTATAAAAACATGGCGGCAGCGGCCTTAAGTTTCAGTATTAGTGTGATATATTTACAGAGCGGTTCGAGTTATTACTGTGTATGTTCAAGTAGTTATTAGTGAAGTGTTGCGTTTATTAATCGGGCGGTATAATTGTAATACAATTATGTTTAATATTAGTGACATTTTATTGCGTGTGAACAATTTTTATTTGATTTGTTGTAGTAGACTGTGTTGTTAATTACGAACTCTTTAACTTAAAGTTGGAGATTAGTGACTTAATTGGTGTCTTGTACTGTATTTTGTTTACACTGCACCTACAACGATCAAGTGGACCGTAGTAACAGTGGTGTCAGAACTGGGATAAAACGGTAAATAGTGGAAACAGTGGACACTTTGTACAAGACGAGTGTGATTCGTAATTAATCGGTAAACATGGATCCCAGTCAGATGATGGAAGCTTTACAAACACTGCTGCGGCACACACAGGAAGAAGCAGAAAAACGACAGGATGAGAAACGCAGACAGGAGGCGGAAGAAGCAGAAAAACGACAGGATGAAAAACGCAGGCAGGAAAGAGAAGGGGCTGAGGAACGTCAGAAAGCATTAATGCTAGAAACAGAAGAAAGACAAAAAAGAAGAACGAAGACAAGAAAAGGAAGAAACAGAGGAACGACGTAAACGTGGAACAGAAGGCAACAAGGAGTAAATAAAGCAGCAAAACCAGACACAAGAACAAACCGCTGCAGAGTTGGGTCTCCTACGAGATGATCTTAATAAGCACGTTACTAAAGTATCGGAAGTACAAGAATCAATGACATTAAAAATAGCTGAAGTAGAAAAATTTGTTTCAACTGTTGAAGATTCGACGTCTACAAAAATATCTGTCATAGAAAAATCCGTTTCAAATAAAATATCTGCAGTAGAAAACACAATGGCAAATATAACAGAACAAATTAAAAATAAAGTTGTGCAGTGCCTGAAGATACAACAAAAACACCTTTGTGAACAGACTGTACAATAATACAGACAGAAAAAGACACTGAAAATAAATAAATAGAGAAAGTAACTTTGCCTGCAGTAGGGACAGTTCATGTCAAGGCCCCAACCTTTGATGGAAGCACGCACTGGGCGACGTATTTACGCCAATTCGAAGCTGCTGCATGCGCAAATAAATGGACGGAGAAAGACAAGGCAGTTTCACTCGTTCTCTCATTAAAAGGACCAGCGGAAGAACTACTACAGAAAGTGCCACCTGACAGCCAAAACACCTATGCCGAATTGATAAAAGCTCTGGAATTACGGTATGGTGATAAACATTTGCGAGATGTGTACTGCACCCAGTTGAGAGAAAGGCGACAGCATGCCGGGGAGAGCCTTCAAGAGTTTGAAGCAAGTGTTGACAGACTAATTAGACTAGCCTATACTGAAGCGCCAGAAGATTTTCGAACGAGTTTTGCGATGCAGACATTTACTGTCGGTGTCCGAGATAAGGAACTACAGCAAGTGTTAAGAATGGCAAGACACCAGAACAGTGCAGACGCCCTGGTACATGCTTTGGAATTTGAGGCCGACAAATCAGCGTCTGGTTGGACAAGTCATAAAGTGTGCGCTAAAAGATCGCGACGGCACAGACGATGAGGAAGAAGAACAAAGAACAGACACTAGACGGTCGGCGCCACAGAATAAAATAAGAAAGGATGGAAGACCGAAGTGTTATAGATGTGGGAAACCTCGACATCTACAACGAGATTGTCGGATTAGAATTCAGCAGCAGGGAAACTAGCAATAGTCGGTACAACGGGGCGTGTGCTGACTAACTGGAGGAACGAAGCCCCTAGACAATACGCAATTTCTACACTTCAGAAAAACAGCGGGAGCTTGATAGTTACCGGATTTGTTCAAGAAAGGCCAACCTCGATTACAGTTGACACAGGCGCAACAGTTTCTATTGTGCGCCCCGACGTGGTGAAAGATCTCAAGCCAATCTGGTGCTCTTGCAGCTTGCGAACAGCTACTGGACGGCCTGTAAAAGTGTTTGGAAAAGTGGAGATACATCTACGGCTCGGTCGACTTGAGTTTAATCGTCAAGTACTTATTGCAGACATTGTGGATGAAGCAATTCTTGGTGTGGACGTTATGAACGCATACGGATTTATAGTCGACTTCAAAAACAATGTCTTGAGAATCGGAGGCGAAGAGGTAATGCTATCAACAATGACGACAGCAGAAAAATCGCTGGACGTCATAAACCAAGTGGCCGTAACTGTTCCGCCAAACTCCGAAAAGATCATCATGGTTAGAACCGAGGTAGATACTAGGGGCAACCAGTGCTCTATATTCGAACCCCACGTAGTCAGCACACCGGGTATACTAATTGCCAGAAGTTTAGTAAAACCTGACGAAACCGGAAATGTACCTATTAGGTGGCTAATATTTTGTATCAACTATCACTTTGCAAAGCAATACGCTCCTATGCAAATTGACTCCTGTGGGCTGGGTAACCGGTATGATGCAACGAAGATCCAGTGCTTCGGATAATTCCAAATTACCAGAGGAACTGCAAGCATTATTGAACAGATCTTCTAACGACCTCTCAAGTGGTGAGGTAAAAGAACTCACACAGTTTTTACATGAATTCAAAGATAGTTTTGCAGTTCGGTGACAGTCAATGGGAAGAACCTCTCTTGTGTAACATCGCATCAAGACCGGGGATACAACACCGATACGCCAAACTCCTCCATTATCTAAACAAGAGGAAATGTCTCGGTTAGTACAGGACAAGTTGACAGAGGGAGTAATCGAACCTTCGTCAAGTGCTTGGTCTTCTCCTGTAGTGCTGGTAGCGAAGAAGGATGGTGGATTGGGTTTCTGCGTAGACTACCAGAGGTTAAAAGACGTTACAAAGAAAGACTGCTATCCATTACCTCGCGTTGACGATACACTCGACACGTTGTCCGGAGCACAGTGGTTTTCCACATTGGACATGAAGAGTGGATATTGGCAAGTGGGTCTTCATCAAGAAGACAAGGAAAAGACCGCTTTCTCGACGCCAAGTGGCTTATTCCAATTTAACGTCATGCCATTTGGACTCTGTAATGCACCGGCAACATTTGAAAGATTGATGGATCTGGTAGTCCGAGGCCTGACATGAAAACCTTGCCTTGTTTATTCAGACGATGTCATAGTCGTCGGGAAGACTTTCAAAGACCATTTGAAAAACCTTAAGGAGGTTCTAACTAGAATTCACGGTAGATTTCCTGGCTGACGGCTAAACAACACAAGACTGTCGACAAGAACAGATGCCTGATGAAGATATTGGACCGATCTTGACAGCAAAAGAGGAAGGTCGCCGCCCGGATTGGCAAGATATCTGCCTTGGTTCCGAAGTGATGAAGGGCTACTGGGCACAATGGGAATCTCTCGCCTTAGAAAACGGATTGCTGAAAAGGCCTTGGGAAAGTGCAGATGGGCGAGACGTGGTCATGCAGTTGATAGTTCCCCGAAGTAAAGTGCAGTCTGTTTTGAAGGAGATGCATGATAGAACATCTGCAGGCCATCTTGGCGTTAACAAAACCCTTGACAAAATACGGAAGCGATTCTATTGGCTTCATCTTCGCCACGACGTAGAGGAATGGGTTCGGACGAGTGAAATATGTGCTGTAAGCAAGGGCCCACAAACCCAATGCAGGGGAAAAATGAGACAATATAACGTTTGACTGCCTTTCGAGAGAAGTGCCATAGACATTGCCGGACCATTCCCAGTTACTGACTGACGATGGTTGTACCGGTACATCATGGTTGTAGATGGCTACTTTACTAAGTGGGTGGAAGCCTACGCAATTCCAAATCAGGAGGTTACCACTGTGGCAAAGCAGTTAGTTCACAACTCCTGTTGCCGTTATGGAACCCCTATGGAAATCCATACGGATCAAGGGAGAAAATTCGAATCAGGAGTGTTTAAAGACGTATGCCGTATACTCCGAATTCGAAAGACCAGGACAACGCCTCTGCATCCTCAGTCGGACGGGATGGTTGAGAGACTCAATAGGACACTTGAGCAGCATTTTTCGAAGGTTGTTGACGTGAACCAAACAGACTGGGACCATCGTATACCACTATTCCTCACGGCGTATAGATCATCAATACACGACACAACCGGCATGACTCCAGCAAAATTGGTGTTTGTGAGGGAGATTCGTCTTCCATCTGACTTAATGTTCGGATCACCTGAGACTCAGTCCCAAGAGCCACAGAAGTATTCCTCGCAATTAGAAAACCAACTGCGAGAAATGAATCGCTTGGTAAGAGGATGGCTGAAGATTGCCAGTGATAAAATGAAAACTCGGTATGACATCGCAGCAATATTATGGGTTTCCAAGAAGGAGATCAGGTCTGGTTGTTCGACCCAAAGCGCCGTCGTGGTCGCTCACCTAAGATTCAGTCTAACTGGGAAGGACCCTACACTGTGAAAAAAAGAATCAGCAATGTTGTTTATAGGATTCAACAGGAAATGCAGCGAAAATTCAAGGTCGTTCACCTAGATCGCCTGGCTAAGTACTACTTCAGAGACGGTTTGCCAGTTTGGGACGAACATGTTTAAGGAGGAGGAGGTGTTACGACATCACAGAATCTACGTGTTTGTCGAATGTGCTAGAAAAATCTCGATGTAACGCGTGTGGCGTACGTGCTTGTGGACGCATTTTCGAGAGGTTTCTCGAAGGCGCCAGCCGCGCGGACTGTGTCAAGGCCGCAGTTAATTACGTAGTTCACACGTAAATAGCTAAGACGCAATTAGGAACATTTTGGTCTGTAAGAGCAGGTATAAATACATGTCGGCAGCGGCCTTAAGTTTCAGTATTAGTGCGATATATTTACAGAGCGGTTCGAGTTATTACTGTGTACGTTCAAGTAGTTATTAGTGAAGTGTTGCGTTTATTAATCGGGCGGCATAATTGTAATACAATTATGTTTAATATTAGTGACATTTTATTGCGTGTGAACAATTTTTATTTGATTTGTTGTAGTAGACTGTGTTGATAATTACGAACTGTTTAACTGCAATAATTAAAGTTGGTGATTAGTTACTTAATTGGTGTCTTGTACTGTACTTTGTGTACACTGTACCTACAACGATCAAGTAGACCGTAGTAACAGTGGTGTCAGAACTGGGATAAAACGGAAAATAGTGGAAACAGTGGACACTTTGTACAAGACGAGTGTGATTCGTAATTAATCGGTAAACATGGATCCCAGTCAGATGATGGAAGCTTTACAAACACTGCTGCGGCACACACAGGAAGAAGCAGAAAAACGACAGGATGAAAAACGCAGGCAGGAAAGAGAAGGGGCTGAGGAACGTCAGAAAGCATTAATGTTAGAAACAGAAGAAAGACAAAAAAGGAGAACGAAGACAAGAAATGGAAGAAACAGAGGAACGACGTAAATGTGGAACAGAAGACAACAAGGAGTAAATGAAGCAGCAAAAGCAGACACAAGAACAAACCGCTGCAGAGTTGGGTCTCCTACGAGATGAGCTTAATAAGCAAGTTACTAAAATATCGGAAGTACAAGAATCAATGACATTAAAAATAGCTGAAGTAGAAAAATTTGTTTCGATTGTTGAAGAATCGATGTCTACAAAAATTACTGTCATAGAAAAATCCGTTTCAAATCAAATATCTGCAGTAGAAAACTCAATGGCAAACATAAGAGAACAAATTAAAAGTGAAGGTGAGCAGTTCATGAAAATACAACCAAAACAAATTTCTGAACAGACTGTACCAATGATAAAGACAGAAAAAGACGCAGAAAATAAGTTAATAGAGAAAGTCACTTTGCCTGCAGTAGGGACAGTTCATGTCAAGGCCCCAACCTTTGATGGAAGCACGCACTGTGCGTCGTATTTACGCCAATTTGAAGCTGCTGCATGCGCAAATAATTGGACGGAGAAAGACAAGGCAGTTTCACTCGTTCTCTCATTAAAAGGACCCGCGGCAGAACTACTACAGAAAGTGCCACCTGACAGCCAAAACACCTATGCCGAATTGATAAAAGCTCTGGAATTACGGTATGGTGATAAACATTTGCGAGATGTGTACTGCACCCAGTTGAGAACAAGGCGACAGCATGTCGGGGACAGCCTTCAAGAGTTTGAAGCAAGTGTCGACAGACTAATTAGACTAGCCTATCCTGAAGCGCCAGAAGATTTTCGAACGAGTTTGCGATGCAGAAATTTACTGTCTGTGTCCGAGATAAGGAACTACAGCAAGTGTTAAGAATGGCAAGACACCAGAATAGTGCAGACGCCCTGGTACATGCTTTGCAATTTGAGGCCGACAAATCAGCGTCTGGTTGGACAAGTCATAAAGTGTGCGCTAAAAGATCGCGACGGCACAGACGATGAGGAAGAAGAACAAAGAACAGACACTCGACGGTCGGCGCCACAGAATAAAATAAGAAAGGATGGAAGACCGAAGTGTTATAGATGTGTTAAACCTAGACATCTACAACGAGATTGTCGGATTAGAATTCAGCAGCAGGGAAACTAGCAATAGTCGGTACAACGGGGCGTGTGCTGACTAACTGGAGGAACGAAGCCCCTAGACAATACGCAACTTCTACACTTCAGAAAAACAGCGGGAGCTTGATAGTTACCGGATTTGTTCAAGAAAGGCCAACCTCGATTACAGTTGACACAGGCGCAACAGTTTCTATTGTGCGCCCCGACGTGGTGAAAGATCTCAAGCCAATCTGGTGCTCTTGCAACTTGCGAACAGCTACTGGACGGCCTGTAAAAGTGTTTGGAAAAGTGGAGATCATCTACGGCTCGGTCGACTTGAGTTTAATCGTCAAGTACTTGTTGCAGACATTGTGGATGAAGCAATTCTTGGTGTGGACGTTATGAACACATACGGATTTATAGTCGACTTCAAAAACAATGTCTTTAGAATCGGAGGCGAAGAGGTAATGCTATCAACAATGACGACAGCAGAAAAATCGCTGGACGTCATAAACCAAGTGGCCGTAACTGTTCCGCCAAACTCCGAAAAGATCATCATGTTTAGAACCGAGTTAGATACTAGGGGCAACCAGTGCTCTATATTCGAACCCCACGTAGTCAGCACACCGGGTATACTAATTGCCAGAAGTTTAGTAAAACCTGACGAAACCGGAAATGTACCTATTAGAGTGGCTAATATTTTGTATCAACTATCACTTTGCAATGCAATACGCTCCTAGGCAAATTGACTCCTGTGGCCTGGGTAACCGGTATGATGCAACGAAGATCCAGTGATTCGGATAATTCTAAATTACCAGAGGAACTGCAAGCATTATTGAACAGATCTTCTAACGACCTCTCAAGTGGTGAGGTAAAAGAACTCACACAGTTTTTACATGAATTCAAAGATAGTTTTGCAGTTCGGGGACAGTCACTGGGAAGAAACTGTCTTGTGTAACATCGCATCAATACCGGGGACACAACGCCGATACGCCAAACTCCTCCATTATCTAAACAAGAGGAAATGTCTCGGTTAGTACAGGACATGTTGACACAGGGAGTAATCGAACCTTCGTCAAGTGCTTGGTCTTCTCCTGTAGTGCTGGTAGCGAAGAAGGATGGTGGATTGGGTTTCTGCGTAGACTACCAGAGGTTAAATGACGTTACAAAGAAAGACTGCTATCCATTATCTCGCGTTGACGATACACTCGACACGTTGTCCGGAGCACAGTGGTTTTCCACATTGGACATGAAGAGTGGATATTGGCAAGTGGGACTTCATCAAGAAGACAAGTAAAAGACCGCTTTCTCGACGCCAAGTGGCTTATTCCAATTTAACGTCATGCCATATGGACTCTGTAATGCACCGACAACATTTGAAAGATTGATGGACCTGGTACTCCGAGGCCTGACACAATGGGAATCTCTCGCCTTAGAAAACGGATTGCTGAAAAGGCTTTGGGAAAGTGCAGATGGGCGAGACGTGGTCATGCAGTTGATAGTTCCCCGAAGTAAAGTGCAGTCTGTTTTGAAGGAGATGCATGATGGAACATCTGGAGGCCATCTTGCCGTTAACAAAACCCTTGACAAAATACGGAAGCGATTCTATTGGCTTCATCTTCTCCACGACGTAGAGGAATGGGTTCGGACGTGTGAAATATGTGCTGTAAGCAAGGGCCCACAAACCAAAAGCAGGGGAAAAATGAGACAATATAACGTTTGACTGCCTTTCGAGAGAAGTGCCTTAGACATTCCTGGACCATTCCCAGTTACTGACGATGGTTGTACCGGTACATCATGGTTGTAGATGGCTACTTTACTAAGTGGGTGGAAGCCTACGCAATTCCAAATCAGGAGGTTACCACTGTGGCAAAGCAGTTAGTTCACAACTCCTGTTGCCGTTATGGAACCCCTATGGAAATCCATACGGATCAAGGGAGAAAATTCGAATCAGGAGTGTTTAAAGAATTATGGCGTCTACTCGGAATTCGAAAGACCAGGACAACGCCTCTGCATCCTCAGTCGGACGGGATGGTTGAGAGACTCAATAGGACACTTGAGCAGCATCTTTCGAAGGTTTTTGACGTGAACCAAAGAGACTGGGACCATCGTATACCACTATTCCTCACGGCGTATAGATCATCAGTACACGACACAACCGGAATGACTCCAGCAAAATTAGTGTTTGAGAGGGAGATTCGTCTTCCTGGGTACTTAATGTTCGGATCACCTGAGACTCAGTCCCAAGAGCCACAGAAGTATTCCTCGCAATTAGAAAACCAACTGCGACAAATGAATCGCTTGGTAAGAGGATTGCTGAAGATTGCCAGTGGTAAAATGAAAACTCGGTATGACATCGCAGAATATTGTTGGTTCCCAAGAAGGAGATCAGGTCTGGTTGTTCAACCCAAAGCGCCGTCGTGGTCGCTCACCTAAGCTTCAATCTAACTGGGAAGGACCCTACACTGTGAAAAAAAGAATCAACGATGTTGTTTATCGGATTCAACAGGAAGGGCAGCGAGAATTCAAGGTCGTCCACCTAGATCGCCTGGCTAAGTACTACTTCAGAGACGGTTTGCCAGTTCGGGACGAACAGGTTTAAGGAGGAGGCGGTGTTACGACATCACAGAACAATCTACTTGTTTGTCGAATGTGCCAGAAGAATCTTGATGTAACGCGTGTGGCGTACGTGCTTGTCGGCGGATTTTCGAGAGGTTTCTCGAAGGTGCCAGCCGCGCGGACTGTGTCAAGGCCGCAGTTAATTACGTAGTTCACACGTAATTAGCTAAGACGCAATTAGGAACATTTTGGTCTGCAAGAGCAGGTATAAATACATGTCGGCAACGGCCTTAATTTTCAGTATTAGTGCGATATATTTACAGAGCGGTTCGATTTATTACTGTGTACGTTCAAGTAGTTATTAGTGAAGTGTTGCGTTTATTAATCGGGCGGTATAATTGTAATACAATTATGTTTAATATTAGTGACATTTTATTTTGTGTAAACAATTTTTATTTGATTTGTTGTAGTATACTGTGTTGTTAATTACGAACTGTTTAACTGTAAAAATTAAAGTTGGTGATTAGTGACTTAATTGGTGTCTTGTACTGTATTTTGTTTCCAATGTACCTAAGACAATCAAGTAGACCGTCGGAATAATATATAGCAAACAAACCTTATAATATAGATATAACTCATTTAAACTATGTGAATAAAAATAGAAACTATTTATTTTACTTTATTTATATAAATAGATATAATTACATCCGTATAGCAATAAAAACAGATCTATGTTATACAGAATATTGTATACATAACTGTAGTAAAATCTTAAGTCTATTGTAAAGAATAGTTTTGTACTTTACATAAAGTGTTGATAATTATATTAAAACTTCGTCAATGCTCTGTCTACTTCAGAAACAAGACGTCTATGTGCTAAAATCACTTTCCATATTTGCTTGGTTTGAAAATTGCTAATTTTTGTTTGAGATTGATTAGAATTAATTTCTTTAATCGGTAACTCACGAAGGTGTCGTAATAGGGCGATATATTTTCATTTTCTGCTTGGTGAACATACTCGATGACAAAGTTGAAGTAGTCTTTTATTTCTTTTTTTCAAATTTTTGAGCCTGATTGCCTTCGAGTTTTCAACATTTCACGTTTTTTCAGAGCTGTCCATTATAAGCGGGGTTCGTTATAAACGGGGGATTACTCTGTGTATGTGTGTGTGTGTGTGTGTGTGTGTGTGTGTGTGTGTGTGTGTGTGTGTGTGTGTGTGTGTGTGTGTGTGTGTGTGTGTGTGTGTGTGTGTGTGTGTGTGTGTGTGTGTGTGTGTGTGTGTGTGTGTGTGTGTGTGTGTGTGTGTGTGTGTGTGTGTGTGTGTGTGTGTGTGTGTGTGTGTGTGTGATTCGTTACGATGCTCAGAGTGTCTTATGTTGTAGCCTATAGATTTGTACTCCTGGAAAATTACTCGTATGTGAAATCAGGTGTCAACAAAATGCAGCGTATCCCCAAAATATACACATAACTTCCTACAAAAGTATTTGAATGCAACAAATACAGTAAACTTAAAAATAAGTCCATAATGTCTACTCGAAGCATTGTCGTTTAACATATTGCACAGTTTGCTGTGTGCCCTTCTGACTGTTACATTTTGTTTTGTTCTAGATTTTGGAGACATTACAGCCATATATCCAGGCACTGTTAAGAGCACATCTTCTGCAGAACTCCCGTTTCCGCTTAGCTAATTTCCGAGTTCATCATACCAGATTTTGGAGACGTTACAGCCATTTATCCAGGCACTATTTAGCGCACATCTTCTGCAGAGCTCCCGTTTCCACTTATCCTATATTAATACGTCAAACTCATTAACCTGGCCGTCACTAGCAACAACAATAACAGTCATGGCGAGAATTAGTTTCAAACGTACGTCTGTAAATCCACCCAAGTTATTTAGATGTTATTCGGTTGAACTGATGAAGTTATAAAGGCAGACAAGCGTAATTTACAATTTAAATGATTACTTAAGGAAATAAAACGAAATTGGTGTTTAATGAAGAAGAGCGGTCACAGAAGTGGTTAATTGAAACGAAACTTTATTGACTCAACTCAAACGGACAGAAACAAATTTGTAATTTACGATCACATAGTGTAACATGCGTACCGTCCGTCCGTAGGTGGGTCTCTGCCCCTATGCGCGAATGATTAATTAATACCAATCCTACGACATCCTTACACCTGTTTTACACAGTCATTTTTGCTGTGTTTCATTCTAAAGTTTTCACAAACAAACAAACGCCCATGTATTGTGCGGGTTGTAGGAAGCGACCGTAAACGGCTTGTAAATTAAACATTACTCGATTACCAATTACGGCGCGCTCTTTCAATATGGTGAATTGACGCTGCAATAAACCCACGGACGATTTCTTGCAAAAGTAAGGTCGTTAGGATTGACGCTGCAGTAAGCCCATGGACGATTTTTTGCAAAAGTTTAAAGAAGCCGCAATTTATTTCATTGCTGAGTGGCTTTTAAAAGTGTATTAGATTTCCTTTGCAAATTCAAAATTTATGTTGTCATGGCAAAATCCGTAAGATTACAGTTTCCAATTCCTAATTTATCTCTATATTAAAGGGAATGTTTTTCATTCAGTGCGCTACTTATTGTATAAAGCCTACATAAGAAATAATTCACTTTGAATAAAATATGAAAGGCCGGCCAAGTTACAAATGATCGGTTGGAACACAACAGCCCCGATGTGAAGCACAATTAACTGCCCATATTTATTCACACTTGCAAACTGAATTTATAATTATTATTGTCATTGTGTACAAGTAACTTAAAAAACTCAATTTATTTTAGTTGAGAAATATCACACGTGTTATGATGTAGCGTACAAGAGGCTGATTTTCAGGAAAGTCGTTTTTTTGCGTTAAATTTCAAGTTGTATTTTGGTGATCGCGTCTAATTATATGTAGGACCTGTAATCATACTTATTCATAACCCTGTTCCGTTGTCGTTACTGGTATCGTTTCATAAAAACCTGCGGAAATATGATACGGCGGAAAGGAAATATAGGAAACTACGTGAAATTATACAAGAGAGGAAATTAAATGGCTACTATATACTATTTGGTAGTTTATAATGTACTAAAGGAACACTAACTCTGAAGGAAATGTCATGAGCGGCCAGTGTCTCTTCTGCAATAAATCTGTTTTCATGTCCCAGTATACGCTGTTGAAAACCTACGCATTTATTCGAAAACAAATGGAATACATTTTGGACTGTAAAGTTAAAGATATATCACATTGATCGTTGAAAATTATTGATCGCAGGATTTTTTATTGGAATCTCTGGATGTTGTAAGAGGAGAGGTCGCTGAAACGATTTGGTGAACAGTGGGAAAGGTTGATGATGATGGCGCGAACGTGTCGCCGCGTTTGCTGACGTCCCCGTGTAGCACGCTTGTGTGAACGTTGAAGGAAGATCCAACATAACGATAACTGTAATGGTTAGGTTACACACATTGGCGTTAGTGACAGCCCTGTTACGTAATTATTGTAGAAATAAATGTTTTAATTTGTTCAATCTTGCCGTCCCTAACGTGAGTAACTCTTGTACTAGTGTCTGTGTATACAATTGAGCTAACATCCTCATTTTCATAGCGGCAGCGTTGCTGTAAGTTTCACCTCTTTCGCGTAACTGCGTAAGTCTGTAGGTACCTATACTGACCGACCAAACCACCTTTCTCTTACGAACCGGCTTTCGACTCAAAAGAAAAAAAATAGAAATTTTTTAATTTTTTTTGACTTACACGCTTTCTTTCAGCGATTTTAAGTAGTTTAGTAAAACGAAACGACTATTTACGCCTCCATCGTCATACCAGTCCGTTCGACAT
Organism: Magicicada septendecula; assembly: GCA_034769895.1. NCBI lineage: Eukaryota > Metazoa > Arthropoda > Insecta > Hemiptera > Cicadidae > Magicicada > Magicicada septendecula. The sequence goes on from CM068376.1 coordinate 42,073,863, forward strand.
TTAAATGTTCACTAGCGATGTTGTTTGGCGTCCCACCTACAAGACCTGCATGTAGACAAAATTTTCTTTGTATCCGTTCGTTGGTCATGATTTTTAATATTTATTCAAACGTACATTACTTGGCCAGACGGTAACAACGCACATCGTCGTCATCATCATGTCTTCCCGTTTCCCCCACGGTGGCTCGTCACAGACTGTCTGACATGCCTGTGAGTAGTCCTTGTCCAGTTTATGAACCATCTTCCTTTCGTTTCGATGGCACTAACATAATTGACATCATCACGCCACGACAACCAATGTCTTCATCATCATCGTCATCGTTTAAAGGAAATTATTACTGTAATTCGCAAGGTGTAAGTACTCTGTTCTGCCCGCCATTGTGTTCATGTATTATGCTGGTGTGCATGAACAGAAGCTATAGGAAACTGATTATGTAGGACTGGTGGGAGGAAAGGTGGAGACCGAATCTCGAAAAGAGTACGGTTATGAGAGAGAGAGAGAAAGAGAGAGAGAGAGAGAGAGAGAGAGAGAGAGAGTACATAATTTAAACATACAATAGCCATTTTCTGAATAAAACGTATTTTCTTCTCAATAGTTTTTAGAGAAAAAATATTTCACGAGATTTATGTAAAAACAAAAAAGTACTAAAGGAATGTTATGGGCTCGGTTGTATTGCAAAGAGTTATTTTGTTCTGAAGCTTTGTATAACAATGTGTGTATGGAATAGGCTAGCATTGTCTGCCGTATGTAAGAACGTCTCCGCCCCTCCCCCCCTGCCAGTGCGCTGACAGCTTCACCACGATACTGTATTCAACGCTTTTTCATATCTTTAATTGACAACAAAACACACACACACACACACACACACACACACACACACACAGAGCGTGCTGTCATGGGAAGCGTATCTCAAAGCAGGGGCACGTTAACATAACATTCATTGTAAAGCCACATTATATTGCATAATTAGATCAGTTGACTGGCGGTATACGTGTATGGTTAATGCCCTGTCCGCTGCAGGCGAACCAAACCAAACGTATAAACTTCACGAATAGATAAGTAAAACTGCTACACTCTACCCTTGTAAGTCGCGGTAAGTTAGAGGTTCTCATCCTTTTTAAGTTCTCTGCCCCCCCCCTTAATATGTTACATAAAATCACGCCCCTGTACTTGAAGTGTGTGGGTGTGGGGGGAGAGTGCGCATATACAACTTGGCATTAGGTATTTGCGAAAAATATTAAACTTCATTCTTATTTAATAATGCTTATTTTATTTTTACAAATGTTGATTATAAAATTATAAAACGATTTGAATAGTTTAAAAATACTATATTCAGAAGAGCTTCTTTGAAGTCAAATAAACGAGTTCTTAACTTTCTTTGTATGTTAATTTTTTTTATATATTATTTTTTGGCAATCTTACGAGAGACCCCACGAAAAATTGTGTTTCTCTGCTGGTGAGGGGGGCCTCCCAACTGTTTGTAAATACGAATGTAAGAATCTATCAAATATAAGCGCTTTCTACCAATTATTTTATTATATTATTTTGTTGAACAAACGTATCGTCAGTACAGTTTTTGATGCTTCAAAGTTTATAGTTGTTGCATTGCATTGTTCATGTACTGTTACATTATTTATTTCTTGCATCTGCTAGTGTGTCACAGGGACTTCGCACGTATTCTAGCAGGCTTTGCCATTCTACAAATATATTACGTGTTATTATGCTTTTCCTAGAGGTCCCGGATTCGATTTGTGGGCTCACCATAAAAATCAGGATGCGTTTTTCAATTTCCACGGCGAATCAGCGTATGGATAAGAGTACAGTACAACCTCGTTGAACCGATTTCCTGGATTGAAAATAATTAGGCCTATACGGTATAGCCTATATTTTTTGTATTTTGAAAATGTTGTTTAAAAGAGAAGAGTCGCTTTATAAGTACATATAATATAGTACTGCAAATACAGTAGTACAGTATTTATTATACCCAAATTCGCTTAGTACTGTCTATCATTTTATAACTACCCGTTGAACTTTACGGCCCCACGATGACAAAGTACAACCGTCGGAGCGCACACAGTACAGTACAAGGACGACACAGTTAGCAGTGTACTGTATTGTATAGAACTGAGCTACCTGCAAACCGTCTTTTCCAATTTACATTGCAATATTAGATCCTCTATTATCGGGATTTTCGTTAATCCGGATGACGCCCAGTCCCAGTTGATCCTGATAAAAACAGGTTGTATTGTACTTGGGCTCGCCACACTACCTTACTTCCTCACCTGGACTGCCAAAGAGGAGCCACTATCGTTATCATTATTATTATTATTCTCGTTGTTGTTATTATTTTTGTCACCCCACATACTATAGTGGTCCACTCTACACACTTTTTTAATTTAAAATTTTGTTACTCCCACCTGCTAAGATAGCCCGTGACGTATCTAGAATTTGGCTTTGTGGGGGGGGGGGTCCGGTCGAGTCGGTTTCGTACAAAAGAAAAAACACTTTAAGACTAATCAACATTACTATCTTTGAAGTGGCTGAAAAATGTGTGGTAACATCTTGAGATTAGTTCCATTTAAGTAACACAATAAAAATACGAAGTATTGAAACATTGTTTAGAAGATACTGACTGACTGGATTGATTTTCCTGTATTTCGTATTTTATATATTGTTTACACAAACCCTGTGTAATAAACGTGTTTGTATATTTAAGAAAAGAGTTAATAGCTGAAAAATTAATAAAAGAGCCTAAAAATTAAGAGATTGACAAAATTCGTCAACTTCTTCCGACCCTCTGGGAGGGGAGGTCCGGTCCTGTTCGTCCCCCCCGCCCACGTCACGATCTAGGACTTGGAACCGCCACTCGGCGATAATCTTGTTACCGGAAAAACACTCTGGAAGAGGAACAGTGGGAGGAATCTGCAGCCATTCTATACTTCTAGCCGTCGTCGCGAAGTAAGGTGTTCTTTACAGTTATTTTTCTTCGTGATCTTTATTTTCTTCTTCCTAAGGAACTCCAGCGCTTCTCCGTGTCTTGTCCCCAACAGATGTTTACAGTACATCCATTATTCTTCTCACCATCTTTCCTTTATTTTATAATTTCACTTTTTTCTCTTATATATTTTAAAAGTTCACCAAATGTGTTTTTATTTTCCCATCCGACGTAACGTTGAGACATATTTTACAGAATTTACGTCCAAGAAAAACGAGTCTTAGATTCTTCCGTCTTTCTCTTTCCTTCATACGTGGTAAGTTATAGTACTAACATCGCTTATTACTACGCATGTGTTACCCCTTTACGTGACAAACACACTCACTATTGACCTGATGATGCCGATAAACGTCGACAAGGACCACACATTTCAGAATAATTTCTGTACTTGTTCAGTTTGCAATGATACGCTTGATTTAGTTACAATAGTAACGAGTTACAATTCAATAATAATCGTAAAAATAATAAATTTTTCAAGTATAAGATTACAGCATATGCTTATAGAATGTTATACAGTTTCACGAAACATTTTCCGTATACACAGTGCTTCAACGTTTTTTTTTTTACGAATAACAGATACAAATTTCGAATATAATGTTTATCATAGAAACAGCTGTGTTGTTTATGTAGCCTACAGAGTGCTATAAGTCTGGATCCCTTGCTCGGATGTCCACCTATTCTAAACCTTAAGTTACGAAGTTCATCAAGCATTTTTCGTCTACAACGTTCGCACGTAGGGTGAGCGTATGGAGTTAGGTGGAATGGTGTTTTTTTTTTGTATTTTAGGTTATTAAATATCAACCGTAATTTAAATAAGACATTACATCACCAAAGTCATCATGTGACACAAGTCTAGGCCGGGTCTGTGACCTTTCTCGTCTGCATGTCTTAAACTGTCATGTTACTTTAATTACTTATGTACGATATCAGAGTTTGTTTGTGAATACGTAGGCACAGTTCGGAGTCGGACTCAGCGCAGAGTACGGTTCCTCACAGCCTACTTGTCTTCCTATTAATTTATTGTTGTATTGGAGTGTTAGTGGTCTCAAATATTTCTACTAGTAATTTTATACAAACCACTATGTTGTCTTTGGTATTGACGAGCGCTTTCGGCAGTCAAGCCATCTTCAGGTCATTTACCAATCCTTGGTTTGTATAAAATTACTAGTAGAAATACTAGTCTTCCGTTTGTGCTGTAACGTAGATTATTAAAAACGTAAATCATTTTGATGGGTGTTACTTTTGCATCCATAGTTAACTCTTATGTTCCCTTTCGTGCCGAGCCTTCCAGTCTTATCGTTTTTACTTTGTTTTCAGAAAAGTGTGGCGTGGACGACAGCGGCCTTAGGGTTAATGGCAAAGGGAAGAAAATGAGAAAGCCCAGAACCATATATTCAAGTCTTCAGTTGCAGCAATTGAACAGGAGATTTCAACGGACGCAGTACCTGGCTCTGCCGGAACGGGCTGAACTGGCGGCTTCGCTAGGCCTAACACAAACACAGGTAAGTTGCAGAACCTTAATGCGAAATTACTATTCACTGTACGTCTTGAATGCTGTACTCTTTGAATATACAAAGTGTCACCTACGTAGAGAATGTAGATGATGTTGGCTTACCACACAAACCTTTAATAAACTATCTGAAATGACATATAATTATTATTTTTAAAGAATCTGAGACCGGGTTTATAGTAGTAACATGTAGTAACATATAATTTTAAAATATTTACGGTAAAGTAAGAGTAATTACCGCAACTTCGGGGAGAGGGTTAGAAATATAAAGATTTCAATACTGTTCATTCTCTCGTCTCAGAGCTTATAAATACGGCAATATTGCAAATTTGTAACAATTCACAGAACCTAATAACAGCCGATAACAACCAACTCGCGCTCTTTAATACTGATAGCATCGCCGACATTACAGGCTCAAACATTGGACAAATATTACTTTTCTAGGCTGCAGTGGCCGATTTGCCACTCTGTATTGTGATATTATAAAAAAGGTGTACTTTGTAGATTCCATTACTTGCATAAACGTCTTTGCTTCGCGTTCTTTCAGATCGACAGCTCACTTTCCTCTTACTTCTCTCTTCCCCCCCCCCCCCAATTTCAGCTGTCACTTCTGTAAACCAACCAGTTTTTCTTAGTTTTCCGTCGTTATTTTTATATGTTAACAATTTTTTCTGTCCGTCAATGTGCGTTTGTGAAAGTTATATTCTTTGACCTCCGCTGCCTTAGTCTGAAGCGTAAAACTAGCTCCCACTTCCTCAGCTGATCTACTCTGCCTCTCCTAAACTACATTTGTGGCACAAAACGGACGGTGATTTTCAGTAGTTAAAATCCAATGCATACACATCCTCCCCGGCCGTCACCCCAGCAACTTTCCATCAAAAGACTGAATAATTCTTCCAGAAAGACTTAAAATTTTGTCTTCTTTTTCCAATTACCTTCATAAGTTTTATGCGTCAATTGGTTTAAAACTTAAACATATTTCTTACTTTAGCTGAGCCTTGTTTTCTTCTCTAAAGTTTAGGTTTCACTCCATACAATGGAGCAGAAAGCGCTCCTAACTGTACGATTCCGAACCGTACTATACCCGCCTTTTCGATTCAGCAGTCGGGTCCAATTACAGTGACATGATTCATCAATTTCAGTCTTCATATTTTCCACTCATGGTCTCTGTGTGCAGTTATTCTTGACATTTGTCATGAAGAGTCTGCTAAGAGTCATGCTCTAACAAAAAATGGCCAGAAATGCAGAATGGTTCAACGCATAAAGTAAAGAGACTCATTTAATATTACCAAAATTATAGTCGCATCAATAAATACAGATAGCGAAAAATTATATTCGCAACGTATCAAATGAGTCGCGCGACTTTGCAGATAAACATTTAACCCTAAAGTATAATCTTAACGTGAAGCCGACAGCGATACCTAGTTTCTGTGCTTAATAAGACATAACAATGTTTTATGCATTTATAATTCATTTTTTGTGCAGGTTTTCAGTAGTTTTTTAATTACCAACTAATTGTGTAAATGAAACAATGATTTCACAAGGCTTAGAGATTTTCTCATGGAAACTGGTTTTTCCTGACAACGTCATTGACGAGAAGGCTTGTGTATCGCGACATCCGGGATCGCTTGCAGAAATGTACCTAGTACTGCCTAAGCAAAAGCTTTCTATAATGTATAGAACACAGACGATTTTTTCAAGGATAGGTTTAGTGCAATTTCTATATTTGTAAGAATCGAAGGTATTGCAAAATGTTTCATAAGGTTCCTTCCTTCTTTCCTTTCTCTACGACACATTTCCTTCACTTTCCTCCTTCCTCTCTTGCTCGTTTTTCTTCCTCTTGGTTTCCACGATTTATATTCGGACAGATCCCTTACCTTCGCAGTTCTCTTTCCTATATTTTCTTCACGGTTCCACAGTTTCTAGATCTCGATGAACTTCTTTCACCCTTAGAAATTGGGAGTGTTCTCATGGAAGGGAAAGACCTGCTATCCTTTCTGGTTCCATTCTTCTTATGCGTCTATAGGAAACCATTTGTCTTTTGTTAATCGTGGTTCAGATTTTCTAAAACGCTTCGTACAACTCTTGGTGTGATTTCAAATTAAAATTTTAACAAATTTTCTGAGTTATTCAGCTTAAAAATTCATTTGAAGTTTATTATTATTATTATTATTATTATTATTATTATTATTATTATTATTATTATTACTTTCATTGTAAATAATTTTTAGTGATGTTGTACGTTTCAAAGTTTAAAGATCTGTATGTAATGAGTATCACTTTAATAACTGAAGTTGCTGTAAATGGTGCGGCCAAGTTATGTTGGTTCTTTGAGTGCTTCACGGGATTCGTGTGCTTGTTGTATCATTGTCTTAGCGAAACTTCCGTTTGTATCAAAACGTCATTGAAAATATTGTTTTCTTCAGCCCAAAATGAGGTAAATTTCAGTATAATTACCAATGAAACATTTTGTAAAAGATGATGACAGAGAAGGCTTATTATTTCTTTTTGTAGAAAACGGAAGGTATTATAAACTTATAACACGATTCAGTTAAAGTCTCGAGTCAAAAAATCACAAACAAGGTTACAGATCAGTTCACAATGTCACAAATTATGTATTATTCTGTCGCAAAATTTTGCGACAGTGGATTTGAGAGCCAAGAGAAGGCAGTTAGTTGGCGGTCAAAATTACGAAATAAAATCAGATGTCTAACTGATCCATATTGACTTACAGCATTCTGCTTCCCAGTCTAATATAAAAATTATTCAGAATAAGGTCAAAAAATTGTCATCAATAGTTAACGCACGTTGATATTAGCTAAAGCACGATGATCTTCATATTGCATTTGCTTCCGAAACAAAACACAGATTCTCAACACTTATTATCAACGCACATGCTTACTGGGATATGCCCGCGGGTTCTGCAACAGTATCGTCGGTGGAGGATTTCTGTACTCATCCTACTCCTTTTAACAAATGTATTTATGCTCCGTGGGTGTTGTTGTACACTGCGAAATAAAATAATATGAATAAGCAACGAAAAGTAATAGGTAAAGCGGGACAAAGCTGGAGATTGCGTGCAGCAGAATTTCGCGTTCTTGGAGTTTTGGCACAAAGCGGTGGTTTCCAGTTGGCCGGTGGACCGTGTCTCGATGTTGTTTATTAAATCAAGGCAAGCTCCCTGTCACCGGACGTTTGTTCCATTCACTTCCTATATAAATATATTAGTTGTAACATTTAACTAGAAGTAGAATAACAAACAGAATGGATAGTTATAAGAGTGTAGGCCGTAACATGAGGAGGACAGAGGAAAACGTGAAATGATAAAGTAGAAGGGCTGTAACAAGAGGATTGGAAAACTGAAGTAAGCTACTTTAGCGTTATATTCTCAGTCACCTGTAATCTACGTTTTCACATTGTTCCACACAGTTAGTCTCATATGGAACCTACTGCATAGTCTTACTATGCAGGGGTACGACTCGCTGCTTTCCCATCGCCTTGTGAGCCTACTTCTGTCTGTCTGTCTGTCTAGCCCGTCTCTCGCTCTTATTGATTTGTTTTCCTCTACCTGGCCAGTTGTTGCAGTCCGTGGTCAGTGCCAAAGTATATAGGCCTACACACCGTAATCTGACAATGCATAGGCCCATATTGTTTAGGTAGGGTAATATTTAGTCGTAACGTAAGCAAGTTATGCCGGGAAAGGTTTCATTCCAAAACGTAAATACATACAGAATGCAATAGCACGGAACCAATAAACGGATGTGCGATGCCGGGGAGGGGGTGTGGCTCGTTTCATTGGGGTGAGGAACAAAGGGGAATATATGCGGTGTCAAATAGGCTAGTTCTCGTTTTTTTTGTATAGGGTTGAATCGAGTTAATAGAAAATTTATGAACCATTTGGGAGCTGTGTGTGTGCGCGTGTGTGTTGCGTTACCGTGCCATTGATTTATGTCAGTGAAATTATTTTAGTCCCTTAACAGTTTTCAAGTATCATTTTACTGGTCATAAAGGGGCATAATTTTACTCCTGTGGATTGTAGGCAACTGTGTCTGGAGAGTGTTATACGGTTTCTGTTGATCACACATTCGAGTTGCTGTATTTTAACAAATAACTTAGAACTAGCATTTGTAAAATGATTTAATGTAACTAATTAATAGAGTCTTAACAATCGAGTGAAAATTTGTCAACTAACAATGATGTGCAATTGTAATTATTCGAAGAAAGTGATAAGAAAACAGCAATTCAATAATATAGTTGTTAAACTGTATATTAGTGAACATATAGAAGTGCAGACACAATGTTTTGTCAGAATGGAAACATTAAATAGCTACAGACAGTGTAGGCCTATTTAGTATAACTAAGTGAAACGACTTAATCATAAGTGTTTAATATGGCAAAATAATATGTGTAAAAGTGAAACTCATTCGGAAAGAAGGAAAAGAAGAAGAAGCGATCGTTAGTAAAACAGTGCTATGTGAATATAAGATATTTCAATAATGAAATTATGATTGATGAAATTAGACACTTTTGCTTTTTTCTACCAAAAATTTAAAAAATAACGTGTATAACATACTGTAAGACGGTGGTTCCCAAACATTTCAGTCCGCGGACCCCCCCCTAAAACAATTAAAAATTTCACGGACCCCTGTCTGAGTTCTAAAATAAAACAAACGGTAAATATGATACAAACTCTTATATTTTAATTAAAATATATTAAAATCAAAATCCCTTAACTTGCAAAATTATAATACTAATGCTATCAAACATAGTTTAATGTGAAAAATGAAGCTGCTTTTGAACAATTATCTCTGCAATATTGGGTTTAAATTCTGATAATAATTTCAATATTAAGTCACTCTCGACATCAAGTTTATTTCTTAACTTTGACTTTAAATACGTGAGCGGGGAAAATGCGGTTTCACACAAATAAGTAAAGGGAAACACAGTTAAAAACTTCAAAGAGTTTTGAGAGTTCAGGATAGTCAGTCATTACATATAACCTGTAATTGCAAAAAACTGTAATTTTAATGAACTGTCAGTTGAAAGTTCTGCCAATGAATCTTCTTCGTGTAGTGTGAGAAAGAGAGGTTAGTTGACAGCCCATCAGCAAATGGATTCCTTATTCACATGTCACTATCAACCGTCACTGGAAAATATTCCCTTAGCTGGAAGTGCAGTTGTTCCAAATAAGACTTAATGACGTTGAGGATCTCCTTTGAAACATTTTCTCTAGACATCTGGGCAAACTCTGCCATGGAAGCGAATTCTTCGAAGATTTCAGAGTTTAATCTCTGCATCCACAGCTTCAATTTTTTATCATCCACTCGGTTTTATCTCGAACCTGGAAAATAGTGATGCTAAGATCCTTGCTGGCTTAAAATAATTCCATTCAGATGACTGAAGATATCAGCAAGGCATGATGGCATCAAAATCCAGTTAAAGTCATGGAACTTGTCTTTAAGGTCGGAGTTGGAATCAAATAAAAATAGCTTTACTTTTTATACTGTAAAAAGTAAAAAAAAAAAAAAATACTGGAATCTTCTACTAATTGTTTTAAGATTCTAACGTTCAGATTTTATACCATACAAAATTGCAGAAAATTACGGTAAGCCTATATTCTATTTTTCTTTAAGTGTCCGCAGAACCACTGTTCTAAGGTATTTGAGAGCTGTATAAAGACTCAGTATACTGACATCTGGTTATAAACTGTTTTCGACATCATACGACAAATACCCTAGTGACTTATTAAAGAAACGCTAAACCAGTATTTCACTTTAGCGAAGAATTATAAGATAATAAGCAGTAAACATTTCGATATGATTTGAAAACTTTTGAAATTGGTGTCGGTGTAGTCAACAGGAATATTGAAACGTTCCTGTTATAGGAACAATACAGTGTTATAGAAACCTGTATTGAAAGTATCTTTTTTATTTAGGCTATTCAATACCAAACCCTGATACAGGACAAAATTTAGTGTTCAAAACAAATTTTTATTATTAGTTTATAAAAAAATATAGTGTGATTGTGTAATTTATTAATAATTTAAAAATAAAATAACGAAAATAAAATTAAAAAATACAACACCACACGAACAACACTAATACCACATTCATAAATGACAAAATTAATACAATTACAAGAGTTTTAAAAAGTAAACAATAAAAGTGTACAGAAAATAAACAACGGTAAACAAAACTTAAAGCGAACATCGCATAAAACCTTACTTTAAATATTCAAATGCTTGAAAAAGAAAAAAACAAATATTCACTAACCTAATTTAGCAAAACGTGTCGTACTTGAATTCCCAGACATATGACACTAATATAAGATAAACCCATGCAAACATAAAACACACATTCAACACGACACAGTTGTTTACATTAACTATTGACAATGAGAGCAAATGTAGGCTATGTATTCCACTAAGACCGTATCTTTTAATAGTAATACAAGTGACAAGAAACAGGAGTATATACAATCTTACGGAACCGGCGAAGTCCTTATAAGTTAGGACTCATAAATCATCTCGTACAACGAACTGGGAAAGATAGTCGGAAGCCTTCAACAATTAAGTCTGCACACAAGAGAAGTGCAACACGAAGTGTATCTGAAATATAATTTTTCTTTTACGCTTACACAACTGTACAGACAAAATTTACTGTGACGTCACATTTGGTTATCACCATTGTACACGTTTCAACATACGAAACGGATTTTCCTTCATGACGGTGTTTTCATGTAGCCGTTTGCGTGCTGTGTATCGCATGACACCGGTGTACTATCGAAACTAGTGAAAGCCACGCGGTGTTGGTCTGTCCACAGAGCACATGTCAATACTAGTGATTCAGATAATAATATTATCAATAACAGTAATAATAATGATTGTAACTCGTACTGCTATAACTGAACGCTACATCGGTTATTCGCAAAAAGGTCCGGGTATACTGTCAACTGTATTGACGTCAGAGGTTGTTAGTTTGTTTTTTACGGTCAAAATAAGTTTCATTTTGTAGAACATTCAGGAAATAAGGTCCACCGTGTGACATGATTCGACGTGAAAGGCGTTGAGCCGAGGGCGTACAGTGCCAGCGAGTGTACTCTCTGGCGGGTATAGTTATGCTAATAATAACTTGTATCATTTAATAGTTACAAAATAGAGACACTTTTATTGATCGCGAAGAACGGTTTCGAAAGAAATGGGAGGAATGCTAACCTACAGTGCTGTCGTATAATCGAACGTAATTTGCCAAGTGATTTTCAGATATTGTCGTTACAATGTTCACTTTGGAAAGGAAGGAACTGCGCAGAAACGTGATGGTTGCTGTCCAAGTCCGGAATTTTGTCAGTGCTTAAAGAACCGATTGTAACGCTGAAGCATAGTAGCATCAATTATGTAGGCCTAGTAGTGTCAGTTTATTTCAATTATAGCGTTCAGTGTGCCTGCGTAAACAAAACGTATCCGGTAAACTTGATTCGGTAGCTGAGAATCGAGGAAGATCTTAAAAAGTGGACACACGCATTAAAAAAAAAAAAAAAAAAATAGCAATATGTATTTTCATTTGTTTGTTCACTTCTTGCGATTAATGTTTCATTGTATGCGAAAATGATTAAGTTTTTTTATGTATAACTGTTTTTATTTGCCTAAATATATTTTCTGTTATGAAAATTGTATTGTTTTATAACAAATGACAGTAGTATATGTACATATATTTAATATTTATAAGTGTTAAGTAGGCCTATATTTTCACACAGGATTTTTATTCAAATCAGAAAGTCATTTTGAAAATCACTTTATTTTTTCAACAACATCATCATCATCATCTTCAAGGATTAAACCAAGAATGGTTTGTTCCAGTCTCAAATAGGCAAAGATTAGAGCAGGTCACTCCAGCGCTTCCTCGGACGTCCCACACCTCTCCGTCCCCTCGGCTTATAGTTCCATAGTTGTTTGTGGGTGCGGCAGTCATCCATTCGGTAAAGATGTTCCTACCAATTCAGCCGATACTGGGCAATCCTGTCGAGTATACTCATAATATTCAGTTCCTGCCGTATATCTGTGTTTCTCCTATGATCATGGAGAGTACATCCTGCCACGTGCCTGAGAAATCTCACTTCAGCCGCTTGGATGCGACTGGCCTGGCCTTTCGTTAAAGTCCAATTCTCAGACCCTTAAAGAAGTGTGGGAAGTGCCATCACCTTGTAGCCTTTTAGGCGTGTTCCTTTACTTGCTGACTTAAAGGTTCGCCTAATGGTACCGCACATAAGGTTGAACTTATGCAACTTATTCACGACGTCGTTGCTTGCATTATAAGACACACTGTAGCCCAATGTCAGACGTGCTTATGGTTCATTATGCCTATCGATTACGTGTAGAGATTCCATGTTCACGATTGTGTTACACATTCAGTTTAGCAGATGACAACCCTATGTAAGGGTTAGGTCGGACTCTTACCATCGTTAGATGCTAACACAGCACAACGCTCCGACCACTAAAATATCTGTGGTCGTCTTCAGATACAAGTTAAATTAATTAACAAACTTAGGTCTACCGTGGAATTTTGCTATTACTATTATTATCTACCGTGGGTAGCATGGTTAGACAGGATGGAGGTGCTCTTAGGGATGTGATAAGTCGTGTAAATAAAGCATTTGCACAGTTACCACCAGTGTGGAGATCACCCCATATACGCGGGAATACTAAATTCAGAATATTTGACTCAAATGTCAAATCGGTGTTGCTGTATTGATGTGAGACCTGGAAAGTGACAAAGGACATCACCACAAGGTTACAGGCTTTCATAAACCGTTGTCTGAGGTACATAATGAGAATTTGGTGGCCCATGACCATCTCGAACAGAGATCTATGGGAGGTCACAAGTCATAGTACCATCCGACTACAGATAAAGAGAAGAAAGTGGAGGCGGATCGGTCACAACCTGAGAAGACCGCCAGAAAATATGGCTAGACAGGCACTGAATTGGAATCCGCAAGGTAGCCGCAGACGTAGAAGACCGAGGAACACCTGGAAGAGGACTATGGAAAGAGAGCTGGCTGGTGTCAACAAGACATGGAGAGAAGGGCCCAGCAATGGACAGAACACGCTGGAGAAATTTCGTCGTTCCACCTAGGAATTTAAGGACTTAAGTCAAGTAAGTCAAGGTCTACCGAGATTCATTTACTAACAAGAGTGAACCGTAAAAAAATATAAGCCACCAGTAACCTACAATGTTAACACAACTATGGAACAACTACCTCGACTCGGGAAGCACAAACACACTGACGCAAGTTCACACAACGAACAACGCCAGTTCCCGGTTCTTTCAAGCAGTTTATATGATAAGTAGCAATCATTCTTTTATATACGGGTTTTCTGTAGTTGTGTTTAACTGTGTAGGTTGGTGGTGCACGCTTGTCACTGAATTAATCTCGGGTAGGCCTAAGTTTGTATTTAATGTATTAGTTTATTTTACACCTAAAGGCGACCACAGAGGTCGAAACATTGTGTGGTAATTTGTCCGACCTCACCTTCTGGTAACGTTCACGAAAGTTAGGTTTAAAGATCGTATAACCCTGTGTAAGGTTACCATAGTCAACCAATGAGCGTGTCGCAGAAGCTACTGCTACTAGTATTTTCCTTACCATTGAGTCTTCCGTAGGTCATCCTTTTTACCATAGAGTATTTTATTAAAAACTGCGTGAACAACAAATTCGGCTCACTGATAATTTGTTATTAGTGTTTTTTTGACAGGTGAGTTTTGTGTTGGGTCCATACGCTGTCTGGACGTTACCGTAATGTCCTCTTCTTGAAATAGAAGGCCCTGCGACATCTCATTAGAGCCATACAAATTCTTTAACTGGAAAGCAAAATGCTAATTGAGACAGCAAGACCGCACAATTCTTAGTGTGGGGCTGATCAATCATGGAGTACGACAAGGGTGCCCATTATCATATTCTCTTTTTAATTTATATGTAGACGATGTCATACACATATAAATGTGAATTTTTTTATACAAAATTTTCGGAACATTTTACGATTGGTAGTTCTGCAGTTCAGTTGTTTGCTGATGTACAGGATACCAAGTCGAACCTGCAGCTGGCTGTAGGCTTACTACATCGACCTGCTAGGATTTCGGATTACAGATCACCCAGATCGAAGACCAAGGTTACGGGTTTTCATGAAGCTGATCCCATACGAGCAGAGGTTGTTGTAGATGGTACTGTTCTGAGGCAGGTAAATAATTTTGAATAGATGGGCTGTAATGTGTCTTACATACAAACAATGGCGCCGTGAATAAACTGCATAACTTCAACAACATGTTCAACAACAACCCATCTGGAGAACTAAAATCAACGAGTAAAGAAACGCACCTGAAGTTCTACAAGGTGATGGGTATGAGAAATCCCAGGCCATTCGTGTTGATGAGATTACTCAGGCAGGTGGCAGGGTATGCTCTCCGAGGTCGTAGACAAAATTCAGATATAATCCGACAATTAGTATACTCGAAAGGATTACTGACGGCCGTATCCCCAAACAATTATTGAATCAAAGGCCAGAGATTGTGTGGAACGTCCAAAGGGGCGCTGCAGCGACCAGCTCTAGTTTGACCGGAACCAAAATATGTTTGGTTTAATCCTTGTAGAAGGTGACGATGTCCTTCTTGAAATAAATGCATACAAAAACAGAAAATCGATAGCTTCTGCATCACAAAAATGGACGGCTGTGACGTGACATTATGTAGGCAAATCTGTGGGTGGAGCCCGCATGTGTGTACTGGGGACAATCAATCAGAAATGCTGCAAAACCATAATTTATGTACTGGTGTCTAACATTTCCTGCCGCATACACTTCGCTAGCCCTCTTTTTTAACGGAAACCTGTTCAATGCTAAAGTAGCGCTGTAAATGATCCTAATGGAGATGATAAGCGTGTTTTTCCTACCTTGAAATGAAGATAGGCTGTGATGAAGTCTCTCAGCAGGCGGCGTCCTGCACATCGCACGCTTAAAGCGAAACAAAACCAGTTTCTTCGAAACGAAATTGATAATCTTCAGACATTTGAGGTCCTTTTGCGTGTAATGAGAGGGGAACGAACGGGTTACAAATGTATTGCATCGTACAGAGAGGGTGGGTAAAGAATAAAAATTACACAATTTTACGTGTTTGGGGGCGAGTAAGAGACATGGGATATACTTGTATTTAAGTTTACTTTCTTAATAAAAGGTTTCTTAAAATACTGTCCAATGGTCCTATCGATTTCACTAGAATGTTATGGTTTGGAAAATGAGCGAGTGCAGCTCCGTCAATCCCACCCCTAACTGCTTTTCCTGTTCCATTTTTGTTGGTAGTTCGTCATTGGTTGTCCGATAACCGAAACTTACGAATCAGATTTACACGTGCTTCCGCAGTTATGTATTGTTTCTTCTCCTAAGCACTGGCCCCATGCTTGTGCCGACATATGAATTTTATCACAAGTCCGTAGGCTGTTCATGAACACATACTGTAATGATGTCTTGTATCTGCTGAAAATAGCAAACTTTTGCATCCAAATGTCGCCCCCCCCCCAAACAAGAAGTCGGGACATTGTTAAAAAATGACTCCGGAATAAATCGGGACGTATGGTTGGTAACATTAATCTGATCTAAAAAACTTTAATTTAGGAGCGACCGTATATCAATAAATGTATAGCGATGGGTGGTTTAGTAACTGTAGACATTATTTGTGTCGACGTTTCGACAGTATTTATTGTCATCATCAGGACCATTGTTTGGTGTCGTAAAAACTCAACAGCAATTGCCTTGATGATGACTGTCGAAAAGTTGTGGACACAAATAATGTAAAAAAGTGTATAATTATTGGTGGGTCCCCGCAAAACATTTATTATTTATTTTAAGATTATAAGATTTCATCCAAGCGGCTGAAATGAGATTTCTCAGGCACGTGGCAGGATATAGTCTCCACGATCGTAGAAGAAACACAGGTATACGGCAGGAACTGAATATTATGAATATACTCGGCAGGATCTCCCAGTATCGGCTGAATTGGTGGGAACATCTTTGCCGAATTCATGACTGCCGCATCCCCAAACGACTATGGAACTATAAGCCGAGGAGACGGAGAGGTGTGGGACGTCCGAGGAAGCGCTGGAGTGATCAGCTCTAATCTTTGCCTATTTGAGACCGGAACAAACCATCTTTGGTTTGATCCGTGAAGATGATGATGGTGATGATCTTGAGATTATAAAATTGTACTTTTGAAACTCGAAATTGAAGTAGACATTTTGGCGTAGGTAATACAATTTTCACCATTTAATATATTTCGACTATCTGCTTAATTCGGTCTCTCACGCTCACATACATACAACCAACCTTAAACACACACACACACAATGTTTGACGTTGAATCGTTTCCCAGCGTATGGTTCACTGCTGTAGGAATAAACGAGTATAGGAGTATTACTAGACTTTAATACACAAACCGACTGCCACCTGTATGACTTTCCTTATTGATAAGTCATACTCGTGCCGTAGTAGAGGTCACTCTGACATAATGGAGCTTGTCGACGACACGCTTTAAGAAGCGTGTGCCTACCAACCAACCAACCAACTACGTGAACAATGAATGGCTGTCAGTAAGTCAACCGAACAAACCGATTCGTTTGTCTGACGTGCCACGAAACGTAAAACTAAGTTGATCCAAAATTCGTTTTAATTACAGACCAGCTGATTGTTGACAAAGTTTAGTGCACGTTTTGAAATAAAGAAGTTAGCGTTAGATTTTTGAAAACATAATTTGCAAGGCTACAGAATAATTCTGCATTAAGCCTACTGTGAATCGTCAGCGGCGTATCGTCCTCTGTATTTAGTTTCTTTTAAGGTAAGGTGCTTGGATTTAAATTTATTTTCCGAAGATACGACGAGCCTAGTTATAGTCTCTAATGAGCAAATTATAAAATACATAATTAGTTGTATCGGTTTCTTAGAAAGCAGCATGCGTGCATACGCCGAGAATCACGAGATTCACGCCGAGAATCGTGAGCCACGTAAATTAAGATGCTGTCATTCCACACGTTATTTGCATAAAACGTAATAGATTGAATCGATTTCCACGAATTTACTTTTACCGGCACTCAAAACGTAATAATAGTGAAGAAAAGTAAAATTTGCGTAGTTAAGTGTAAGCATAACAGTACGCATGGTGAAATTCGACTTGAGATTGTTATGTGTTTCCTCCCTGTACCTGTTCTGTAAATTCCTGTCACCATAAAACTATCGTAATGATAGCATTTTATTTTGTACACGCCAAAGCGTTTTTCTACAGATTTTTTGGTTGGAAACTTGGACGCGTTATTAAAATTGTTCCTAGTTTTAAACGAAACCCTAATATCGAATTAAAAAAACGTTTTTTGTAACATATGACAGACAAATTTTTGAATTCCTTTGATGTGTATTAGTTTTACTTGATACTACTATCTTTTTTATTATTGATTTTATTTTGAGTCCCCTTCCGCCTTAGAGTTCTTCTACTTATTCTTCTGGATCTAATTTTTTAACAATCGATTAATGAAGCCGAACCACGAGTGGTGGTGTCGGTGGTGGGCGGTTCTCTGTGTATTTAAAGTTTTGAACAGTTTCATATTTTTTGTTTGGTTAAATGTATGAAATTTTGTCAGTTGTTTTCCATTCCAAGGTAAATTTTAATTTTAAACGAATATTGTTTACGTAGCTCTTCATGGCGCTAACGTTCCCGTAATAATTAGAAATGTGTCATCCAGACATCTAGAATATGAGACAAAATTTTTGTATAGTCTTTGTGAATAGATTGCACATTTTCAATATGGTTAAAATAAAAGTATGCTAAATAAACAACTAAGGGATAGTTGTTAACATTCTATGTTATCAGAAGTAAAGTCATTTTCATTAAATTTTACAGGAACAAAGGTATAAAAGTCAGTGACATAGAAGATATTAA
This sequence comes from Magicicada septendecula, assembly GCA_034769895.1. Taxonomy (NCBI): domain Eukaryota; kingdom Metazoa; phylum Arthropoda; class Insecta; order Hemiptera; family Cicadidae; genus Magicicada; species Magicicada septendecula. The sequence goes on from CM068376.1 coordinate 42,092,335, forward strand.
TTAACACTGTGACAGTATTTTTAAAGACTATTCTTTATTAGCTAGTTCTATACTATTTTTAGAATGACTAAAAACAGGGTAACGAGTAACTATGGAAGGCTTTGTTCTTTAATTGCACATTACTTCCTGAGATTGCAACGTTAGTAAGATAAGATTACTGTTTTGCCACAATTGAGCTGACTCCAGTCATGTCAATAATGATTTTTTAAATATTACACTGATGCGAGAAAAAATTAATTACCACGAAAACAGTTGCTTCGGCGCCGAAAGACATTTTTCATTAGGTATTGTTTGCTAAAGCTTGTTGGCTACCGTATACCCGAGTTTTGTGGCATAATTAGCCTAAAGTTTTATGTGTTTGTTATATTTATGTATTTCAGGAAGGTTGTAGGGTGTGTTGTATATTTAGTAATGTAACCTACAGTGGATTTGTTTATGTAATTTAGTTTGTTTTCTTTTCAAAAAGTTACGTTTAATTTTTTCCTTTACGCACAATTTTTGAGCCAAGTTTTATCCGACGGAGACGTAGTTGGGGACGATATTTATGAATAACGATTTCTTATAAAACTTGCGCAGCCGGGTATAGAACCCAGCATCTGTAGATTAGTCGGTCGCTGCGAGTGAAAACGACAATTCGATAGTTACGTAAAGTACAGTTTCACCGGATACTATAGATTTCACTGCTGCCGCAAGTTGCGGATCCAGAAACCTCCTCAAGGCAGAGAGATCTGCATAATCCATCTGTGTCCAATTTACCTATTCAGTTAAATTAGTTTTACCACGAATAGTGTCAAACCGTGCGTTTATGATTTAAAAATTATGATTCGAATCAAACTTTTCCTACCGCAGAATCGTTTCATTTGTATTCGGAACACTATGTTTTCTATTTTCAGCCCAAATATAGAAGGCAAAACCCGTCTTAAGCGAAACTCCGTTGTAACAAACGATGTGAATAAAATGTGCAAAACAAAGTTACAGATTATTCAAAATAGAAGATACAGTATCTTCAGTATTATTTTTTTATTTTTATTATCGTAATAATGCATAATAATATGTGTAAAAAATCTACAGTGCAAAGCTAAATGTGCGGTGGTACTTTATTTGCCTTTAAAATAACTTCCACGTATTATCCGGAGTGACTGCCCCGGTCTATTACATGAACATTTGACATGTAAGTAAGCGTCAATGTTTCGAATCAAATGAATTCATATCAAAAGCGTGGAATGTTTACGTTTAGGCCTAATACGTGTAGCTTCAGATTGAAATCGTTTGTCATATCTGCTTCGCGCGCGCGTAAACTGTATGCTGAAAATGTACACATAGCAGTGCACGAAACACATGCATTAGTAAATGGGACTTTCGATTGTCGTTGGACTGGAAAACGAACGCGAGTCATGCTTAATGTAGCTGCTGCATGTCAACACACACACACACACACACACACACACACACACACACACACACACACACACACACACACACACACACACACACACACATCAATGACATTATTATTTATGATTTCTGTTTTTGATTTCCCCTTCCGAAGATTAACAATCATCTCCTTGTCTTACTTTTTTTGTGTCTACAATATGTCCAAAACAACTATCTGTGCTTTCTCTAGTCTCTCGTTCACTTGTATCTTGCAACGACGTCATTCCAAACACTCACCACGATCATCATCGCTATCAGTTTCCAGATTTATCAGTTTGTTTTTTATCTATCAGAGAAACGTCTGAGCCATACGATACTTCAAGCCTCAAAAATTGCTCACAATTATTTCGTTAAATTTAAACCGCTTTTCTTCACTGATAAGGGGGAATTAGTACTGATAATATGGGTGTACACGCGCGCGTTTCGAAAATATGTTTCCTTAGTGTTCGATACAATAAACACTTTTTGATAGACTTTGGTGGACGTTAGATTTTGCGAATATCCGTGCAAAAATATAGCAGACCGCCAGTAGCAATAAGTCATTACCGTCCTGTCGGGAGTGATTGATCGTCCGCGGCCCCAGGCTCGCGGTTCTAATGAGAAACTTCCTCTCAAACACTTGTTCTTCTAATTTTTCATTTTACACTCTAACAAGTCGCAGGAATGACACGTTGTTTTTGTCTTCTGAGCATCCGTGGTGAAGCTTCTGGGACTCTGGTACACGGAATACCGGCGACCCCGAACACCTCGTCTGGCTTCAGCCAATCGAGACCAAACACCTGCGAAAATAGAAATCGTAAATAAAAAAAAATTGAAAATCAATTTATAACTTACAACAAAATAAAAATGCACTGGTGTAAACAATGTGAAAACAATGCTCTGTCCTAAACAAGACAGAGTGAAAATATACGCCCTCTTGACAGTTAAATCGTGTTTCTTATTTTTTTACTGTTATGGTGAAATATGCACTGCGATTAGCTCATACATAACAATGCTACGTTATTATGACGTGGATATGGTTGTAAGTAAACCTTTGCGGTTTCAGTAAAGCCCCTGAGACTAAGGCAAGGCGTGTTGTGTTTTAAAATCAAATTAAATCAGTACAATATATAAACATTTGTAAGAATGTAGAACTACAGATGAATAAAGATATTTATTCTGATATATTCTTCTAGCGTCAGGAATCCTCTACCCCCTCCCCCCGAGAAAACTCATTTCAATTGTGCGGAACATTTTTCGGTGAAACAGTCCTTACTCGGAAAAATTTCATTTTCCGTCACTCCTCCGTTAATCGTGCAACAAACAGGCTTGCAAATCTTATTGCGTCAGTGAATCTTTTATAAAACTCGATTTACAAATGGATGGACGTGCAGAAGCAGGTTTTGTTTTTATTCATCACATGATCGCATTTCATTTATCCTTACCGGTCTTCTTGCGTGTTCCGCATGTAATGATCATCAGCATTGGCCGTTCCCTTGGTTAGCCAAGAAATATTTACTGTATTAACCCACCATCAGCAACAGCAATAATAATATTGACCACAACAAATTGACCAAATCAGTTAAGTATTGAAAGCGGGGTTGTTGCCATCTGACCTCAGGTACTAAGCTGTATAATCAGTCTGGACAAATTCTGCATTTTGTTGCTTGAAACCAACAACCAACAGAAGCTGACTCTTGCAGTTAGCGGAACAGGGCTAATATCTTTGAAGTGTGTTGAAATAATAACTGTTTTCTACAGTCTTAACACATTTAATCTTACTGTGTGTGTGTGTGTGTGTGTGTCAAAAGCAAAAATTCTGGAAACACAGATTAATAAGTAGGTTCGTTTGTAAGCAGAGACCTTTCACGATTTCGGTACATCTGTATCCAAATCACCTTCTATTCAATAAAACGTAGACATCAGTTGTTGGATACACATCATGTGAGGACCCACGCAGTCTTTGCGTTGTTTACTTTGCATGGTGCTTGGTGCTTACACAAAGCGAGACGAAATAGTTTTTGTTGTTAATTTACAACACGACAAAAGTACACCACATTATCAGCACAGTGGTTTTAGGAGGGTCGCCAAAATTTGTAGCCTTTGTAACATTTTTAGTTTCTAACATTTTGATTTTAATAATAATACCGTATTCTTTTCTCTGTATTTTGTTTCAAATGGCATATTAGCTTCTCTGCCTGTGTGCCAATTCAAACTGAAATATCGTTTTTGCCTCTGTCCTTGCCTTGTCATACGTTTGATCCTACAATCGAATCTCTTGCCTCATAAGTAGCGTCTTCGTTCCTCCGATTACATTTGCATTCTACTATCTGCATCAGTGAATATTTTTCTTAAGTTCATTATTAGTTACTATTCTTCGATTCTGCCGTGTAAAAAGCAACCAGCCTGAGTTGCTTCAAATACTACGTCGTGGTGTTACAATTTGGGGATGTCGCTGTGGTTGCGACAAGAAAACGAAATCGGTTCCCTGGAAGCCGCGGAGCTTCCGTTCGCACTGTTGCCTTCACTAAAAGAATATATATTTTCAACATTGTTTCGAGAAATGCATCATACCTCTCCCATAACCTAACCTAACCGATGGTCATTGTATTCCATGTCTGCGTGTTCCTCCGCGTAGACAGTCCGCATGACCTTCAGTGGGTAGAGGGCCTTAATATTTCTGCAGGCGGGGAGGGTGGAATGGTCTTCGGGACTGACGAGTGTAGTCACACTGTAAGACGATGTGGAAGTCAGTGGACTTGGTAATTCATGCTGGACTAAAATGCTAGAAGACGGGAATTATGGCAGAAGCATGTTCGTTTGGGTGTCATAAGGGACTTAAACAAATCAGCGGAATTTTCAAGGATATCAGCTTAACCTCACTTTATAGAATTCTGTAAAACTCGAAACACGTGGTAGTTTTTGCGTAAGAAGTACACAGTTAATTATCTTCGTAATCATAATTGCCAAGATAATTAATTATGTACCGTGTATGGTCCTTGTACATAAAACACACGCGAGCCCTCGCACCAGCGTATCGCTCATGCGTCGTTTGTCAGGTAATACAGAAACTGCACTTTAAAAAAGTAAAATTAATTTTGTGTAAACTGTCTTCAAATACTATGTTGTGGTGTTACAATTTGGGGGGGGGGGGGTCGCTGTGGTTGCGACAAGAAAACGAAATCGGTTTCCTGGAAGCCGCGGAGCTTCCGTTCCCATTGTTGCGTCACAATGTTGTATTAACTTTATTACAAACACATCAGTGGATAACGTTGGGCCGTAGGCAATACGCGATTGACGTAAACTGTCTGTGTGTACGGTATACGGTGGAAGACAAATCACCTTAAGGCAGCCTCTCACTTCTCTGTGTACAATCTGTCTAAACGGAATCATTTCCTACCACCTATTTTTCCATCAGTTATTCTCTTCACTAGCCAATGATGTGTATGCCCCCCCATATACGGTGACCATACGTCCCGGTTTTTACGGGACAGTCCCGGATTTCGGACCTAGGTTCAGGTGTCCCGAAAAACGTTAAAAAGTCCTGGATTTAGACTTTAAAATATTGTATCGTTTTAAAGCAAAAATTGTGGTTAATTTATGCAAACATAGAAGCCGTGGTCCATGGTCTGCTCAAGTTTACTCTTCGTACGTTAATACACGGCAAAAGTTTATACATAAAAGTATACACACACATAAGATTTGGTATACTAAATCGGTCGGTAACATATTTTTATTAACAATTTTACCTGAAAAATAGTGTTTTTTTTTATTCGCTCAAAATATCTCCGTTGCTAATAATCGGATCAAAAACTGTTTTAGTTAAAAATTGTTTAGCATAAAATTGAATAAAACTGAACTTATAAAAATTATATGCGATAAATAGTTTTTTATGCAAATCGCGCATGAAGTTAGCAACAGGCGATTTTAAACAAATTAATGTTATTTTGAAAATGATGAATATAAACGAATGGAATTTTATACATTTATATTACTAATGTACCTGAACTTCCTTACTAAATTTCAAACCAATTTGTTGATAATTAGCGCCAAATATAACCTTCACTAAGATAAGATATATTTTCAACATTTTTTCGAGAAATGCCTCATACCTCCCCCCTAACCTAACCTAACCTACCATCCTCCCCAACTACAATTGGTGGCATATGTCCCGGATTGCGACTGAGAAAATATGGTCACCATACCCATACGCCTTAAGTAAACATACGAAACTTATGAAAGGCTTCGTAAACTCTCAAATAAAACTTAATCACAGACAACTAACCAATCGAAAGTTAATGTGAGTTTTTAAATTGATCGGTAAAGCAAGAAATAATGAAACTGAGTTAAACTGAGGCCACAGTAATTGGTTTATAAAGGAAAATAGGAGCCATACTGAAGTGTGTATCGCACACGAACTCAGATGAGGACCAAAACGTAATTCCTTTGCCCTCAGTTTAGTACAGCCCGTATTTTGACATTTATTATCCCTTTTTTCAGCTGTGGGAATTTCACGTGTTTACCAAGTCGAACTTTTTGTTAAGAAAAACTACTTCGGATTATTGAAGTCTTATTGTACGTTACACGAGCGCGCGCACACGCTAGGAGACAATTTCGTATACAACCGTTCGCAAGTTGCATTGTCGGAAAAGTGTTCAGTTGCATGATTAGAATGTGAAAAGCTGAATGTGGCCCGATTTATACGACACATCGTATAAGTTATATAATTCAGATTCTTTAACCATTTTTTTATATCTAGGGCATACTTTGCTCAAATTTGTAAAAAAAATGTTTGTTCATACTGTCTTTTATTTTCCACTGGATGACTGTGCTTCATTTATTTTGTATAGAACAACAATTATTGTTCTGGATTTAGCTGTCTTTCTTACATCTTCTTTCTATTACGACAGTACAACCAAATAAATATGAATAATTTAAATATCAGTATGTGGGTCTCCGTAGATGAAACCAGCGCCGTAGCAGGTAGATAACCTACATGGCAATTGTAAGCAAGCTTAAATGTACTCCTGTTGACATGTGAGGCTGAATAACTGCTTTATGTTGACAGTGCAATGAAATATTTATGAGCCGGATAAAGTGGAACAAAATAATGTGTTCCTCTTCCTGATGGATTCTAGCCCTTATATGGTAAAGTTAGCAGAAGGATTATACATGTGTATTTTAAAACGCTGATTGTTGTCTCGCACATGCTCTTCACGAAGTTTAAGGGCTGTATCCTGAGATATACAAATTCACACGTTCGTTGTAATTGAGAAGAAAGTGTTCACGGAGCCTCTGATTTTATTATTAAAGTTTTCAAATAGGAACACCATCTCCGCCTTGATAACACGTTGCGGCCCTGCTGCGAGATGCAGAGGATTTCACTAGTGTGGTTTCACCTGCAGTCAAAACTGTTGTTTTCAGCTGCATTGTCAAGACATTTTTGTGCTTTATCAAAAATCTATTACTCGACTTACAACAGTGGGTGCGCAGTTTTGTGATCCGTAAAACATTCTGAAAGAGGGGCCTACTGAAAGTGTTATCACAGACACAAAGCATGTGAAAAGGTTACGAGTAAAATCGCAAAGTGTACTTGAACAAAATCAGAAATATTCACCAATGTGTAAAATTGCAGACAGCGTTAGAGGAAAAAATGTTAAAATGGGTAGAAGTTATCCAAAATTCCCTCCAGAGCTGCTGCTACTGCTGGAACGAACCCCATCCATCTTCTGATGCATGGTATATCACATTGTAGGGCTTCCTAGTTGTGTTCCTTCCACCTCTTCATGAATCCGATGGTCACTGTATGCCATGTCTGCGTGTTTCCTCCGCGTAGACAGTCCGCATGACCTTCAATGGGTAGAGGGCCTTAATATTTCTGCAGGTCGGGGAGGGTGAAATGGTCTTCGGGACTGACGAGTGTAGTCACACTATAAGAGGATGTGGAAGTCAGTGGACTTGGTAATTCATGCTGGACTAACGTGCTAGAAGACGAGAATTATGGCAGAAGCATGTTCGTTTGGGTTCCATACGGAACTTAAACAAATCAACGGGATTTTCAAGGATATCAGCTTAACCTCACTTTATAGAATTCTGTAAAACTCGAAACACGTGGTAGTTTTTGCGTAAGAAGTACACAGTTAATTATCTTCGTAATCATAATTGCCAAGATAATTAGGCTAATTATGTACTGTGTATGGTCCTTGTACATAAAACACACGCGAGCCCTCACACCAGCGTATCGCTCATGCGTCGTTTGTCAGGCAATACAGAAACTGCACTTTAATTTAAAAAGTAAAAATTAATTTTGTGTAAACTGGGAGACATGTTTTAATCGTCAAAACATTCTTTTCAGTTCTTAACGACGTCATTCATTGTTGAAAATAAAATGAGCGTTACAGTAAGATGAGAACCGTAGCCGCATCCGTGATTGAAATTAATCTAAAGATAATCACGAATTACATACGTTTTCGTGTTATGTGTATACACGCTTAGGATTGGGTATGCTTGCAAACAGACTGGGTATTGCTATTCAATATAATAGTAATATTTTACGGATTCCCTATCCTACCCACCTCGTGTTTTCCGTAATTTTAGTTTCATTCGTCCTTGTGTGTGTGTGCGCGCGCGCGCATGCAAACCATATTAATAGATTTTTAATTTCATAAGCATAACCTAATATATAACATTAAATTGGATTTTTAGAAATCGACATAAAAGATTTATTTATAATAAAATAGAATCTGAGAAACAAATATAGTATAAAAACGTGAGTCAGAATATTCATTAAATAATATTTCACAGACAGTAACAATGAACGTCTTAGTCATTAGAGCCAGTGTCGTGTGGCCGGACGGGATGGGACACGATTGGACGTTAATTAGACGCTAACTACCCCCTGTGTATCTCAGTTTACACTGTGCTTAACCCTAACAGGGTGTGGCCAATTGCGAAACCTGTTTCTGCTCACTAATTACGTAGCAACAACACGCGTGCGTCTACTCAACAATGTTGCCTCGCAAAGAGAAGCCCAAGTTGGAAGGTTTGGTGTACAAAGACACACACGAACTTCAGAACCCTTATGACGAGCCACTTCCATCATTCATACATCTTATTCTTCCTTCCAGCCCTTCATGATCAGGACCCTTTCTCTCTGTCTTTGGCCTTTCCCTGGGCTCTCTTTATATTTTATAGTCTTTCTTGAGGTTGTGGCCATACCTCCTCATTATCCTCACGGTCAATTTCTCCTTAGTCTCCTTACTTTATAATCTTCTGTATAGACCTATTACAACTTCTCGCTTCTTTCGAATGTCCTGTACTGCTCCTCTTCTCCTTTGCTGGGTGAACATTACCATCGGAGCAGTCACTGTTCTCGCCATGCTAATTCTCATCTCATTATATCTATGCTTCCGCTGGAATCCTCTGCATAATTTCACATCCGATTCCTTATCACTGTCCCTAAGAATTTAAAACTCTTCACTTCGTGCACTCTATAACCTCTCATATCAGCCCTCACCACCAAAATCTGTCCAGTCCTCACCACATTCATCCTACATTCATAAGCTTTGTTTTATTCTGGTTTATCGCTGTGCTCCTATCATGTGGCTGTTTTCCTGTCTCTCCTGTCTTGTTGCGCCGACACGTTCATTGTTATGCGTGGTAACCATGGTAACCATTTCAACTTACGTTTCGCCAGATGTTTAGTGTTACGTAATTTTGATATTTCTCTTCCTCTGCTTCGTATTAGAGGATCTTTTTAAAATTATATTTTATTTTACTGATCGGCAATTCACTAAGTCATAGCTATTTACAGGCTTAGAAAATCTGAAGAAGTCTAAGCACTTAAATCATCTTAGAAGATGTGCTTTGCAAATCGAACTCGTATAGAATACAACTTTCTGTGGGAGATAATGTAATGAGATCCACACAAAAATCTAGAAATACGATATTGCGTCAGCAGACTCAATCTGATTATTTGAGATCTGTAAGAGTTAAAGAGTAATGTATACATAGAAGATTATGGTAGAATCACTAGTTGTGTGCGAATCTGTGGTATGGTTCTTATCCAAAAAGGATGGAACTGAAGTAGACAAGGTATAGCGGATGCCGGACGTAAGGTCTCCAAGAAACAGGCGGCGAGCACTAAAGCCCTCCCCCCCTCACACACACAGTCCGGGTGCTTTCCAGTCAGATATTACAATAATATACAAGTTTAGCAAAGCATACAGTTGTAAATGTAAGCAAGGAGACATCCACAACTTTATTCGTTGTTATCGTCGAATGTACGTACGATCTCTTTTGTTATTTCGTGCAAAATTCGTATTCTGAACTGCCTCCCATCCGTAATTCGTACCATCTCAGTTTCCTTTGCTCGAGCGAATATTCCGCCTTCCGTAAGTCTTCTTGTCATGTTGCTACTAATGCTTTCTCTTCTGGATCGATCAGCCACTCTTCTCAAGAAACACATTACAACTTTCCATGTTCATTGTCCTCGTCCCAGCTCCATTCTTTCTACGATTGATTTGAAGGCTATATACATGCAAATTCACTACTGCAACATACATGCCTGTCTATTATTTGATACCACGCAGCTAAACGTTACCAGCTTCGTAATATGTACTGAGTTACAGAAATCACATTTTATATGTATATAGCACACTTTACGTATTTGCTGTTTGTATACACTTTGCTATTTGTATTTCCATCATACAGTGATTTGTTTCGAAGGTAAACGTTATTGTATGGTGTAGTGGAGTAACTACTGGGGGGGGGGGAGGGAGTCACTCTCCCCCAGAGCTATTAAAAATGTCAGCGAAATTCTACATCCACTTAACGTAGGCCTATTTCTAAGCCAGTTAAAATAAGTTTTATAAATAACTGTAGAAATAAAAGGAATAACTAAATTTAATAATTATAACACTACCGACTCGGAACACAAAGTTTTATATTGGTAAAAATGTAAAATTTGTACGTTATAGCCTGAACCAGTTTTCGCTTATTATAAGCTTCGCCAGAGGCTGCCACTGGGAGCGCTGTCCGTCTTGTTCTTGGCGACGGCGACGTCTTTTGAAAGATCGATGTTGTGTGTGGTGGGGGGTGATATGTTCAAATAGTATGTGTGATTTGAATTGTGTCTGTTCATTTAGGATATCGTTTTTATGTGTTTTTAAACGAATATATATATATATATATAAATTTTATAGTGTTAGAGTCTAGGTAAGTCTAGAGGAAATGTTAACTTTAGACGTCTTGTCTGTAGGCTGTTGTCCAGTAGATTTATGGGTAATGGATTCGTGTGCTCTTCAAGCCGTTTCACATATCTTTCTCTGTACATCGCAATGGTTTCACTGACTATGGTCTCTATAGATGTCTTTCTTGCTGATAAACCACGGTGCGTTGGTTATGGCAAGCAACACCTTGGTCTGAAACCTTTCCATTATGGCGATATTGAATGGTTAATAAAACTGTTTTTCTCTTTTTTTCTGACAAAATGTTCAGAAAGACTCATTTTCACAAGAGTTATTAAGAATACAGATTTACAATTAAAGTGATTAATAATGACATTAGGTTTATTATCTCTAATTTGAATAACGGCTTCAAACAAGGTAGAAAACTTTCACATCAACATTACACCTTGGTTTAATCAAAAACTTTGAGACGTACAAAATTTATAAGTGTATTTATAAAATTATATGGGAAGAATCCTAAATTTCTTATTTGTCCTGAGAAATGAGGAATGGGGAGAGGAATCTGTCTTTCAAGGTAGTCTCATTGCCCCCCCCCCCCCCAAGGACTAGGTTCCCAGTTACGCCACTGACACGGTAAGTAAATAAGAACATATTTAAGAGGGCGAACTACAAAACAAGAAACGGTTTTGGGAATTTGTTTGATTTCAATTGTAGACCAGTCGTAATAAGAACGCGGTCGATGTGACAGTGTTTATTGAACGTATTTATGCGATCAGATACAGAACGCGTTTGTGATATATATAACAATTACCAACGCTACATAATTACGCCGTAATGGTGTTAACATTCACCTACCAATTTGTTCAATGGGGGCCTCCATGGTAGGCTGCGTAGATAACATCGGCCATATGCTAGCTTGCAATAAAGCTCATAATCGCTTGTCATCGCGTTATACTAATGGTCAGGGAAAGTTAGTCGGCTAAACGCACAGTAGCTTTCAGTGATAATCTTGTTAATGGCATTATTTATGTTTTTTGTTTTCCCAGTGTTTTACAAGCATGCACTTACTATAAATGGCCTGTACAAACGTTATCAGCTAGGCATGGAGTTTTACATTATTTATTTAGCGAGTTGTCGATTTAAAAACTGGTCCGTATCGTGGGCATTTCTTTCCGTCTAATTAATAACTACCGCGTATAACTGAATGGCTTCAGCAAACTAATGGTGTCCGGATTCCGTCACTATCACAAGGATTCGTCGCTGCCACACAATTAAGCTGCCCTCTCCGAAAGGTGGCGGCAATTATGCCTAGTTGCTCCCGTCACAATGCATTTTGTGCGTTCCACTAATGTCTCCATTTGGCGGTTGGCCATCGTCAGCTCATATTAAACGCGCGTCATCATTAACGTTTAGTATGATTCGAAACTCAAACACGTGCAGTGATAACAAAAAGGTGTCGCCCGAAACAAGGTGTCGGCGCTTCCACAGTCTCTTTCGAAGTAGTTCCGTTTAGCATGTAGGCCTATACAGGTGTTTCCCTGCATCTATGCGAGTTCTCAAATGTGATGGCGGTAAGTACCTCCTGTCTGGGTCTCCTCAATCGTTTTAAAACGACGCCCTTGTAGCCGTAATTTTATCTTGAAAGTTGAACAGTTTATCCGAGATGGAGTTGGGTTCGTAGAGACGGACCTTCATGTTCGTTGCTCAGCAGTATTTCTCATGTTGAAATCGTCGTACAGAATGCGTACTATATCACAAACATCGTACAGTCTAAAAGGATAGCTTCATGAACGTTTGCTACGGTTTGCGGTGTTCTTGTCGATGTTCGTCCACAGTCTGGCTCATGGGGTTATTTCGTAAGGCTTCCTGTAGTTTACGATGGGTTTTCTGCAGCAATACTATAGTGTTCTTTGTTTCAAGGTTTTGCGTGACCCCATCCCCCATTCACTTCTTCTCCCGGAGTACTAAGCCTTCCTCAGCGGTCCATAACTCCTTCTAATATTTCTTCAATAATGAATACATTTCCAACGCCAGTTCCTTTTTAGCTCAGACTACCCGTTTGCTCCTATTTTCAAATGTCCATTCGTTTATTTTATTAACCGTCTTTCTTTTGATAAAACCCACTTAAACTGTTCAGACCGTCTTAACCTTTACATTCCGGTTGTTTCCAAATGTTTATTTTAACTCTAAATCTTTTTATTTCTACAGCGTGCTCCATTTCTGTGTCGTATGCTCCAATACTTCCTTTCCCGGTTTCTACAGTTTAATTCAATTAACCAGGCTAAAACTGCTTTCAACAAACAGAAAAACCTATTCACTTCAAACCACTGAAAGCCTAAAAATAAAGAAGAATCTAGTAAAGAATACGTGTGGAGTGTTGCCCTATACGGGAGTGAATCTTGGACAATAGGTGAAACTGACAAGAAAAAACTCCAAGCATTTGAGATCTGGTGCTGCAGAAGAATATTCGAGATAAGCTGGAGGGAGAAGACAACAAATGCGGAAGTCTTTAGAAGAGCTCAGGAGGAGAAGAGCTTTCTACTAAATTTAAAAGGCAGAAGAGCTAAGATTATAGGACATATACTACGACACAATGGGTTGGTTAAGAGAATAATAGAAGGAACAATTGAAGGGAAGAATCACAGAGGACGACCCCGTTTAGAGTACATGAAACAGCTTATGGTCGATATGAACTTCACATCATATTGTGAGTTGAAAAGAAAAACAGAGAAGCGTGAAGAATGGCGAGCTGCTGCCAACCAGCCTATGGGCTGCTAACCTAGAGGAAGAGGGTTTAATAATAGCTGACTTCCCTGTGTTGAGTAGATGTAATGTCTACGACACCGAGGTTCTGCGAAACTCAGTGTTATATCATCGAATTAAATAGTTTACCTCGGTAGCGACTATTTGTTCCCGTTTGTCGTTTCACCTTTATGTCAGACTCACGAATTGTCTCAGCCACTCTCAAAAACGATGCCATCTGTAAAGCTGAACATCATTTCACCACTCCATTAAATTCTCTTCTTAGCAAATGTTGATCACCGCTTGCTCAATTTATATACTGGACAGTAGCGACGATAAACCTACCACCTCACCCCTTTCGATAACTTCTCTTTATTCCGGAGGCGCCCTTACGTCTTATATTCACAGTTTAGCTTCATTAAAATTCTTATAGTATTCTTGTAGTACACTTGGACTTTTTTTTTTTAAATCCCTGTTTTAAAGTTTTGTCAGTGTTTAATTCCTTCTTGCCGTATATTTCTATCTTGTTTAAAAGAGTATCCACGGTATTTATATTAAATTAGTAAGTTATTATTTTTCTGATATTTTATTCTAACACGATTTTGCATTAATACAGATAAGTAAGTCGAAGATGGAGCAAGAGAAGACTGTAAATGAGAGCCAGATTCTTGCCGTAAAATAAGTCAACAAATTTACAGTCTAGTTACATAGAATCAAGAAATCATTTTGCTGTTATCTAGTCATTCTATGGATATACAAATCAATAATAAGACCCATCCTAACCTATGGTTGCGAAACGTGTATCCTGAACTCCAAAGCAGCAAACACTCTCGATACCTTTGAAAGAAAATATTACGAAGAATCCTGGGACCAGTTAATGACGTACATGGCTGGAGAATAAGATATAACTTTGAATTGTATCAAATGTGTAAAGAACCACCGCTAACACAATACATAAAACTACAGCGTCTAAGATGGGCTGGAAGATAAGCTGGTCATGTAGCCAGGATGGGAGAAGAAAGGATATCACAAAAACTATTGTATACCAGAATCCATGGAAAAAGACCAGAGGGAAGACCAAGGAGAAGATGGGAGGATGCAGTGGATGAGGATGCAAGAGAAATATTGAAAGTGCGTTCCTGGAGGAGGATGGCTGCTGACAGAGTAGAATGGGGGGAAAAATTGAAGGAGGCCAGGGCCCAAAAAGGGCTGTAGTTCCATAGGAGAGGAGAGTCATTCTATACAGGAGGATACAAATGTAGACTATATAGTAGGTTCTGTGTAATGTACAAACCAAACACGTTGTGTGCGTGTAAGCGTGTATGCGGAATTTATTAACGCCCGTAATTCAAATTTGGCCGTTAAAAACATTTCTTGTACTCGGATTTTAAGTGTTCAAACGCGTTCTTATTCTGTAAGGACGTTGTAACTTGTAACGATCCACTGTTAATCGCCAGCCCGCATTGGCTTTTTCAAGCAATCTTCACCGAAGGAAATTGAAATAAAAAAGACAAGAAACGAGAATGTAAAGTTAGTTTCAGACGAGTGACCATGGTCGCCGTTGCCAGTTATAATTATTTTATTATTTTCTTACCTACTTACCGTGTGATATCCCCACTAGGTACAATAGCTGCCGGCGTCCCTCTGCCTCTGCCTACTTCCCAATACAAATATCATTTCATTTTAAATAAAATTAAAATGTACATATATTCTTTATACTGTGTCTCTCTTGACAAAAAGGAAACTATTGTCCAATTTAATGTAAGGCTTCCACTGCCGGCTTCAGCACTATTCTACCCAGGATGTTAGGCCGTGGTCTCATGGTGTTGAAACCATTTAATGTAAGGCTTCCACTGCCGGCGTCAGCACTATTCTACCCAGGATGTTAGACCGTGGTCTCATGGTGTTGAAACCATTTAATGTAAGGCTTTCACGGCCGGCTTCAGCACTATTCTACCCAGGATGTTAGGCCGTGGTCTCATGGTGTTGAAACCATTTAATGTAAGGCTTTCACGGCCGGCGTCAGCACTATTCTACCAAGGATGTTAGGCCGTGGTCTCATGGTGTTGAAACCATTTAATGTAAGGCTTTCACGGCCGGCTTCAGCACTATTCTACCCAGGATGTTAGGCCATGGTCTCATGGTGTTGAAACCATTTAATGTAAGGCTTTCACGGCCGGCTTCAGCACTATTCTACCCAGGATGTTAGGCCGTGTTCTCATGGTGTTGACACCACTTAATGTAAGGCTTTCACGGCCGGCTTCAGCACTATTCTACCCAGGATGTTAGGCCGTGATCTCATGGTGTTGAAACCATTTAATGTAAGGCTTTCACGGCCGGCTTCAGCACTATTCTACCCAGGAAGTTAGGCCGTGGTCTCATGGTGTTGAAACCATTTAATGTAAGGCTTTCACGGCCGACGTCAGCACTATTCTACCCAGTATGTTAGGCCGTGGTCTCATGGTGTTGAAAAATGTAATGTAAGGCTTTCACGGCCGGCGTCAGCACTATTCTATCAAAGGATGTTAGGCCGTGGTATCATGGTGTTGAAACCGATTAATGTAAGGCTTTCACGGCCGGCTTCAGCACTATTCTACCTAGGATGTTAGGCCGTGTTCTATGGTGTTGAAACCGTTTAATGTAAGGCTTTCACGGCCGGATTCAGCACTATTCTACCCAGGATGTTAGGCCGTGGTCTCATGGTGTTGAAACAATTTAATATAAGGCTTTCACGGCCGGCTTCAGCATTATTCTACCCAGGATGTTAGACCGTGGTCTCATGGTGTTGAAACCATTTAATGTAAGGCTTTCACGGCCGGCATCAGCACTATTCTACCCAGGAAGTTAGGCCGTGGCCTCATGGTGTTGAAACCATTTAATGTTAGGCTTTCACGGCCAGCGTCAGCACTATTCTACCCAGGATATTAGGCCGTGGTCTCATGGTGTTGAAACCACTTATTGTAAGGGTTTCACTGCCGGCGTCAGCACTATTCTACCCGGGATGTTAGGCCGTGGTTTCATGGTGTTGAAACCATTTAATGTAAGGCTTTCACGGCCGGCGTCGGCAATATTCTACCCAGGATGTTAGGCCGTGGTGTCGTGGTGTTGAAACCATTTAATGTAATGCTTTCACGGCCGGCGTCAGCACTATTCTTCCCACGATGTTAGGCCGTGGTCTCATGATTTTGAAACCATTTAATGTAAGGCTTTCACGGCCGGCGTCAGCACTATTCTACCCAGGATATTAGGCCGTGGTCTCATGGTGTTGAAACCATTTAATGTAAGGCTTTCACTGCCGGCGTCAGCACTATTCTACCCGGGATGTTAGGCCGTGGTGTCGTGGTGTTGAAACCATTTAATGTAATGCTTTCACGACCGGCGTCAGCACTATTCTTCCCAGGATGTTAGGCCGTGGTCTCATGATTTTGAAACCATTTAATGTAAGGCTTTCACGGCCGGCGTCAGCACTATTCTACCCAGGATGTTAGGCCGTGGTCTCATGGTGTTGAAACCACTTAATGTAAGGCTTTCACTGCCGGCGTCAGCACTATTCTACCCAGGATGTTAGGCCGTGGTCTCATGATTTTGAAACCATTTAATGTAAGGCTTTCACGGCCGGCGTCAGCACTATTCTACCCAGGATGTTAGGCCGTGGTCTCATGGTGTTGAAACCACTTAATGTAAGGCTTTCACGGCCGGCGTCAGCACAATTCTACCCAGGATGTTAGGCCGTGGTCTCATGATTTTGAAACCATTTAATGTAAGGCTTTCACGGCCGGCGTCAGCACTATTCTACCCAGGATGTTAGGCCGTGGTCTCATGGTGTTGAAACCACTTAATGTAAGGCTTTCACTGCCGGCGTCAGCACTATTCTACTCGGGATGTTAGGCCGTGGTTTCATGGTGTTGAAACCATTTAATGTAAGGCTTTCACGGCCGGCGTCAGCACTATTCTACCCAGGATGTTAGGCCGTGGTCTCATGATTTTGAAACCATTTAATGTAAGGCTTTCACGGCCGGCGTCAGCACTATTCTACCCAGGATGTTAGGCCGTGGTCTCGTGGTGTTGAAACCACTTAATGTAAGGCTTTCACTGCCGGCGTCAGCACTATTCTACCCAGGATGTTAGGCCGTGGTCTCATGATTTTGAAACCATTTAATGTAAGGCTTTCACGGCCGGCGTCAGCACTATTCTACCCAGGATGTTAGGCCGTGGTCTCATGGTGTTGAAACCACTTAATGTAAGGCTTTCACTGCCGGCGTCAGCACTATTCTACCCGGGATGTTAGGCCGTGGTTTCATGGTGTTGAAACCATTTAATGTAAGGCTTTCACGGCCGGCGTCAGCACTATTCTACCCAGGATGTTAGGCCGTGGTCTCATGATTTTGAAACCATTTAATGTAAGGCTTTCACGGCCGGCGTCAGCACTATTCTACCCAGGATGTTAGGCCGTGGTCTCATGGTGTTGAAACCACTTAATGTAAGGCTTTCACTGCCGGCGTCAGCACTATTCTACCCAGGATGTTAGGCCGTGGTCTCATGATTTTGAAACCATTTAATGTAAGGCTTTCACGGCCGGCGTCAGCACTATTCTACCCAGGATGTTAGGCCGTGGTCTCATGGTGTTGAAACCACTTCATGTAAGGCTTTCACGGCCGGCGTCAGCACTATTCTACCCAGGATGTTAGGCCGTGGTCTCATGATTTTGAAACCATTTAATGTAAGGCTTTCACGGCCGGCGTCAGCACTATTCTACCCAGGATGTTAGGCCGTGGTCTCATGGTGTTGAAACCACTTAATGTAAGGCTTTCACTGCCGGCGTCAGCACTATTCTACCCGGGATGTTAGGCCGTGGTTTCATGGTGTTGAAACCTTTTAATGTAAGGCTTTCACGGCCGGCGTCAGCACTATTCTACCCAGGATGTTAGGCCGTGATCTCATGATTTTGAAACCATTTAATGTAAGGTTTTCACGGCCGGCGTCAGCACTATTCTACCCAGGATGTTAGGCCGTGGTCTCCTGGTGTTGAAACCACTTAATGTAAGGCTTTCACTGCCGGCGTCAGCACTATTCTACCCAGGATGTTAGGCCGTGGTCTCATGATTTTGAAACCATTTAATTTAAGGCTTTCACTGCCGGCGTCAGCACTATTCTACCCAGGATGTTAGGCCGTGGTCTCATGGTGTTGAAACCACTTAATGTAAGGCTTTCACGGCCGGCGTCAGCACTATTCTACCCAGGATGTTAGGCCGTGGTCTCATGATTTTGAAACCATTTAATGTAAGGCTTTCACGGCCGGCGTCAGCACTATTCTACCCACGATGTTAGGCCGTGGTCTCATGGTGTTGAAACCACTTAATGTAAGGCTTTCACTGCCGGCGTCAGCACTATTATACCCGGGATGTTAGGCCGTGTTTTCATGGTGTTGAAACCATTTAATGTAAGGCTTTCACGGCCGGCGTCAGCACTATTCTACCCAGGATGTTAGGCCGTGGTCTCATAGTGTTGAAACCATTTAATGTAAGGCTTTCACGGCCGGCGTCAGCACTATTCTACCCAGGATGTTAGGCCGTGGTCTCATGATTTTGAAACCATTTAATGTAAGGCTTTCACGGCCGGCGTCAGCACTATCTACCCAGGATGTTAGGCCGTGGTCTCATGGTGTTGAAACCACTTAATGTAAGGCTTTCACTGCCGGCGTCAGCACTATTCTACCCAGGATGTTAGGCCGTGGTCTCATGATTTTGAAACCATTTAATGTAAGGCTTTCACGGCCGGCGTCAGCACTATTCTACCCAGGATGTTAGGCCGTGGTCTCATGTTGTTGAAACCACTTAATGTAAGGCTTTCACGGCCGGCGTCAGCACTATTCTACCCAGGATGTTAGGCCGTGGTCTCATGATTTTGAAACCATTTAATGTAAGGCTTTCACGGCCGGCGTCAGCACTATTCTACCCAAGATGTTAGGCCGTGGTCTCATGGTGTTGAAACCACTTAATGTAAGGCTTTCACTGCCGGCGTCAGCACTATTCTACCCGGGATGTTAGGCCGTGGTTTCATGGTGTTGAAACCATTTAATGTAAGGCTTTCACGGCCGGCGTCAGCACTATTCTACCCAGGATGTTAGGCCGTGGTCTCATGGTGTTGAAACCACTTAATGTAAGGCTTTCACTGCCGGCGTCAGCACTATTCTACCCGGGATGTTAGGCCGTGGTTTCATGGTGTTGAAACCATTTAATGTAAGGCTTTCACGGCCGGCGTCAGCACTATTCTACCCAGGATGTTAGGCCGTGGTCTCATGGTGTTGAAACCATTTAATGTAATGCTTTCACGGCCGGCGTCAGCACTATTCTTCCCAGGATGTTAGGCCGTGGTCTCATGGTGTTGAAACCATTTCGGTTTCGGTTTCGCCGTCGCAAAAATGTTGTGACAGTTATATTCATTGGAGAAATATTGTGACAGTTATATTCAGTTCAAAAATATTGTGACAGTTATATCCAGTGGTAAAATATTGTGACAGTTATTCGCCAGTTGAGGGTTGTTTTGCTTCAGTACTGGGATTATTTTGAGAAAAACTGCCACAATAATTTTCCACTGGAGATGGTCTCCGATGTTGAAACCGAAACATGTGACTTTAACACCATGAGACCACAGACTGACGCCCATTGTCTTATGTTGGGTATTTTTAATTTTTTTTTTTAGCGACCAGTGAACCGAATTTCCTACGAGCAGCTAAATTTCTGACTCGCTTCAGTGTACAATATACAAGTATCGTTCTGTTCTTTAGTCTTCTTGGTAAATAAATGAATGTATAAATATAAGATCAAAGGGAGAGAACGTGGCCCCTTGTCAGTTACCGGTTTAGCCCCCTGGTTTTTTATCGGAAGCACTAACGAGACTTCTCCGAAGTATCAGCATGTGTTTGACGTATCTTCTCTGATCATAACTGTGTTGGAATTTTTTTCAGTACGACCGTAGGTGGTGGTAAAGAATAGATCGTTAAATGTCTCTTAGAGTAAAAAGTTTCAGTTTCCCCCCCCCAAAAAAAAAAAAACGGGGCACTTAGTGGCATTTGAGTGGCAGTGGCTAAAGGTCATCAATTATTGAGTAACGGGTAAACTTTATTTGCAGTAGTGATACGTTCTGGTCTACACTCGCGCGCGCGTGCACACACACACACACACATACAACAAGCTAACGTAATACGTATACGTTTTTTATTGAAATAAAACTTGCACATAGCAAATAGTTTGAATGTTATAAATTTATTACTATGTAACTATGTACGTGCGCGCGTATCTTACACATGAGCGCGCTCAATCTTTCTCGTATATACACAGATTCTTTCAATGTAACAAATAATAGAAAATAAAGAGAGGAAAAATCCATTGCAATTTGTTTCATCGAAAGCCCAAGTACCTGACCAGTTGTCCTTGGTAGTAGGATCAAACAAACGATAAATCCGCAATGAAACATTAAATCATTTTGCGTGTTTTGCGGAGTTTTTATTTCACAGCGCGCTGCATTTACACTCGGGTCAGAAAGTGTAATTTGCGATTTACTATCTGGAGTACGGCGGACCCCAAAGGGCTCTAACAGAATGGTCAACCTTTACCGTCGTTAGTTCGTTGATCGGGTGTACGTTGTGAATTACACTTTGCTTACCAAAATAGCACGTCCTGTAGTTAAACAGAACATACAGTCCTGGTTTTACTTTCAAAATTCAGGTTGATGGTCACGGATGACCTATCAGAACCGTTTTCCGAAGTAAAATTTGAAGTAACAGTCCCGTTACGTGACTGAAGATCAGCGAAACAGAACACGAGAACTGTGTACAGATCTGAGATAGAAAAGATTAAAAGAAATACATTTTAATGGTAAAATCAAATTAATTTAGTGAATTAAATAGAGTTCAGGATTTCCTCTGATACAGTTATCTGTCCGCTTTTCCATGTTATCATTTGTCCGCGAGTCTTTCGTTGTCTCGTTGATTAGTTTGATGCAGTAGTACACTCCAACTCTATACACACTCTCTTTTTGTTTGACCTTGAGTCAATCTCTTTATCACCGAACAGTGGCCATTCTAGCCTGGGGACGGAGGGCGCACGTGCTCCCTCCCTCCAGAAACATAATTATTGTCTTAAAAATTGTGTAAATACTTATTCTATTTTATTATACAACTGCAAATTGTTATGTTTATATAGCGTTTGTATTCACACTTACCCCGATAACACCCACGCAACTTTATTTTTATTAATGTTGTTGTTCCATCTATACAACCGTCATTGTCTCTGCAACTCTCCCGCTATTTCCAAAACCCCTCATTTGTTACTTTGTCCGCGAGTACGTCTGTTCAAAAATGTATCGGTTTCGGATGTTTAAAGAAAGGTAAAAAGATCTGAATAAACGAAATTTTTGTTATCACAAATTAAAGTTATGTTATGGTGTGGAAAACTCCGTGAGTAGGTTTTCTAAAGACTAAGGTGGTTTATTTTGTATCATACAGAAGCAGGACAAAGTCTGGTTCGTAGATTTTCGTTTGTTCGTTTATAGGGTTCTGCAATTGTGTGGTTTCCCTAAACCCATCAAGTCATACATATCACGAAATTAACAAAAACTTACAGTACACATAATTCTGCTCTTCCACTTCTGTCTGTCAGTTACGTGTAGTCCAAGCATTCGTCTCATCCCTCTTCCTTCTAGATCCTAGAGGATTGTCCATAATTGCTTTGGGAAACACCCGCATCATCGTAATCTTCACCCTCCACAATTTCTATTGTATACCTCTCAACATTCAGTATTCCTTATTCTCTCCTTCCTCCACTTCCGTAGCTCGCAATCTGTTCTACAGAGCTATAGGTAGGCCTATATAACTTCTACATTGCTTTTGTCACGTTCGTGCTCCACTCCTCTGATTCATATTCATCCCGTTTTATAACTGAATCCAAATACGTGAATTGTTGTTAACTTTCTTGATTCTAACTCCTTGTATATTTTATACAATCATTACTTGCTGCCGTATTCTGTGTCGTGTTGAAACTTGTCCTTATACTCGTAGATATTCACCAACTCCAGCCTACCATCTGCTGCGGTTTTCTGATATTTTTCCGCAGAAACGATCTTCTTCAAAAGATCTGTACGACTCATGAGACTCCAAGCTAGCCGTAGAATTGAAAATCGTTTAACGACGAGCTCGCGTCGAGCTCGACGCCACATCGGCCTTCGTCATATTCTATGTGAAAAGTCAGAACGTCACCCGCAAAGCGGGACACATTCCGGCCTTTCTGGTCGGCATGGTATCGGGTAAGAGATTCAGATTCTGCCGATAGAAAGTTTGACCGTAAGGAAAGTAAGGTGTCTCATAACACCTTTCCAGAGGAAAGTTCTTCTTCTGATAGTTCCTATCCGTTTTGGATGTTGGATGTCATACAGAGTATTTTAACTTTCTGTACTGCTGCACGGAATAAATCATTCGTATTCATGCCAAACCTGGTCCTGAAATTTCTCAGCCATGAGATTCTCGGTCGTCCAACTCCTCCCTTTCCAAGTACTTTTCCCTGTAGTAGGTTACGGACTGCAATAAGTAAAATATCTGTTCATTTCTCATGAGATGTCCCAGATACTGAAGCTCTCTTATCTTCACTGTGTTAATAACTTCCCTTTCTTTCTTCATCTATCTAAGAACTTCAGCATTAGTTATATGTGCTGTCCATGAGAAATTTCAACATTAGTTATATGTGCTCAGTATTCTACGGTAAAGCCACATTTCGAAAGTTTCCAATTCTTTAGTCGTGGTTTCAGTCAAAGTCCAATATTCTATACCG
Organism: Magicicada septendecula; assembly: GCA_034769895.1. Lineage (NCBI taxonomy): Eukaryota > Metazoa > Arthropoda > Insecta > Hemiptera > Cicadidae > Magicicada > Magicicada septendecula. Next base: position 42,115,502 of record CM068376.1, read on the forward strand.
TAGAAGAGGACGGAGAATACGTAGCAGCGTAAAAGTCTCATCTTTGTGTTTATTGTTAAATCGTGACTTTTAAATAAACTGCTCATTCTAGTGTAAACTGCTCTTGCCTTTTCAATTCTGCTCTTGATTTCTTGAAAGTGGTCCCATTGTTCATTGATTATAGTACCAAGATATGTAAATTTGGTTACACGTTCAACTGGCCTTTGGTTTATATTAAGGGTGCAGTTGTGTGAACTTGCAGTTTATAAGGGTGCAGTTTATATTAAGGGGTGAACTTGTTCTATGATACAATCATTAGTTTCGTTTTATTGAAATTGATGTCTAGACCATATCTACGGCTGCTTCCTGTCACTCTATTCATTAGTTGTTGCAGCCCCTCTAAGCTATCTGAGAATATTACGATATCATCAGCATAACGTATGTTATTTATACAAATAACATAAGGAGGAAGGTTAACATACACAAATTGCACGTATTAAAAAGTTAGCTTAGAAGTAAACCTAATTAATAGTATGAATAAAATGAAATGATTGCAGTGTTTGTGTTACGAGTGAAATGCAGCAGACAGGTTTACCAGTAATAGTAGTTTTGATAATAGAGCAACGTTTCCGTTATTGTTTAGTTTTCATTACCTTAAAACTATTAACATTAACGACGTGTGCTAAACAATTATGACGCGGAACGATTTCAACCGCGACTGCGGCTTTTACCGTTTCACGAGCGGCGTAGAACCATATTTGATCGGGCCCAAAAGAAAATTATTACCGCGCCCCTCCCCCCATACCGCGTACGCCCATTTCCATAATGACACACCGCTTTAATTGCTTTTTAGCGGTCCCTGAAGATCTGTTTCGTCGAGTACGAAGAGGATTTCGTTCGGATCCCTTGTCTACGCTGTACGCAAACTTATCAATTAACAATCGTTGAATCCTCTTAAACGTGTATATAACCTCCTCGTACAACAAAATCCGTTTTGTTTAAACTCCGTGGTGTACAAAGGTTTTGCCGCGGTTTTACCTAGGCGCCACACCCACGAAAATTAAAAGGAACTAAAAATAAACACCCGTCTACTGAATAATGTACTCGTTAAATGTAGACCGTAATGTCCAAACGTTTTGTTAAAGAATCTACGTTAAAGAATTTCAAACTTAAAACAGTAAAAACATTACCGGTACTCGAATGTTTTTAGAGTACCATGCCAAATGTAATTATGTAAACGTTTTATAACGTACAAAATCCAGGAAACTGAAATTCAAATCCCACAAAGGTCTATTGTGGTATCGAAATGTTTACGTTTGTCAAAACGTATTATCTAATTTATTACCATAACGAACGGTTGGGTACAAATAATACTGTCTGTCTGTGTCCAAATTCATTTTCTCATATCGAAATGAATCTTCTAGTATGTAATGAGTGTTTGCAATGAAAACACGTTCGTAGTTTTATAAATTCAAAATCGTGTGTGCCATTTTACCAACGTGCCCGACTTTCTTGCGAGACCCCCAGACAGAACGGGCGGTTTCATCTGTATTCGCGTTATTAACCTAAAATTTCAATAGTTCATAGCATTTTAAAAAATACATAAATCATTCTTAGAACAATTGTGTTTACTACGTTCAAGAGGCTACAATTTGCCCGGAAGATGCTACAAGAATTAATCTTGAATACCGATTTTGGGTTACTTGAACCACAGATATGGATACCTCGGCTAGTTCTTACATCGTGAGATGTTCTACGTTATGTCGTTTAGTGTTGCAAAGTACAAACCTAACGTGAAGCATTGTCTATGCCCTGTTTACAATTAAGTGAGTTTTCGGTTCACATTGACTGATGTCGCTTAAATCAGCGGTTTATATTTCTCATTTTATCTTATAGCCAGCATTCTCTTACTGCTTATTTGTTTGATTTCTCTTGGTCGTAGAACTAATTTTCTTCTCCATTAGGCAATTAGTCCACTTTATTGGCTTTCCCTATTATAGTTTATAACTTTTAACAGTGTTCGAGAACATCTTCAAACGTTTATACAATTTGTAAATTTAACAATTTATGTAATCTTGTTTCTGTCTCCGCGAGGATGCCAGGAGCATTTCGTGTCTGCTTTTGCTTCATGGAAGAACTTAAAATAAGAAATAATAATAATGATGATGAAATAGCAGTCACAAAAGCATAATATTGCGCGTGTGTGTGATGTATATGTGTGATTGCACACATATAATGTATTTTAAATGCAGTAGATTTACAGATAAATGTAAAACGTGTTAACATAATTACATGGAGTATGGACGTGGTCCCTAAGCTGGCAGTCGGTATGACGTTTAAACAGAACTAGTCTAATGATTCCAAGCGTACGTTGTACGGTTAAAACAGCGGAACTTGACCCTAAACCCTCTCAAGGGGAAATTTAAATGTAACTTATCAACAGCGGTGATCATCAAGTAACAAGTAGCCTATTCCAATAGGTATAATTGACTGATGCGTTTCGTCCCTTTCACTCGACTGTTCGAATCATCCTGACCTAAACATTCGCTTATTTAATGTTTCTGCTACTTTGTGACTTTTCAAAATGAGGGAGTTAAGTGTGCTTCTACTTTGTTGCATTTCTATGGTGAATCCGAAATGTTTTTGAAAATGTATCTTTCTCCCATTTTTCATAAAGCAACCACCATCACTATTGACAGTGTAAAGTACCTCTCTGGTTGCGGCTTACGACGCAGAATAGGTTTCCGTGTGTGCGACAACCTCAGAGCCTCTTCACTTGTTTTCTTTTCTCTTCTGGTATTATTTTCCATTCTTCTTCAAAATAATGTTTTTAAACTTTCCAGATATTTCGACTGTGTTACGAAAGAGAACCTGACAACCTAATGTTGTGATGTTGAAAACCTAAAGTCAGCATACCCTAATGTTGCCAACCTAATGTTTCCTACCTTCACATAAAGTTTGTTTTAATAGGTTGTAGTGTGTGGTCTTGCATAACTGTTCGTTATCGGTACGATTCTCTGAGGCACCAGAGGAGATTTATCTTGTTGTCCGAATTCGCTTTGTGTTCTTATCGAATTTCTTCAGAGCAACGTTGTGGATGTATTTGAGCTCCGACTTCGTAACCGCCGTTTGTGGCGACTAGTCCACTCCCCCCTCCCCCTCAGGAGTATAAACTATGAAAAACTTTGGTTGCCAACATTAGGTTGACAGTTGACCCTTGTAAAACGTACGTTTGCTAAATATCCTGTAGTAGCAAACTAGTTTTTTTTTGGGGGGGGGGACAACGTTTGTACTGTAAACGTAATTAAACGTGTTAAAAATTGCTAACCTGTTATGAAGTTTCTTTGATATCCGTGAAGACGGCAGCTGCGCGATTAAAGTTTCTCCTGACGCGCTTCGTAATAACTCAGTGTATCATAAAACATTTTATGTGTGCTGTCTTTATCGTATGTAAGCTGCGATGCTGTTTTCAATTTGTATCACTAGCCTGTATTTTAGTTGGAGACTGAATCTTTATCGACATATTTTATTAAAAGCATTAAAATCTGATCAAACATTTAGAAAAAAAATGTTTTTATATAACCTACCAGAGAGTGCGAAGTAGAGCACCTGTCGGGGAAAGCCTCTTTCGAAATTAAATATTACATTGGGTATTTCGGTATGAAACCATCGTGTCGTTTCAGTCAAAAGCGGGTGTGTCAAAAATACAGTAAAATATTTTGTTTAAAGTAGGAAGTAAAATGTAATTATTTGTTGTTCCGTTACTTGTGTTGAAAATAAACAGAAACTTTCAACTGTTTCAAGTTTGTTTTAATAAACTTAGGCTATAGTGTGTAGTCTAGCGGAACTGTTTGTTACGACTCTGACGCACCATTGTTTTGTGTGTCGAATTCAACTTCTTCAGAGCAAGTTTTTGAATCTATTTGGACGCGTAATCCCCGTCTGTGGCGCTCATTCCACTACTCCCCCCCCCCATCTTGGAGTGAAAGAAGTAACTTTTGGTGACGTCGAGAAGGCACACGTCGTGTAACTGAATCGGGTCATTAGCAGTAAATCTGCGAAAATTTGTTTTTAGCGATTCAATTATAGAATATTTGTAACCGACTCGTTCATCGGGCAATTATTTTTAACGAATTTATTTATACACCAGTTAAGATATCACTGGCGACCCGCTACCCAAATCATCGTACGACCGCGGTAGCTTGGTAGTTGGCAATTTGTTAGTGTATTTTCACGGCGTCAAGGTGGCAACGTATTATCTGCAATGACTTGCAGGACTTCCTGTAGTAATTATCTATACGCTGTCTACAAAAAGAATATCCACGATACTAAATCTTGCACAAGATATATGTGTTGTTTTACGACTATGTTAAATTTTCATCCTCTCACAAACGTACAACCAAAACAATGCGTTTCTACCCCGCCCACTGTGCCGCCTTAGCTACCATATATTCTTTATAACGTTTTAAAGTGTCTCTGAGAACTTCTTTAACGACATCTTGTTAATTTCGTGTCCGTTTTGTCCCCCTCCCAAAGTCCTCCCTCTGGCACCATTTCTTGTTACTTTTAGTATGCTGCACATAAAACAAGTAACTTAGCGTCTGTGCAGTGAGAGTTTCACACGCTTGCGAAAGCTGACGCGGACTTACATTAGCAGGGACTCGACTGCGTTTGTTAGCACGCAGTGAGTAATTACTACTCATAATAGTTGCTTTGTGTACTACTGAAATAGTTCAGCCATACGCGGCCAACACTATGCAACGCCCATTATGCCACAAGCTGAGTCGACTTGGAGATGAAAAATGTACCTTGATTTATATGGTAGCCTGGAACGGAATCTGCGACCTCAAGCTTAGTAGCCAGGCGCTCTAACCACAAATCTTCTAAATCGCCATTTCATAACTTAAATTCATTATTTAAAAAGACTTTTTAGTTTCATAATTTCAAAACTATGAAATTGAAATATACTAATAATGGTGTCGATAACAGCTTACGCTTGTAAAAGACCCGTATATCGAAAACTTCAGATGATCTAGTTGAAAGCAGAGTTTCTAGAAAGTAAGGAAATAGGTAACAAGAGTAGACAGAATTATAAAAGTGTATCACAAATGAAGAGCCCGAGACCCACAAGGTAATTCATGAGAAAAGAGTAGAGGGCGCTTTACGTGGCCATTTTTTTTTCAAATTTAAGATTTAGGAACTTAAGCACAAAAACAAAAGCGAAATTAGTTTAAAAGTAATTGCAACATTCACACCACCCATTTTCTGCCACTGGTGTAACGGTTATAGGCCGCTACACAATAAATTCAAACTAGGCACTTGACCTAGATGAAAAAAACTGGCCGTGGTGACAGGACTTGCAATGAAACACTCCTTTTAAACGTAACAATCTTTTTGTTATTTTTTACTAGTGCTTCTATTATCATCCATTACTTGTATATACATATATATATATATATATATATATATATATATCTTTCAATATTCGATATATAGTGTAGGACCAGCCATGATAAATACATTTAATAATTAAAAAATCAAAGGTATAACAATGGTATGTGCTTAACACAGTAAAAACATGAATAATAAGTACCGGTATGCATCCAGAGCACATGTTCAAACTAAACTCTCATCATTATAAATATGAAAATATTAGCTAGTATATATGTATTATCTTCTCTCTAAAACCATCACGGTGCTATTAACAAGCCTCTTTGAACCAAACAGTATGAGAAGTGAATGCTCTTACTAAGTTATTATCATGAAATACCATATAAAACTATGATCACAAGATTTTTGCTAACAAACTTTCAATCATTATAAATAAGTAAATATTGTTTATCTATAAATATACGCTTTCCTTTTAAAACAATTACCAATGTTATTAACAAGAATCTTTAATAAAACAGTATGACAAATGGATGCTTTTACTCGGTTATTAGCATGAAACACCATATACAACTATGATCACAAGATTTGTGGTAACAACTTTCAATCACTATAATTATGAAAATTTCAGTGTATATATATTATCGTTTATATTTTGAAAACTGTTGCGTGTGGTGGTCCAGGTTTAACAAAATAGAGGTTTTTCACCTGCAGTTCGAGGAATAGCAGGTACCAGTTGAATCTTGTGATTGTGATGGCTGTTAAGTGGAGTTGTTACTGCTCCATCTCTTCCGGGCAGGTGTTCCTCCAATTCTGGAACCTCCTCCGCGTCCGACGGCGATGGGGAGCGTTCTGGAGCATCGCTTGGCCAATGGTGAAGGCTGACATTTCCACCATCTGTTCATCCCGATTCTCTTGACGGGTCGAGGACCCTGAGGCAATTTATAATTCACGCAGCCATAGTAGTAGAACACTTCGAACAATTAGTAGAACAATTCGAACAATTAGTAGAACAATTCGCCGTCGGACCACTAGTGTTCTGTCGGAGGCCCAAGTTAAAATGAGAACGGGACAGCGTTCCAATGAACCACGTTGGAAAAGGTACGGAATCAGCTGATCAGAGTTGGCTATATTTCGTCAACGAAGAGCGGCAATACTACGTCACCGCTCACTGTCCCCGCGCGCTGATCTAGTTGGCATACCGTTGCCAAAGACACACAGTCGGCCCGAAATATGGACGGGCAATTTACGTTTAAAACTTGCCGTGGAATTTAAATTCAAAATTGCCACGGCACACCCTCACCACAAAAAGGGCAACATGGTTGCCCCAAAAGGATTAACTAAATTCACAGTCCAGTCTACGTCATGATAATCACAAGACTCTTGGCTCCCCCTTGGGGAAAACTCAGAAAATATCCGCACTTAGGAAGACAGAGGCTCAGAGAGAAAACGAAACAGGAGGAACGCAGAAGTGGTGTATGTATGCATGTGTGCATGAATGTGTTTGTGTTTGAGAGTGCGGAACTGCATGCTGACCTGGCCAGGGCCAGCACACAGCGACAAGAGACAGAAGAAGAACAGAAGAAAGGTAAGATTCGCGCCGACTCTGAGTTCTGACCTCCTAAAGCCTCTTAAAACCGACAAACTGAGAACCCCAAATTAATATCTACTCAGGACAACATGTATCCCCCACTTCCCAGGACTGAACAACACTTAACTCAACAACGACCATCCGCACACGACCACCCTCCACCACGCCAATCCCAGGGGACCGCCCCAAACGTCACCCTCACCGGCGACACCACCTACTGCCACTCACATATTCATGCCCGAAGGCTAACAAGGTACTAGGGAACTTGATATGTGAGTGCTTACCTAATCTACGACTGTCCACGTCTTGGGCCGACCACCCATATAGCAACACAACAAGGTAACTACAAACCTTGATATATGAGTGGTCAACTTCCTTACACTAGGAAGGACGGACCCGACAAGCTGGGCGGAGGAAGATCGGACGGAGGGCACGGAAACACCAAACTCTACATCTCCTTATTTAACAATTAATCTTAATACCAAAAGGGGGGGGGTAACTTCTATACAGCGCGGCCTACATTCACTATGACGCGAGACACTCAAACAAAAACTGGGGACATCTAGCCAAGAATGCTGCATGGACGGGACCAAATAATAACTAAACTCGAGAATATCTGACCTGTCTCTCCTGCAGCTGAGACGTTTGGATGGCACTCGGACGTAGATCAATTACCCCTAAAATCGAACTTCCTTAACACCGGCGGAGACATGATTGCCTCCTTGGGAAAACTGATCGAATTTGGATGCGCATGTGGTACTAGTTTCGTGTTTTGAGGTGAAAAAAAGCAGACATCATGTTAAGGATACACCAAAGCCCACGGTCCCATTCACCATCCAATCAGCGAGACGAGGTTCTTGAAACAGGTCAGATATGAAAAAACGAGAGAAAGCGGCGAGCGCATGCCCGGACAAAACAGCCAACACAACAACCGAATCCCACACCACAGGAGCAAGAACAGAAACGTCCCGGTGACAACGTGGAGGACCACAGCGACGACGTGGCCTACCATAACAACCACAGCCGCCACCCCTCAGAGGATTGATGCCGATAGTATTTCTCCAAAATATTGGAGGAGGAGAAGGTGCAGTGATGTTAGAAGTACGAGTACAGCGAAATAAGTTCAGGAGAATCGGGACGACAACCGGTTGGGGGGGGGGGAGCGGCATCCAGGTTCCCAAGCGTAGGAGATGAACGATCGGAGGTGCGAGTAACCCACACCACCACCAACCGGCACCCGCCGACTCAGCCTTTATACTTACTAGATCTAATTGCCATTGACAGTCAATTCACATGAGATTATGTTTAATTTCAAAATTCTATCAAAGACTGTTCGTTGTACGAGCGAAAAATCATTAACTACTGCACATGTTCCAAAGTATTAACACTTAATCTTCTGTCTTTACAAATACTAATACCAAAAGAAAATTTGCGTGTCTAGTAAAAGGGTGTTGAACCATTTCTTGTAACATGCCCCGCCAGAATTAGTTCATTAAAAAAAAAAATGCAAACAACAATTTAACACCAACATCACAACCACAGACAGGAAAAACTTGCTTTCATACAAGTAGCCTCAGGGTCCCCTAACGGAACAAGAGAACGGGAGAAACTGGTAAGCCAAGCAAGCTCAACATAATTCCAACCAAAACACATATAACACTAATACGAAAACATTGTTAAGAAAACACTAATAACGACACAGAATATAACACAACACCAGAATAATTACAAGCTATAACACCCAACCAACCAGTATAAAGCACCAACCATTGCAAAATTCCAAGAATTTCATAAAACGAAAGATCATCTTTTAATCGAATACTTCAGATCAATGACGAGGGTGCCAGGCCCGACCATATTCAAAAAAAAAATTTATTTCATGAATAACATATATATATATACATATATATATATCAGGGTAACTCACTTATTACGACACAATTGCTCCATTCTCAAATTAAAACAGGCAGTACAGTCACTTCCAAACCGGAAGGTCATTTGATGAGATGTTATGTTCCAACCATACAGGTTAATACCCAACAGGGCCGAACAAAGTTATGGCGAACTCAGACAAGGCCCGACCGAACGAGGACATGCAGGAAGATTTCTAAGTTGAAGTAAAACCTAGTTAAAACTTTACAAGGGAACGTACCCAATTGATTCCTACTCTGTAATTAAATAGTAACCGGGAATTAGAGCCCATATCGCCCGTAGGTAACCTGAATCAACAATCAGTGCATGCAAACATAAACGTTTGCGTGTGACCCGTCTGACTCATACACTTTACCTTCGGTTTACAATTGGCTAGTAACAACATATTTGAATAATAAAATGATTATGACGTTACGACCCACTGTAAACTAACTATGACAACAATAATAATAATAACAACAATAATAATATCACAATAATAATATAGAACAACATATTTTAAATTCACAAAACATCAATAACATAAACACTAATAAAAAATGTTGAACTCATACATGCATATGATATCACACCCTCTTTACAGGCCCAGAAATTTTTTTACCTCAATTCTCAAACCGCTTTGCGAGTCCTGTCACGCAACCACGCCCTCTGCTACCAGTTGTAAACCCATGGTCAAACATAGACTTTATAAACCACGCTCTGCTACCATTTGTAACGGTTATATGCCGCTACACAATAAATTAAAACTAGGCACTTGACTTAGATGAAAAAAACTGGCCGTGGTGACAGGACTTGCAATGAAACACTCCTTCAAACGTAACAATCTTTTTGTTATTTGTTATTAGTGCTTCTGTTATCATCCATTACATGTATATACATATATATATTTCAATACTCGATATATAGTGTAGGACCAGCCATGATAAATACATTTAGTAATTAAAAAATCAAAGGTATAACAGTGGTATATGCTTAACACAGTTAAAACATGAATAATAAGTATGTATCCAGAGCACTTGTTCAAACTAAACTCTCATCATTATAAATATGAAAATATTAGCTAGTATATATGTATTATCTTCTCTCCAAAACCATCACAGTGCTATTAACAAGCCTCTTTGAACCAAACAGTATGAGAAGTGGATGCTTTTACAAAGTTATTATCATGAAGTATCATATACAACTATAATCACAAGATTTGTGCTAACAAACTTTCAATCATTATAAATAAGTAAATATTGTTTATCTATAAATATACGCATTCCTTTTAAAACAATTATCAATGTTATTAACAAGAATCTTTAATAAAACATTATGACAAATGGATGCTTTTACTCGGTTATTAGCATGAAACACCATATACAACTATGATCACAAGATTTGTGGTAACAACTTTCAATCACTATAATTATGAAAATTTCAGTGTATATATATTATCGTTTATATTTTGAAAACTGTTGCGTGTGGTGGTCGAGGTTTAATAAAATGGAAGTTTTTCACCTGCAGTTCGAGGAATAGCAGGTACCAGTTGAATCCTGTGATTGTGATGGATGTTAAGTGGAGTTGTTACTGCTCCAATTCTCTTCCGGGCAGGTGTTCCTCCAATTCTGGAGCCTCCTCCGCGTCCGACGGCGATAGGGAGCGTTCTGCAGCATCGCTTGGCCAATGGTGAAGGCTGACACTTCCACCATCTGTTCATCCCGATTCTCTTGACGGGTCGAGGAACCTGAGGCAATTTATAATTTACGCAGCCATAGTAGTAGAACAATTCGAACAATTAGTAGAACAATTCGCCGTCGGACCACTAGTGTTCTGTCGGAGGCCCAAGTTAAAATGAGAACGGGGCAGCGTTCCAATGAACCACGTTGGAAAAGGTACGGAATCAGCTGATCAAAGTTGGCTATATTTCGTCAACGAAGAGCGACAACACTACGTCACCGCTCACTGTCCCCGCGCGCTGATCCAGTCGGCATACCGTTGCAAACGACACACAGCCGGCGCGAAATATGGACGGGCTATTTACGTTTAAAACTTGCCGTGGAATTTAAATTCAAAATTGCCACGGCACACCCTCACCGCAAAAAGGGCATCATGGTTGCCCCAAAAAGATTAACTAAATTCACAGTCCAGTTTACATCATGATAATCATAAGACTCTTGGCCCCCTGTGGGGCAAACTCAGAAAATATCTGCACTTAGGAAGACAGAGGCTCAGAGAGAAAACGAAACCAGAGGAAGGCAGAAGTGGTGTGTGTATGCATGTGTGCATGAATGTGTTTGTGTGTGAGAGTGCGGAACTGCATGCTGACCTGGCCAGGGCCAGCACACAGCGACAAGAGACAGAAGAAGAACAGAAGAAAGGTAAGGTTCGCGCCGACTCTGAGTTCTGACCTCCTAAAACCTCCTAAAACCGACAAACAGGGAATCCCAAATTAATATCTACTCAGGACAACTTGTATCCCCCACATCCCAGGACTGAACAACACTTAACTCAACAACGACCATCCGCACACGACCACCCTCCACCACGCCAATCCCAGGGGACCGCCCCAAACGTCCCCCTCACCGGTGACACCACCTACTGCCACTCACATATTCATGCCCGAAGGCCAACAAGGTACTAGGGACCTTGATATGTAAGTGCTTACCTACTCTACGTCTCTCCACGTCTTGGACTGACCACCCATAGGCTATAGCAACACAACAAGGTAACTACAAACCTTAATATATGAGTGGTCAACTTCCTTACACTAGGAAGGACGGACCCGACAAGATAGGCGGAGGAAGATCGGACGGAGGGCACGCGAAAACCAAAATATACATCTCCTTATTTAGCAATTAATCTTAATACCAAAAGGGGGGGTAACTTCTATACAGCGCGGCCTACATTCACTACGACGCGAGCCACTCAAACAAAAACTGGGGATATCTAGCCAAGAATGCGGCATGGACGGGACCAAATAATAACTAAACTCGAGAATATCTGACCTGTCTCTCCTGCAGCTGAGACGTTTGGATGGCACTCGGACGTAGATCAATTACCCCTAAAATCGAACTTCCTTAACACCGGCGGAGACACGATTGCCTCCTTGGGAAAACTGATCGAATTTGGATGCGCATGTGGTACTAGTTTCGTGTTTTGAGGTGAAAAAAAAAGCCGACATCATGTTAAGGATACTCCAAAGCCCACGGTCCCATACACCACCCTATCAGCGAGACGAGGTTCTTGAAACAGGTCAGATATGAAAAAACGTGAGAAAGCGGCGAGCGCATGTCCGGACAAAACAGTCAACACAACAACCGAATCCCACACCACAGGAGCAAAAACAGAAACGTCCCGGTGACAACGTGGAGGACCACAGCGACGACGTGGCCTACCATAACAACCACAGCCGCCACCCCTCAGAGGATTGATGCCGATAGTATTTCCCCAAAATATTGGAGGAGGAGAAGGTGCAGTGATGTTAGAAGTACGAGTACAGCCAAATAAGTTCAGGAGAATTGGGACGAAAACCGGTTAGGGGGTAGCGGTATCCAGGTACCCAAGCGTGAGAGATGAACGATCGGAGGTGCGAGTAACCCGCCGACTCAGCCCTTACACTTACTAGATCTGATTGTCATCGGCAGTCAATTCACGTGAGATTATGTTTAATTTCAAAATTCTATCAAAGACTGTTCGTTGTACGATCGAAACATCATTAACTACTGCACATGTTCCAAAGTATTAATACTTAATCTTCTGTCTTTACAAATACTCATACCAAAAGAAAATTTGCGTGTCTAGTAAAAGGGTGTTGAACCATTTCTTGTAACATGCCCCGCCAGAATTACTTCATTAAAAAAAAATACAAACAACGATTTAACACCAACATCACAACCACAGACAGGAAAAACTTGCTTTCATAAAGTAGCCTCAGGGTCCCCTAACGGAACAAGAAAACGGGAGAAACTGGTAAGCCAAGCAAGCTCCCCATAATTCCAAACGAGAACACATATAACACTATTACGAAAACATTACTGTTAAGAAAACACTGATAACGACACAGAATATAACACAACACCAGAATAATTACAAGCTATAACACCCAACCAACCAGTATAAAGCACCAACCATTGCAAAATTCCAAGAATTTCATAAAACGAAAGATCATCTTTGAATCGAATACTTCAGATCAATGACGAGGGTGCCAGGCCTGACCATACCGCACTTTCCAAAAGAAAATTTATTTCATGTATATATATATATATATATATATATATATCAGGGTAACTCGCTTATTACGACACAATTGCTCCAAAACAGGCAGTACAATCACTTGCAAACCGGAAGATCATTTGATGAGATGTTATGTTTAACCATACAGGTTAATACCCAACATGGCCGAACAAGTTATGGCGAACTCAGACAAGGCCCGGCCGAACGAGGACATGCAGGAAGATTTCTCAGTTGAAGTAAAGCCTAATTAAAACTTTACAAGGGAACGTACCCAATTGATTCCTACTCTGTAATTAAATAGTAACCGGGAATTAGAGCCCATATCGCCCGTAGGTAACCTGAATCAACAATCAGGGCATGCAAACATAAATGTTTGTGTGTGACCCCTCTGACTCATACACTTTACCACGGGTTAAAAGTAACTAGTAACAAAATTTTTGAATAATGAAATGATTATGACATTACGGCCCACTGTAAACTAACTATGGCAACAATAATAATATCACAATAATAATAAATAACAACATATTTTAAATTCACAAGACATCAATAACACAAACACTAATAAAAGAATGTTGAACTCATGCATGCATATGATATCACACCATCTTTACAGGCCCAGAATTTTTTTTTACCACAATTCTCAAACAGCTTTGCAAGTCCTGTCACGCAACCACGCCATCTGCTACCATTTGTGAACCCATGGTCTATCATAGACTTTATAAACCACGCTCTGCTACCATTTGTAACGGTTATAGGCCGCTACACAATAAATTAAAACTAGGCACTTGACCTAGATGAAAAAAACTGGCCGTGCTGACAGGACTTGCAATGAAACACTCCTTTTAAACGTAACAATCTTTTTGTTATTTTTTATTAGTGCCTCTATTATCATCCATTACATGTGTGTGTATATATATATATATGTATATATATATATTTCAATACTCGATGTATAGTGTAGGACCAGTCATGATAAATACATTTAATAATTAAAAAATCAAAGGTATAACAATGGTATGTGCTTATCACAGTAAAAACATGAATAATAAGTACCGGTATGCATCCAGAGCACATGTTCAAACTAAACTCTCATCATTATAAATATGAAAATATTAGCTAGTATATATGTATTATCTTCCCTCTAAAACCATCACAGTGCTATTAACAAGCCTCTTTGAACCAAACAGTATGAGAAGTGAATGCTCTTACTAAGTTATTATCATGAAATACCATATACAACTATGATCACAAGTTTTTTGCCAACAAACTTTCAATCATCATAAATAAGTAAATATTGTTTATCTATAAATATACGCTTTCCTTTTAAAACAATTACCACTGTTATTAACAAGAATCTTTAATAAAACAGTATGACAAATGGATGCTTTTACTCGGTTATTAGCATGAAACACCATATACAACTATGATCACAAGATTTGTGGTAACAACTTTCAATCACTATAATTATGAAAATTTCAGTGTATATATATTATCTTAATAAATTATTTTCCTTAATTTATCCGCCGTGTGATTTCTTGTGCTTTGTCTATGACGCGTTTCAGAGCTTATGCTCCATCATCAGATGGAGCATAAGCTCTGAAACGCGTCAGATCTTAATATCATCAGATATTAAATAGGTAAAACTATCACTCTTGCGAGATCGTTAAGAAGTTAAAATGTCAAACTTTGCACGTGAACCGTACGCCGATTTGGGTGTGCACCCGTTCAAGTTCATTCTGCTACTGAGCGGTTGCTACCTTATCGTAGCTCCTTGCAGACTCAAGGCGGTATCGTACAATCGGTTGGATACAAAGTTCAGGTGGTCATTTAACACGATATCGCGACTGCTTGGGTTTGCATATCCACTGTAAATTTCAAATTCCTCCAAGGCAATCATGAAACGGCCCTTCTTACACACATGTA
Organism: Magicicada septendecula; assembly: GCA_034769895.1. NCBI lineage: Eukaryota > Metazoa > Arthropoda > Insecta > Hemiptera > Cicadidae > Magicicada > Magicicada septendecula. Next base: position 42,130,533 of record CM068376.1, read on the forward strand.
ACGGTATTAAATTGGAACTAAAATCTGTGTAATTATGATTGTGTGAAGTCAGGTGTGGGGCGTAATTTGATTTGATGTTGTCAATGTTTCTTATTTTCTTAGGTAAATGTTCTCGAAATCGTTTAAGGAAACCTCTCCCAGTCTGTCCAATGTAGAAGCACTCGTAATCATTGCATGTTAACTTATATATGCCAGTTTCTTCTTCTGGAGGCGTGTGTTTTTTCGGTTTGAGAATATCCAGTAACTTATTATTAGTCCTGAATGAAATAGTGAATCTATTATTATTCAATATAGAAGACAAAACCTTAGGCATAAAGCTAGTGTAATTAGTAGATATAAAAATTTTTTGCGTGTTGTTGTTTATTCGGGGTTTAAGCATTCTTTTTTCATGTTTTCTCAACAGTTTGTCAATGGTTAAATTATTGTAACCATTGGCAACCGCGATATATTTTATGACATTTAGCTCATCACGAAAGTCATTATCATCAAAAGGAATTGTCAATAATCTATGAATGAAACTATTGTACGCTGCCATTTTATGTGAAAGAGGATGATGAGAGTCTGCGTGTATTGTGGTGTCAGTGGTAGTCGTTTTCCTATAAGTGTTGAACTTTAGTTTATTCATCTGTCGAGTGATGGTTAAATCTAGAAAGTTTATCTTGTTATTAACATCTGTTTCAAGAGTAAACTGGATGTTTCTATTTATTTTATTTAAACAATTTTTAAATAATTCTTTTTTTTCTTATGGTACCATCAAAATTTAAAAACGTATCGTCCACATAACGGGCATAAAATATTATTTTATTTGCATATATATTATTGTTCAACAAGTGAGTATTCTCATAATAATTCAAATAAATATCGGCCAGTAGGCCGGAGAGGGGTGAGCCCATCGCTAGGCCATCATCTTGAATGTAAAACGAGCCATGAAAAGTGAAATAGTTTTGTTTCAAAACAACCTCGAGTAAATTAATTAACTCACTTATCGTCTGTGTGTTCATGCAACTATTGTCAGATAAATTGTTTCTCAAAATCTGTAATGTATCTATGACTGGGATGTTCGTGTATAAATTAGTTATGTCGAACGACGCCAATTTATGGTTATGTTGTAGTTCAACAGATTTAATATCATTAATAAGATTATTGTTGTTCTTAATACTATGATTATTACGTAATTGTAAATTATCTTTTATCAAACGAAATAGTGCTTTTGCAGTTTTGAAGCCAAGAGCAGTGGTAAAGTTCACGAGCGGTCTGATAGGTATGTTATGTTTATGAATTTTAGGCAGTCCTGTGAATATCGGGGCTTTAGCGTTGATGGGCTTTAAGTAACGTCGTGTGCTTTCATTGAATACATTGATACATTTATTACTACAATTGTTAAGTTCCCTGACGTACAATTCAGTGGGGTCAGAGTTTAATATTTTAATGTTTTTGTTAGAAATAAACTCATGAACTTTATCACTGTATGAATCAGTGTCCATGATGACTAGCGTATTTCCTTTATCTGCCTTAACGATAAGGGCATTGTTGTCAATTAATTTTGTTTTCATGTGTTTTAAAGTAGTTTTATATTCACTAGAGTACCTAGACTGACCACGTGAAACGAGAGGTAGATTATTGTTTAATTTATTGGCTCTATTGAATTTATTATTTATAAGCACGTGACCACGTGAAACGAGAGGTAGATTATTGTTTAATTTATTGGCTCTATTGAATTTATTATTTATAAGTACACGTGCTTCATTTTGTAAGTGTGGGTCTGAAATAGATTATATGGCTGCCTCCGCTTCAACGGCTTCATAGATAAGTTTGTTTTTACCGACGGGTGGGAGATTATAATTTATCCCTTTACTTAAAAGCTTCATTTCGTTATCATCAAAGACTATTGTAGTTAAGTTCATGACTCTAGGGTAAAATGTGTGTTTACAAACAATGGCAGACTCTTGGCGATGTTTATGTTCTAGCCTAAGACGTTTGCGTGATTGACTAAAATGTGTACGACGTACAATATTATATATGTATCTGTGTACGGAATCTAAAACTTTATCGATAATGGCAGGATGAATATTGTTAAGAATCTGCAAATGCAGTTTAAGCAAACGAGTATTGAGGAGAGATTTTTTAATGTATAACGCTTTAATTTCTTCCTTGACGCGAAATCGTTCAGCGTATTGCTGTGTTATTTTCGCGGCCTTGGAAGAGCAATTAATTTTCACAGTAGCATACTTAGGAGTTATGTTCTTTTGTAAACAAATTATATTGAACTTGATATGCAAGTTAGTTTTTAATAACTGGATTTTGACATTTTGGAATTTAAATACCATGCTTGCTTGGCTAGGCTCTAATTTAATATTCATGTTTAATATGGTAACCAAATCACTTGTACGAATTAATAAATTATTTACCTTAAATTATCCGCCGTGTGATTTCTTGTGCTTCGTCTATGACGCGTTTCAGAGCTTATGCTCCATCATCAGATATTAAAAAGGTAAAACTATCACTCTTGCGAGATCGTTAAGAAGTTAAAATGTCAAAATTTGCATGTGAACCGTACGTGGATTTGGGTGCGCACCCGTTCAAGTTCATTCTGCTACTGAGCGGTTGCTACCTTATCGTAGCTCCTTGCAGACTCAAGGCGGTATCGTTCGGTTGGATACAAAGTTCAGGTGGTCATTTAACACGATATCGCGACTGCTTGGGTTTGCATATCCACTGTAAATTTCAAATTCCTCCAAGGCAATCATGAAACGGCCCTTCTTACACACATGTAACGGTATTAAATTGGAACTAAAATCTGTGTAATTATGATTGTGTGAAGTCAGGTGTGGGGCGTAATTTGATTTGATGTTGTCAATGTTTCTTATTTTCTTAGGTAAATGTTCTCGAAATCGTTTAAGGAAACCTCTTCCAGTCTGTCCAATGTAGAAGCACTCGCAATCATTGCATGTTAACTTATATATGCCAGTTTCTTCTTCTGGAGGCGTGTGTTTTTTCGGTTTGAGAATATCCAGTAACTTATTATTAGTCCTGAATGAAATAGTGAAACTATTATTATTCAATATAGAAGACAAAACCTTAGGCATAAAGCTAGTGTAATTAGTAGATATAAACAATTTTTGCGTGTTGTTGTTTATTCGGGGTTTAAGCATTCTTTTTTCATGTTTTCTCAACAGTTTGTCAATGGTTAAATTATTGTAACCATTGGCAACCGCGATATATTTTATGACATTTAGCTCATCACGAAAGTCATTATCATCAAAAGGAATTGTCAATAATCTATGAATGAAACTATTGTACGCTGCCATTTTATGTGAAAGAGGATGATGAAAGTCTGCGTGTATTGTGGTGTCAGTGGTAGTCGTTTTCCTATAAGTGTTGAACTTTAGTTTATTCATCTGTCGAGTGATGGTTAAATCTAGAAAGTTTATCTTGTTATTAACCTCTGTTTCAAGAGTAAACTGGATGTTTCTAGTTATTTTATTTAAACAGTTTTTAATAATTCGATTTGTCTTATAGTACCATCAAAAATTAAAAACGTATCGTCCACATACCGTGCATAAAATGTTATTTTATTTGCATATATATTATTGTTCAACAAGTGAGTATTCTCATAATAATTCAAATAAATATCGGCCAGTAGGCCGGAGAGGGGTGAGCCCATCGCTAGGCCATCATCTTGAATGTAAAACGAGCCATTAAAAGTGAAATAGTTTTAAAGTCATTGTATTGGTATCCGCGTCACAATTATTATAATTAAACTTTAAAGTTTTACCTTAATCCGTCTATGTGATCGCTTAACTTTTCTTCTTTTCTTCTAACGCGTTTCGGATTGTTAATCCATCATCAGAGGTTAAAATAATTCGTCGGTTAAGACTTCGTTAAACATTAAAAGTTGCGTAAAAGACATTTAAAAATTACACTAAAAGAACATTTAAAAAATATAGTCCACAAACACAGCGACGTAGCGGATGTGAGTGCGCACTCAATACCGGTCAGCGACGTACTGCACAGTTTATTGGAGTTTTCATGTTATCTATTGATGTGTTGGGGCATGTATTCTATGGCTATGTTATCTATAATCTTATCGTATAGTGTATGCGATTTAAATGACAATTGTTCGTTTAATATATTATTGGGATTATTTCTGAAGGCTCGGTAAATTTCGAACTCTTCTACCGCATCCATATATCGTCCCTTTCTGCAAATGTGTAAGGGTTTGCAATTTGTCTCAAAATTTGTATAATTATGATTCAATGTGACGAGATGTTTAGCGTAGTTTGATTTATTTATATTTGAAATGCTCGTGGGTAAGTGTTCTTTATATCTTTCGAAAAAGGTCCTGCCAGTCTGACCAATGTAATGCATGTTGCAGTCATCACATATCATTTTGTATACACCCGTTCTTTTTTCAATTGATGTACGTGTGGCATTATTTAGCATTTTACGGATATTGTTGGTTGTTCTAAATGCGATGTGGATGTTATGTTTTTTAAAGGTGTTTCTGATGAGCATTGAAAAGTTGTTAGTATAATCAATCGCCATATATATTGCGTTCGTCGTGACACGGTGAGGGTTGTTAGTTCTGCGTTTGTGTCTAAGCATCAAGTGTTCCACTAATGAACTGCGGTAACCGTTCGCAATTGCAATATGTTTAATTATATCAACTTCTTCTTTGTGGTTTGCGGGATCTAAAGGTACGCTGTATAGTCTGTGTATCATACTATTGAATGCGGCCATTTTTTGTGAGTGCGGGTGGAAAGAATCAGCATGTATAACACCATCAGTTGTGGTGGGTTTTCTGTATATTCTGTATTGAAATTTATTATTATGTTTCATAAAAGTTAAGTCCAGAAAATTTATGGCATTGTCTGATTCTATTTCAAGTGTGAATTGTATGTTTTTGGTAATGTTATTCATGTAATGTAACAACATGTTTGCCTGTCTCGTTGTCCCGTCAAATATTACAAACGTGTCATCCACGTATCTTTTATAAAATGAGATGTTACGTTGCCATTTATTGTGTGGGGATAGCAAATATGTATTTTCAAAGTTATTCAGGAAAATGTCAGCCAGCAAACCGGACAAGGGTGAACCCATTGCAAGACCCTCCTCTTGAATAAAAATTGTATCATTGAATGTGAAATAATTCTGTTGTAATACTACGTCCAGTAACAGCAACAAAAATAGTTTTGTTTCAAAACAACCTCGAGTAAATTAATTAACTCACTTATCGTCTGTGTGTTCATGCAACTATTGTCAGATAAATTGTTTCTCAAAATCTGTAATGTATCTATGACTGGGATGTTCGTGTATAAATTAGTTATGTCGAACGACGCCAATTTATGGTTATGTTGTAGTTCAACAGATTTAATATCATTAATAAGATTATTGTTGTTCTTAATACTATGATTATTACGTAATTGTAAATTATCTTTTATCAAACGAAATAGTGCTTTTGCAGTTTTGAAGCCAAGAGCAGTGGTAAAGTTCACGAGCGGTCTGATAGGTATGTTATGTTTATGAATTTTAAGCAGTCCTGTGAATATCGGGGCTTTAGCGTTGATGGGCTTTAAGTAACGTCGTGTGCTTTCATTGAATAAATTGATACATTTATTAATACAATTGTTAAGATCCCTGACGTACAATTCAGTGGGGTCAGAGTTTAATATTTTAATGTTGTTGTTAGAAATAAAATCATGAACTTTATGTTCCAATTTAATACCGTCACATGTATGTAAGAAGGGCCGTTTCATGAATGCCTTGGAGGAATTTGAAATTTACAGTGCATATGCAAACCCAAGGAGTCGCGATATCGTGTTAAATGACCACCTGAACTTTGTATCCAATCGATTGTACGATACCGCCTTGAGTCTGCTCGCTGGGGCTACGATAAGGTAGCAACCGCTCAGTAGCAGAATGAACTTGAACGGGTGCGCACCCAAATCCGCGTACGGTTCACATGCAAATTTTGACATTTTAACTTCTTAACGATCTCGCAAGAGTGATAGTTTTACCTTTTTAATATCTGATGATGGAGCATAAGTTCTGAAACGCGTCATAGACGAAGCACAAGAAATCACACGGCGGATAATTTAAGGTAAATAATTTATTAATTCGTACAAGTGATTTGGTTGCCATATTAAACATGAATATTATATATTATCGTTTATATTTTGAAAACGGTTGCATGTGGTGGTCGAGGTTTAATAAAATGGAAGTTTTTCACCTGCAGTTCGAGGAATAGCAGGTACCAGTTGAATCCTGTGATTGTAATGGATGTTAAGTGGAGTTGTTACTGCTCCATCTTTTCCGGCCAGGTGTTCCTCCAATTCTGGATCCTCCTCCGCGTCCGATGGCGATGGGGAGCGTTCCGGAGCATCGCTTGGCCAATGGTGAAGGCTGACATTTCCACCATCTGTTCATCCCGATTCACTTGACGGGTCGAGAACCCTGAGGCAATTTATAATTTACGCGGGCATAGTAGTAGAACAATTCGAACAATTAGTAGCACAATTCGCCGTCGGACCACTAGTGCTCTGTCGGAGGCCCAAAGTTAAAATGAGAACGGGACAGCGCTCCAATGAACCATGTTGGAAAAGCTACGGAATCAGCTGATCAGAGTTGGCTATATTTCGTCGACGAAGAGCGACAATACTACGTCACCGCTCACTGTCTCCGCGCGCTGATCCAGTCGGCATACCGTACACACAAACCCGGCACACAAAGCCGGCGCGAAATATGGACGGGCAATTTACGTTTAAAACTTGCAGTGGAATTTAAATTTAAAATTGCCACGGCACACCCTCACCCCAAAAGGGCAACATGGTTGCCCCAAAAGGATTAACTAAATTCACAGTCCAGTCTACATCATGATAATCACAAGCCTCTTGGCTCCCCCTTGGGCAAACTCAGAAAATATCCGCACTTAGGAAGACAGAGGCTCAGAGAGAAAACGAAACAGGAGGAAGGCAGAAGTGGTGTGTGTATGCATGTGTGCATGAATGTGTTTGTGTGTGAGAGTGCGGAACTGCATGCTGACCTGGCCAGGGCCAGCACACAGCGACAAGAGACAGAAGAAGAACAGAAGAAAGGTAAGATTCGCGCCGACTCTGAGTTTTGACCTCCTAAAACCTCCTAAAACCGACAAACTGAGAACCCCAAATTCATATCTACTCAGGACAACTTGTATCCCTCACTTCCCAGGACTGAACAACACTTAACTCAACAACGACCATCAGCACACGACCCCCCCTCCGGCACCCCAAACACCCTCACCGGTGACACCACCTACTGCCACTCACATATTCATGCCCGAAGGCCAACAAGGTACTAGGGATCTTGATATGTGAGTGCTTACCTACTCTACGACTGTCTACGTCTTGGACCGACCACTGATATAGCAACACAACAAGGTAACTACAAACCTTGATATATCAGTGGTCAACTTCCTTACACTAGGAAGGACGGGCCCGACAAGCTAGGCGGAGGAAGATCGGACGGAGGGCACGCGAACACCAAACTCTACATCTCCTTATTTAGCAATTAATCTTAATACCAAAAGGGGGTGATAAATTCTATACAGCGCGGCCTACATTCACTATGACGCGAGACACTCAAACAAAAACTGGGGACATCTAGCCAAGAATGCGGCATGGACGGGACCAAATAATAACTAAACTCGAGAATATCTGACCTGTCTCTGCTGCAGCTGAGACGTTTGGATGGCACTCGGCCGTAGATCAATTACCCCTAAAATCGAACTTCCTTAACACCGGCGGAGACATGATTGCCTCCTTGGGAAAACTGATCGAATTTGGATGCGCATGTGGTACTAGTTTCGTGTTTTGAGGTGAAAAAAAAGCCGACATCATGTTAAGGATACTCCAAAGCCCACGGTCCCATACACCACCCTATCAGCGAGACGAGGTTCTTGAAACTGGTCAGATATGAAAAAACGAGAGAAAGCGGCAAGCGCATGCCCGGACAAAACAGCCAACACAACAACCGAATCCCACACCACAGGAGCAACAACAGAAACGTCCCGGTGACAACGTGGAGTACCACAGCGACAACGTGGCCCACCATAACAACCACAGCCGCCACCCCTCAGAGGATTAAAGCCGATAGTATTTCCCCATCATAGTAGTGGAGGAGAAGGTGCAGTGATGTTAGAAGTACGAGTACAGCCAAATAAGTTCAGGAGAATCGGGACGAAAACCGGTTGTGTGGGTAGCGGTATCCAGGTTCCCAAGCGTGGGAGATGAACGATCGGAGGTGCGAGTAACCCACACCACCACCAACCGGCACCCGCCGACTCAGCCATTACACTTACTAGATCTAATTGGCATCGCCAGTCAATTCACGTGAAATTATATTTAATTTCAAAATTCTTGCAAAGACTGTTCGTTGTACGATCGAAACATCATTAACTACTGCACATGTTCCAAAGTATTAATACTTAATCTTCTGTCTTGGAAATACTCATACCAAAAGAAAATTTGCGTGTCTAGTAAAAGGGTGTTGAACCATTTCTTGTAACATGCCCCGCCAGAATTACTACATTAAAAAAAAATACAAAAAACAATTTAACAGCAACATCACAACCACAGATAGGAGAAACTTGCTTTCATAAAGTAGCCTCAGGGTCCCCTAACGGAGCAACAGAACGGGAGAAACTGGTAAGCCAAGCAAGCTCCCCATAATTCCAAACGAGAACACATATAACACTAATACGAAAACATTAGTGTTAAGAAAACACTGATAACGACACAGAATATAACACAACACCAGAATAATTACAAACTATAACACCCAACCAACCAGTATAAAGCATCAACCATTGCAAAATTCCAAGAATTTCATAAAACGAAAGATCATCTCTGAATCGAATACTTCAGACCAATGACGAGGGTGCCAGGACCGACCATAACGCACTTTCCAAAAAAAAAATGTATTTCATGTATATATATATATATCAGGGTAACTCACTTATTACGACACAATTGCTCCATTCTCAAATTAAAACAAGCAGTACAGTCACGTCCAAACCGGAAGGTCATTTGATGAGATGTTATGTTTCAACCATACAGGTTAATACCCAACATGGCCGAAGAAGTTATGGCGAACTCAGACAAGGCCCGACCGAACAAGGACATGCAGGAAGATTTCTCAGTTGAAGTAAAACCTAGTTAAAACTTTACAAGGGAACGTACCCAATTGATTCCTACTCTGTAATTAAATAGTAACCGGGAATTAGAGCCCATATCGCCCGTAGGTAACCTGAATCAACAATCAGTGCAGCATGCAAACATAAACGTATGTGTGTGACCCCTCTGACTCATACACTTTACCTTCGGTTTACAAGTAACTAGTAACAACATTTTTGAATAATGAAATGATTATGACATTACGGCCCACTGTAAACTCATACAGGCATATGATATCACACCCTCTTTACAGGCCCATAATTTTTTTTTACCTCAATTCTCAAACCGTTTTGCAAGTCCTGTCACGCAACCACGCCCTCTGCTACCATTTGTGAACCCATGGTCAACCATAGACTTTATAAACCACGCTCTGCTACCATTTGTAACGGTTATAGGCCGCTACACAATAAATTAAAACTAGGCACTTGGCCTAGATGAAAAAAAAACTGGCCGTGGTGACAGGACTTGCAATGAAACACTCCTTTGAACGTAACACTCTTTTTGTTATTTTTTATTAGTGCTTCTGTTATTATCCATTATATGTATATATATATATTTCAATACTCGATATATAGTGTAGGGCCACCCATAATAAATACATTTAGTAATTAAAAAATCAAAGGTATAATAATGGTATGTGCTTAACATAGTAAAAACATGAATAATATGTATGTATCCAGAGCACATGTTCAAACTAAACTCTCATCATTATAAATATGAAAATATTAGCTAGTATATATGTATTATCTTCTCTCTAAAACCATCACAGTGCTATTAACAAGCCTCTTTGAGCCAAACAGTATGAGAAGTGAATGCTTTTACTAAGTTATTATCATGAAGTACCATATACAACTATAATCACAAGATTTTTGCTAACAAACTTTCAATCATTATAAATAAGTAAATATTGTTTATTTATAAATATACGCTTTCCTTTTAAAACAATTACCACTGTTATTAACAAGAATCTTTAATAAAACAGTATGACAAATGGGTGCTTTTACTCGGTTATTAGCATGAAACACCATATACAACTATGATCACGAGATTTGTGGTAACAAATTTCTATCACTATAATTATGAAAATTTCCGTGTATATATATTATCGTTTATATTTTGAAACTGTTGCGTGTGGTGGTCGAAGTTTAATAAAATGGAAGTTTTTCAACTGCAGTTCGAGGAATAGCAGGTACCAGTTGAATCCTGTGATTGTGATGGATGTTAAGTGGAGTTGTTATTGTTCCATCTCTTCCGGGCAGGTGTTCCTCCAATTCTGGAGCCTCCTCCGCGTCCGATGGCGATGGGGAGCATTCTGGAGCATCGCTTGGCCAATGGTGAAGGCTGACACATTTCCACCATCTGTTCATCCCGATTCTCTTGACGGGTCGAGGACCCTGAGGCAATTTATAATTTACGCAGCCATAGTAGTAGAACAATTCCAACAATTAGTAGAACAATTCGCCGTCGGACCACTAGTGCTCTGTCGGAGGCCCAAAGTTAAAATGAGAACGGGACAGCGTTCCAATGAACCACGTTGGGAAAGGTACAGAATCAGCTGATCAGAGTTGGCTATATTTCGTCGACGACGAGCGACAATACTACGTCACCGCTCACTATCCCCGCGCGCTGATCCAGTCGGCATACCGTTGCCAACGACACACAGCCGGCGCGAAATATGGACGAGCAATTTACGTTTAAAACTTTCAGTGGAATTTAAATTCAAAATTGCCACGGCACAGTTTTAAGGGTGAAAGATCTTCTTGCGAGTCAAAAATTATTTAACCTCGAGCACGACAGAAGAAGGTTTATCAGAATTAGAAGTACTGAAAACGACAGTGACACAAATGATAGTGTAAAAGGAAATCGTTCAAACAAAAAAATCAAAAAATGGCTGAAAAATACGAAATATTACTTTCAGCGCTCTGATATTTTGATATCATCGGATTTTGAGATAAATAATAAATACAAGTGTTGGGTTCATAATTAACTTGACTCCCTGCCATAGGACGCCAGAGTGCATTCGGATCGGTTTGACTTTACCGCAGAACGGTAATTGGCTTCTATCTTACGAGAGATGCAATTGTTGTTGGAGGGAATGAGAGAGAAAGGGGGAAGGCGCACTGTAACGAACACATGACTGGTCCAGATACGCCTCTTTTCCTTATCTTATCAGCAACAAGCAGAAACCGGGAATCGAGTGGCACGAACAGATGTCATAGGCCTACTGACCGAGATAGACACACAACCGCAATCACCTGTATCTTCGTAAAGCCATTAATGACGTTACACGATAAAAAAAAACATAAGCTAAACCAGTCGAGAGTCGATAACTACACTTAGATTTGTGCTGTTTGCATGGGTTGAACACTAAAAGTATACAGTTTCAGACACACTCAGACATTTGGTTACAAATTGAAAGAACGCAAATTACACTCACTTTTGCTAGTACCACCAAAACTACTTTTAGTGATACTTCTAATATGGTTCTACTAATACGGATTCAGACTGAATAAATTCAAACATCTTGTAAACTGAATACAAGGGTTATTTAGCGTCAGGACGATCTATCAAGATTAGTAGGCTATAGTCCGGCCTGGATTCCATGTTATCTGGACAGACATATGGTATATTTTCGTGGTATAAATTAAATATGTGTAGGCCTACTGAATTGCGTTTTTTGTAATTGTGTACGAGACCCGTGAAGGCTTAGATATTATACTGTACCACAGTGTACTGCTAAAACGAATGGCGCATAGGCCTATTCCGCGGGCCCACAACACTTCGAATAATCGGTATCTACGACACTTAGTAGGCCTATATAGTTATGACGGCATTAGATTGCTTTTGTACAACGAAAGTGGTACGGCGTACAATCAGCCCAGAACTACTTCAGTCGCCTCTAGCCCCGATACTGCTGCCGAGAATCGAGATAATAAGTAGATACTGATTATGCTGTCCTTGCAACTTCATTCATTAGGTACAACGCGTTTCGGGCTCACAGTCCCATCTTCAGGTAAAAATCACTCGAGGTGAGGTCGTCAGTACAAAACAATTAACACGCACATAAACATTGAATTCATTATAATTTTGTGTTATTTTTTGCACACTTTTATGTTCTCGACGATGCGCATCGTGTTCTCGCGCGATATGTGTGTATAATGAATTCAGTGTTTATGTGCGTGTTAATTGTTTTGTACTGACGACCTCACCTCGAGTGATTTGTATCTGAAGATGGGACTGTGAGCCCGAAACACGTCGTAGCTAACGACTGAAGTTGCAAGGACAACATAATCAGTTATCTACTTATTATCTCAATTAATTAATGCAACTTGGAGAACACACACAATGAAATGCGTTCGCGGGACATCTAAATTGAAATGCTAGCTCCATACCCAAGATGTAAATTGTAAACAATAATTTTTGTACAATACAATTAATTTACAGCGTTACACAGTTAAAGAGCCTTCACTCGTCTTAAGAATTACTTTTGTTTCATTACCAAAGGTGTTGCAAAATCCGTGTCTAGGGCATTCTCAGTGTAATTGGCCAAACTAAAATTCACAGATTTATCGTGAACACCGTGGAATACTCGTACAATCCTGGGTACGATCATCGACTCTTGCGCCTTGGTAATGGCAACAGAAAACATATCTCGATGCACGCTTTCAGTACGGTCACCGTCACAATTTTGCCGTGCCCCAGTTCGTCTATATTCATTTACAGACGTTTCGTCAGTACGTATGACGGACATCTTCATCGGTGCGGGAACATAGATCACAAACACCCGCGAACTGTGTGCGACCTGGGCCCGCATATAGACAATCTGGACCACGGCCTGACAGTGTAAACACCGCAGTTCATTTATAAATCATTCAGTAGTTTTTCAGTACCTCGGTGAAGGATTCTGTTGTCAGTTAACACGAGAATAGAAAACATAAGCGTGGAAGTGTGCGTGGGAAGCGCATTCGCGTATGGTGGCCCTGAAGTCATCGTGCATTCTCGACCTTCTACATGGCGCAGTCTAACTAATTGTGTCAGGCCTCTGTGCCCCTCAAACAGTTCAAAGCTCTTCTTCTGCTGAGCCTTACGTACTTTACACACGCGTAATCTGCCATTTCCTCTGAGCAATTCTTTACTTCTTTAGAGAAAATATTTTTCAACTCTCAGGTCCCATAAAAATGCATTCCGTATCAGCGTTTCCATAATCTTGGGCATCTTAATTGTCCCTCAGTTGACTTCATATCTAGAATGTCCGAAGGAATTGTGGTGCAAAAGCAACGAAGAATCTGCAGTTGCTTCCGACTGGTATAAAACACGTTAAGGATGGAGTTTAGGTTGGTTCGTTCTACGTTACATAGAGAGCGGGTGTGAACTGTTCATTGCATTGGAAAGCGGTATAACTACGGATGGTTATCCGTTAGAAATTCAAACTTTTCTTGTCTACCTAACAACATGACACTTTTGATGTGTCACAAACATCAAGACGTTCACTTTCCTTCTTCTGAATGACAGAAATATAATTCGCTATTGCTATAAACTCTAAGGTATCCATTGTCTAAAACTGCATCCGGAAGACTGTACCAGTCAGTCAGTATGATAGAAATCTGGTCCGTTAAATTAATATTAAAAGACGACGCATAGAAGCATCCATTCCGGGATACTGTATACATTTAGATTATCATCCAAGGTTCAAACATGTCCCACGTTTTCTATACCTCGGACATAGAACTGAGTACTTCATAAGGTTTTTCCTGTTAGTTTTCGTTTCCTGTATTGTTTTATCTGCTAGTTTCCTCAAGCGCTTGTTGGGCCTATGCCATGTTTTTCTGGGCCTGCCTGTGCTTTTATTTTTTAGCCGCGTTGCCGTATACACTTTTAAAGTTATCATCCTCATTTATTATCTTGATATGTTTGAACCGGGTTGTCGTCTGTTTTATAATGTACGGGTTCCTCCAGTACGCCATGTTGGCTTCCCAAGTTCCGCAAGCAATGTTCAGTGACATGTTTTAGCACCGTGTCACTGAAACGAATTGTATTTGGTACGTCTGTATATGTATCCTTCATTGGTTTCGTCACTGGAAGTGACTGATGTAGTACAACTGAATAGATTCTGAGCAGTTGCGTTTATCAGTAGGCCAGTTATTGCTATGAAACCGAGTTCCAAGAAGTTATGACCCTTACTGACGATGGCAATTGGTGTAGCAGGCACAACAACAAGCTTGCACACAACTGGCAATCGCGCGGATCGTTTTTCCTAAACAGTGGAAATAAAATATTCACACCAGAGAATTCGCTACTCACAACTTTAATACGAGTTTCGATAAACGAAGACGCTCGTATACAACACACACTAATGTAACAATAATCAACATTGTCACAATAAATAATACAAGAGATAGACAACTCTGACACTCTGTGTACACCGCGTTGTCTTGTGCTGGTTTTTAGCAACATTTCAGCAATCTTCAAGCAGATTCCACCTGGATGACTTAGTAGGAATGATGTGATTTACAAGAATCAATATTTTAAATGGGAAACACTGTTATGATGATCTAAGAAACATTTCACATTTTGTGACAAATTGAAACAGTTTAAGACGGGAAGAGCGAAAACAAACAGGCTACCCGTCTTTGTCCCAGCGTTAAGTACCATTAGAAAAGTAAATAATATTATATACAGCAACAGACAGTTCGATCTCCGAGCTATTTATTTCTGAAGAAAACGCTCATTTCTCGAAGGAAAATTTTTATAATTTTACAATAAATAAAACGAGCGCATAGGGTAGGCTTGTCTTCCGGATTCCCGCGATATTGGAGCAGTCATTTGTTATTCTTCTCACGGAGCGATACAACCGGACAGCGTTAAGCAATATGCTGTGACATTTATATGTCAACCTGTACTTGTACAAGTACGTCAATCTGATACGTAATTACACCGCTGCTTCTCTGTACTACTACTACTACTACTACTACTACTACTACTACTACTGCTACTGCTACTGCTACTACTACTACTACTACTACTACTGCTGCTACTACTACTACTACTACTACTACTACTACTACTACTACTACTACGCTTTGATACCCATGAAGGTTCGACGGTGTCTGACACTTAACGGCTAAATACTCCCCCTCTTTCTGTCACAGTGGTCACCAAACTATGGCCCACGAGGTACTCAACACTTCCGCAGTGGTAAATCGTCTAAATCGGTTTATCACCACACGTTTTTTTTTTTTTTTTGCGACAAGGCACTGGATTTTTGTATGCACCAAATTTTACCGAAATACAGACATGCTGATACAGATCCTCACGGCATTGGCCCAAGTACCAACATCTACGCTACTACGCCTCTTGCTGGTCTGTCATTTCCCAAGTTGCACATTGTAGTTGGACCGCAGAGTTAGGTTACTGTCGTGTATCGTGAGCATTAATCTGGACAAGAATGACAGCCTCCCGTTAGCATCCACAACATTCCATTTATATTGAAATACGATTTTAATCGAAAAAATGTACTCGGTTTTTAGCTAAAAATTAATCATGAAAAATTATTTATTCATATTTATGTAAATTCATGGAAATTGTGACACAGCCTGTGTGAAGCAGCCTTGAAACAAGTTTTCACGTTTCTGAACACTGTACTGTGTGTGTGTGTGTGTGTGCGCGCGCGCGCGCGCGCGTGTGTTGTATACTACACTCATTCTAACTGTACAGCAATCTGAACGCATTTTGTGTTGCTCTACAACGACGCGCGCGCACGTGTGCAGAGCAGCAGTGGTGTGTGCGTTAGCGTTGCATTTGTGGGCGAAAGGTTTGATGTCAACACCGAATCTTTATTATCAGATTTTGAAAATTGCGAATTATAAAACAATCTCAACAGTGTTACTCTAACCAGGGTCTAGATACCGCTCCTCCCCCTCCCCCTTCTTTCCTTACATCGGAAACGTAATTCTGTGCTATTCTCTAAATGCCGCAGCCGATATTTTCCATGGAATACTTTAATTTTATTCGAACTGTTATATACAAGCTGCGAACTCCGTGTTTTGCATTCACCGAGCACGTGTGTGTGTGTGTGTGTGTGTGTGTGTGTGTGTGTGTGTGTGTGTGTGTGTGTGTGTGTGTGTGTGTGTGTGTGTGTGTGTGTGTGTGTGTGTGTGTGTGTGTGTGTGTGTGTGTGTGTGTGTGTGTGTGTGTGTGTGTGTGTGTGTGTGTGTGTGTGTGTGTGTGTGTGTGTTATATTTAATGTACTTACGGAATCAGTGGAAAACCGTACATGATAAGCGCCGGCATATGAAGCTTTGTGGTTTTGTGGTGTGGAGTGTGTACAGCATTACGTCACACAGGGCTTAGCGTTGTGTTGGATGCATTACTAGACAGTTCCAGGATGGTTGCAGGTCCGATAGTACAACACCATTCCGAATGAGTCCACTCAGTGAATATAATTAACTAGTTTACGAGAGAAACCGTTTTTTTCTTCACAAATAATAACGCGTCCGAGGCACGAATGCTACGCTGTTTTTTTTTTTTTTTTTTTTTAAATAAATTAATGAGAATATTATGGGAGCGGTTAGTGTGGCCTTATTACTCTGATTAATACCGTCTGTGACGTAATACATGTAAAGATTACGAAATACAATTTTTGCTCCTGTACACGAGAGAGGCTTGGAATTTGTTTTATATTACACATGCGCGCATATAAAAGAGAATTTTTGTGGTGATATTAGTGGTTGGTAAGTGGGTAAGGCCGGAGGCGTTGCATGACCGTAGGCTACGAGCGGCCGTAACGCGGGCAATCGGAACAGGTGAAGATGGCCCCAGGCTTAGCAACGACCTCTTCAGCTTACTCGGCCACAAAAACTCTCAACTGACCTACAAACAACATACGTTGTCAATAAAAATAAAACTATTGAGAAATATTATACGCGTTTGATCAAAATGTTTTGACGAGTATTAAATATTATTTTAAAATATTTCACGAAACGAAAGCAGTCGGTAATCTGTCGTCATGTTTTTAATTGAACTGAACGCCATCTTTTCTAACAGGTAAATGATATCTAGTGTTCACGTTCCCAATAAATGTATATTTCTATTCCGTTTTGTCTGCCCGTTTTTGTGGAACGGATAATATTGTTTCAAGAAAACAGAATTTTAAAAACTACTAAATGTTACCCAGTGTTGCTTGTTGTGCTTGTTGTGTTAATTTGTCATTAAACTCTGAACGAGTGACACCAGAATGTTCACTCACTCACACAGATATTCGCAACGTTGTGTTTCGGCGTTTGTTTCATGTAGCCTATTTATGTATCATATTATTCGTAAAGATAACCTACATTGACTATTATCTTATTCGTCGATAAGACTGACTATCGACGCTAACTCTGCTCATTGAAACATGGCTCAGACAACATACATCAAATCGTAATGCGATAGACTATACCCGTACGCAATCAAGAATCAAGAATCAAATATTTATAAAGCTTCGAATTGCGGTTGTAGCGAAGATATACTGGAGAGAGGAAACATAACAAATAAAGAGGAAATCAGGAGAAGAAATGACAAGACGAAATTGGCTGGAGTAATAGAAAGAGAGGATACAGATCGGATCAGTCAAGTCTTGAGCAAGGACTGTTTAAAGAAGGAAAGATTATGGAAGATGAAGATTAACATGATGAACGGATATGACGACTGAGGCCACGAAATGACATTTCAGCTTAGGCAGTGATGATGATGCAAACGGAGTTTCCTGTCACAAACAAATGAATTTATACCGCGATTCTGTAGGCCTACATTTAATTATTCACAAGTTAATATGTGGTGCTGCGTTTGCCAGACTTTCACTTCTGATTCGTCTGATCCCACTCACGGGGATTGTCCAATTCAAGGACGTAAAAATAGAAAACTAAAAAAATTTAGTTAGTTAAGCTTAATGCGGAAGGCGTGACATCACGGTGAAATTCCCGGGGTCCACTGTCGTCACTTCTGAAGTCCCATCCAACGCTTTTGCACTCTGTAACAAAATTCAAAATAAAAGCTTCAGATAATATAAAAATTTCACCGAGTGACTTATCGTCGTCACTTCCTTGAAGCTCTTGAGCACTAGAAAGAAAAACTATGCGGCCTGGATACAAAATAGGTTTGTAATTCTAATAAAAGTCAATACTAATCAAATATTTATTTTGATTACCGAGGGCTTGGGTTCTATTTTTTTCTCTTTCTCCATTAGGACTTGGTGAGGTGGACTAGTCGCCGTCAGGATATCGTACCATATACGGTACTGTTAACTCACATGGAACGTACTCAGACCAACTGTCTATATGCAAACTTGCCAGTATAAATGCACAGTTTACAGAAATGTCCATAAAAAGTGTCGAAGATAAAAGGAAATGTGGATCATAGTATTCTTGCATATGTAACAAACTGTACTACATTTTGGTATGTGATACGAGGTACCCCCTATACGAGGAAAGGCAATGCCATATGAACCCATTCCTTTACAAAACGACGAACGGTAATTCTCAGTTAAAGCGAAACTTAAATATGTCATTGTGAGTGCAATAGAAATGAGGCCCGTTCTGGGCGACTTATCCATTTCGTATAATTATCGTGAAGTACAGCCTTAGTGGTGGTGGGACGTATTCCTAGAATACAGACATAACGTCATTGTCATCAGTTTGGTTTCCGGGTGTCTACTACCGATACAGTAAACCCACAACAATTGACAGTCGACTTTAAAAATTCATAAAATTTATTTACTGCGTTGTCGATTCCAGAAAAAAAACACATACTTTTAGGTTAGAATTCAAATTAAAAAAACAAGAGAACTTCAAAAGAACTCATGTGAACAAAAACAATAGCCGTCGGATAAACGTTGTTGCGCAACGAGCCAAGTTTGTTGCCTTGAGAACCACGTGGTGCGTAACCTACATGTTGGCCGACACCTGCGGATGCAGCAATTGCGGGAGCTGTAAAACCAGAACCGATGCGTTAGGAAACGGTGAACTTTTATGTCAGCTGTAAACGTATGTTAATGAGTAGCAGGCTTTGGCGGCGTCAATTGTGCACGCGACAACCATTACGTGCTTGATAGGTCGGTACGGATAGAACGGCAGATTAAAATAGAACCAATAAAACATCAAAATATAAAGTTCGATGTTCACCCACAAAAACCGTTAATAATTAATACTTAGATGAGAAACCTCTGTACATGGAAACCGTTTAAAAGTTCTTATAGAAATTAAAAAATAACATTTTCTTACGCGAGCGAAATTCCGTTAGTGGAAGTGGACTTGATTAAGTTGCGAGCCAGCAGCCGGCGGAAAAGTGTTACATATTTATGTAACCGGAAACGAGTCTCCGCTGTCGTGTCCTGTACAAGTTTTTATCCAGAGTCCGCTCTCAGACAGTTGTCATTAATTATTGCCAGCGACAACCGAATAAATAACAGCTGCACTGATTTAAATATTCTGCGCGTGTGAGAACGAAATCTCGGCGGAATCATAGAGAAATTGGGTAACCCGGTGACTATGTTGACGTCTGTTACTAGATAAAATCAGATTCATAAATTTTAATTTTCTTAAGCTGGACTAAAGTTCTTTCTGTGTACGATTGTTAGCGTTTGAGAAGGTGCGGAATATTATTATATTCCGTTCCGCTATTCCTCATACTTTATATTATTTCCGTTGCTAACAATATGTAAAGTTTTTGTCCAAACATAGCTTACAAACGTTTTACGATTACCCAAAAACTGCAAGGGATGTTGATAGATTATTAAAGATTCCGAGTTAGCATAAACATTACAATTTTTGTAGTAATTTTGACCTCTGTTTTTGGCACCCGTAAACTTGAAATATTATCAAAGTGAGCACTACATTTGCCTCCCACCCCTACTGTCAGTCTCAGAAAACAGAGGTCTGTGGTGCTAGCATTTTACGTTTTATGAAAATCGGTTGGTGCATTCAAAAGTTACCTTGAGACATTCCCTAAAGAGACGGACACACAGAAGGCATACGTCAACTAGATTCATACTGACAGGTAACTGTGAAGCGCGAAATCTTCCGTCTTCAGCCTTGCCCAAACATCATACTTTATCGTTCTCCATCTTCTGTTACCCAGTCGCTAACTTCCTCTGTCTTGTCTTCTTTCTAAATTGTTTACGGTAATATCAGTTCTTCAGCTCTTCTGTGTTTTCCCAGTTTCAGACTTCCTTCTGTCAGCTGTCTTGGAATGGTTTTCTTGTTCCAAGGAACCGTTGAAATTATGTGAACCATCTTAACCTGGCGTCCGTTCTTCTTAACCTGCGTGCCACACTAGAAATCTGTTTCCATAGTCTTTAATATTTTCTCATTTTTTCCTTTAGTTGGAAACATCTTCCAACCTGTATGTAATCGCATTTTATAAAATGCGAAGGTATTACATGCCCGTTTGGTATTGAGGTTATCGATTTCTCTGCCTCGTAAAACATTGTGTTTCTGTCTCAAATTGCTTCGTCTGGCTTACCTTTCGGAATATATTACTAAGCCTTAATTACATCTAGCCTTAAATCACACAGACTGTTTTGCCTTGAAGTGTCCGCCAACCAGATTACACAATTTTAGGGGTATGACCGTCGATTTATGATATATTTCCACAAGCCATCATGTAATTATTAAGGAATTTTTATGCATAAATACACAGCATAGTCCTGGCCCTAAAAATATGTCTTGGCTCTGGCACCGAAGGATAAAGTTCTCTGCCTGAATTTCGACAGTAGTTTGTCAATAAAAGAGACATCACGTACGCCTGGACGCAGAGAAAACTTGTTTTCTAAGTTGAGGAATTATTTAAATCAAATCCCCCGACGTTAGAGTTACATAAATGTTAATTAAAGGAAACTCAAGTATTATTGTTTCGTTTCCAGTTCGTTCAACGTCAGTGAAACATTGTGGAAAACCATTACACGATGACAAAACGTTGTAAGAATCGCTGGAATTACTTGAGATTCGTTTAAAATGCCAGCAGTTGGTGGAATCCAAAATGTGTGAAACACTCGCTAGGTTTATCTGTGATGCATATTGAGATGAATCAGGTATAACGCAGGTCAGTTGTGTGTCACCTTACTTAGTCAGAATGGTCGTCCAGTCAACGAGACTAGAAAAATAGAAATTACTAAATATAGGCTCGACTGTAATACTGTGCTTGCGTCAGTGGCATGAGTAAACACAGTTTTTGTTCTTAGGTATACTCGGCCTCAGACCGTACTCTCCTATTAAGTTGCAAGAAAGAAAAATTCAGGTGGTGTACATGAGAATGCTAAAATGAATTCCGGAACATCAAAAACAGCCATAAACTGGCAGCATCCAGGAATTTAGGCTACGACGCAAAAAGACAGAGCGTTTTGTTCTAGAGAATCACCCGATTCCTGAAGTATCGAGCTAATTTTATACTGGCTGTTGAACAGGTACATAGCACAGCTAATCTAATTATACTACTAGAATGAAACAGTCTCATGTAAAATAAATATAACAAATTTGTATCTAAGCATATTTTGGTCGAAACTTATTAAAGTATAAATGAATAATAGAGTGTAATTTTTATCGAGTAAGAAAGAATTTCTTCGAATCTTCGTGACAATTTAGTCACTAGAAAACGCTGAACAGTCAAAGACTGCTGCCAAAGGAAGCCTACTCCACCAACAAAATCAGATCACGCTCAAAACTGCGTTCACAAAGAAGAGATCACTGTTGGCCAGCAATTTTAGTTAGGATTTGCTGGTGTGTTTCTATATATGGACCAGAAATATGCTCACTAAAAGTGGAGAAGAAGAAATATCTTGAAAGATTTGAAGTTTATTGCTGCAGAAGAATGGAGGAAGTAACGTGATCAGAGAAGCTGACAAAAAGAGATCAGTCCTGAATACCGTTGGTTAGAAAAGCAAACCGAATCTGACACATCCTGAGAAGATGTGTGATATCATCGAGGGAAAGTTAAAGGAACTCCAGGGCTTGGAAGTAGATTTCAGTTGTTGGATGATTTAAAGGAGAAAAGGAAGTACTGGGAACTGAAGAAGGAAGCTAACAGGTATACAGCGAAATTCGCAGATCAGTAGCAGAACAGTTAATAAAATAAATATTAAGAAATAAGTAGGCTATTTTTTTATGGTTGTAGTTAGAATAAAATAGAGTATTACGTTAAATTTCTGCGAAAATTTCAGGGTACCATAGGTCGTCAGAAACTGATACATTCAAGACGGTAAGTATTCGTCGGTTGTCACGAGTCATAATGTCGTTTGGGTTTCGGGTTCCGTAAGGGTAACAGAAACGATAAAGTACGATCGTCTAACAGCCACGGAGTTCCGACAGTTGTTATAAAAAAAAAACACGTCTAGAGCAACTGCTTATCTATGTTCCCTTCTCGCGCACACGTACACGCGCGCATCCACTAGTATACGGACGCTCTGGGGCGGTGTGTTTTTAGTTTTAGTAAAAATCTTCGCTGTGCGCGCGTCGTGTACAGCGGGAGTAACGAAATATGAACAATAAAACTATATAAAGGCGAAGCACACAGATGTTTGGTGTAGATTGGGACGGCCAAGGCCTGAAGCACATCGCGGCCATTCCTGATGAACGTGACCTTGTAGCCCTAGTTCCCTAAGACACGCATCGGGCGCGAAGTCACAAAATCTGAACTCGAACAGACGATTTGTCGTCTCGAAATATGCCGACAGAGAAGCGACCGTTTCATTATGAATAATGTCGAGCCGGAGCCATTAGTGACAATACGTTCGACGGGTGGTATACATCAGCTTCTGTTTGCACATTAGTCATCCACGGCTCGCGCCTGTTCTCTGCTAATTGTTGTTTTCTTACGTTGATGTCTTATAAATGTAACCTCAGACAGCAAATTGTCGATCTCCTCCTCAGTGTTTCGATACGTAATTATAAACCTACTGAAACATCCACGATTATTGAGTCGTAAAAACAAATTACTAAACAACGATGGAAACAATTAGGACTAAACAGAGAATTCAAATTGAAATTTATAATAAATTTTTAAATATAGTTTTGTTTTAATACTAGTGTTAAATATTAAACAATAACTTGTTTCTCAAAATAAATAAATTCTGGAGTCAATATTTCGCTGAACGCGGTGTTCTGAAGTTATATCTGATAAATTTTCCACATACGAACAGCAGTTGTGTTCTGTTCAACCTTATGCATAGTTACGGTTTTCAGACTTCCTCAAGTTCGTACATACGAGCTCATGCTTACCGAATGTTGTTTGTGACCACGGAGCACTGACCATGATCCGTTTTAAACGTTTGGCATAACTCCGTAGTTGTAGACCGGACAGACGACAGAAGTTCATTATGTATGGATTTTTCTATTTTCTATTGACAACGTAGACTTAACTCCTGAAGCAAGTAAGAAAGTAAAAAGAAAAAAAATTAAACGTGCCACCTTGCAACGCCGCCAGTCTACGGTCTGTGATGTTTAAATTCATTTCTCATCATACTCAACAGGCTGTAGTTTCCTAATCCTACCTGATAACTGAATTATAATTTTGTCTTTACGTTTTCATCAGACATTTTTCAATTGTGACAATTTAAACGCGCATCATTACAATGACTATAATGTTAGAGGTCGTCCTATGTGAAATTGTAATAATGTGTAGCAATTAAACTCAAACAAGTCAGCCTGTTCGGAGAAAACCTAGGAATATAGATAAAATATATAGCGATTATTGTGTTACCGCTATAGTATCATCGTATTTGTTATTTCGTTTTTTACTTCTGTAAGACAGTTTCAATATACAGTAGTTTGAGAACTTAATCACTGCATGTCAAAATGTGTTATAGTAACAATGACGTCGTTTCTCTGTTTCAGGTAACCAAGTTGATTTTAATACGTAGCAAACTCTTCTCGACTGTGAGTAAACTACAACAATTGTACCGTAACTTGGAATGCTAGATCAGCATAAAGGCCTGACCACATCTCGTTAGGCACGTTTAGAAATATTGTAAAAATAATTAAAAACTCACTTGGAATTTCCAAAAAATTACAGTAATTTATTTGCTGAGAGCTTGGCGTACTTTAGGTTAAAGTTTAAATATATTGGGAGTAACACATTCACATTTTTACAGATTTTGCAATACGAAAAACTGGGTGCATAGTTGTAAAGTGTAAAACCGTAGCTTTGGTATTCTTGTAGCCGGTTTAAAAATTTTCCCTGTTACGGAATATATTAGGAAATTTTAACAAGGTCTTTTGTTTGTTTTTGAAACATATTAGTAGGATCTGCAATTAATATTTTTATATTATCATGCATTAAGAGCGATCCTGTCATCTCACAATATTCAGCCCCTTTTAATACTATAACTGTACTACCTTCATCGGGTTTTCAAGTTGTTGATCTGCTTGAAATAGTTTAATCGCAAACAATTTACCAAACCATGCGCCCACTTGTTGCATATGTAACTGCACTTACATAAAACATCTGTAAAAAGTTAATGACTTACTCCCAAAATATTTTAGCTTTAACCAGGACGCGTGCTATACAATTTAAAATAAAATAACCTATCAAAGATGTATAGCCTACTTACCATCGAAATTAATTTAAGTTATATCTGTTTTGATAAGTATATGCTTTTAAATTCATTTAGAAAGTAGCCTTGCTGTTTGAAACAATTGCCAGAGTAATATAAATAAATCAGATTTGCCAAAAAACGTGCATCACTATCTTCGTTGCCGTCGTCTTAGTTGTTGTTCTTCCTTCTGTAGTATGTGTGTTCGTGATATCCAATGCGTATAAATACATGACTGATGACAGTTGTTACCAAATTCAGGTGGGTTCACTACTTTTTTGAATACGTTTATATATATTTTTTAATGTGTTACTTCAGTGACAACAGAAGCTGATCCTTCCTACATTAAATGTTTTCTCTACCGTTACTTTACATGCTGTCCGGGAGTCGGGCTTGGATAATAGTCAGGCGCCGTACGCATATTGTTGACATAACGAAACGTGTTTAGTTTTGATCAGTAGCCGTTACCAGTTGTACAGTTGCGGATTAATGTTATTTACTCTCGTTATTAAGCGACACAATATAGGCCCGTATAGAGCAATTATTTGCATAGTAAAAAGAAATATGAAAAATTAAAAAAACGTACCAGTAAAAATGTAGTCGTATTAAATAATTAGGATAATTAGTACTGAAGTATATTATGCGAGCTTCTGGTTATGTGGTGGTCCCATTTACGGTGAATGAAGAATTTTTATCCTAGTTTTGAGGTTAGAGGCAGCCTTCGAATTGTTTGTAGTGCAGTAACTTATTCTACAAAAAGTGTCTATATTAAACAGTTTTTTGTTTGCTATTCGATTCTTTCACACATGTGCCTATTATTGTACACGGTTTTCGATCCGTATCAATATTTGAATGTGGTGCTTCATAGCATTTCAAAAAACCAACAATTATAACGTTAAACCGTGTCATAAACGAATAAACCTAAGGCAGAACGCGGAGCTTACTTGCTAATTTTACCTGTTTATGAAACGGGCCCATTTTTTGTCAAAACGAGCAGACCATTTGCTGTAAATATTTATAAATATGTAACTTGAAATAAGGAAAGTGAAAAGTTCTATATAAAATTTAAAAAATTAAAATGTAACGTATCATATTAAGATAAGACTGAAATATACAAAAATAAATAATAGTAATACGTTAAGTAAGGGAAGCACTTGTTTGTTCATCTGATACATTTCCTATATCTCTGTGGACATCTCCTGTTTTCTTAAATGTACTGAATAAATTGGTATCTTAGGTATTTCTAGACCAATTACATACGTAACAGACGTAGTTTTTAGGGCAGCTGTACCTGTACTATTCCTCACCACTATACAACGTCTTTGTTTAACTACGTAACCACAGACGTCATTCCAGTCAGCATTAGATTCAGATGAACTAAAATCAATTTTTATTTTGTAAATTCTTTGCTTCTTTAAATTTTTCTTTAAACTCACAAACTCACTGAGGCTAATCAAACACTAAACATCGTCACACAGACAACCTTTACCAGTTTTCTGTTATCGTTTGTTTTATGTAGGCTATATTGTATTTGGTAATGTTTATTGTTTCACGACTTCGTTTAAAGTTTAACTATCTGTTAATGTAACCCTTGTGTTTCCACACCTTGCTTCTTCATTACAACAAATTAAATAGCAATTAGCGAATTCTTTTACTGTTAAATTTTTTAGTTTTCATTAACAGACATTTAAATCGCCGCCCACGAAATCCCCGAAGGAAATCCTGGCTCCGCTCCTATGTTACAGAAACATTTACAATTCGAAATTAAACAAAGGACAGTGTAGACGCTTTTGTTACTAGGCCTGATATGTTTGTTTCGCGTAGTTGTGGGTGTTCATTTGTAATCTGATAGAAATTAAATGTACTACCGGCATTAGACTTGTCTGTTTCAGTAAACGAGTTGCTTAAACCCGCCATAGTTCTTCTTAATCCTCTAAATTTTTGGGTCCTTCAGTCTTTCCCCGCATATACCCGTGGTGCGTGTTACGTAGTCTCTCACAGGTATATGGGACCTATAGTTTAACGCCGGATCCGAATGGCATAGTTGGGGAGGGTTTATACTAGGCAGGATACCTCTCGCTGGTTTGCCATCGTCTTGCGAGGGGGAACAGTCGTATCTAAATCAGATGCCCCGGCGGGAATCGAACCCGCGCCGACAGCGTAGCAGCGCCACAATCCGCTAAATAAACAGCTGTAAATGGCACGCTATAGTTGTGTATCCAGAACGTTTGTGCGTTCTCGTCTACTCGCTTTAATAAACGATTGGAACCGAAATCTCGTATTTTGAAAAAAGTCATGAAGATTGTATTAATCGGTGGACATGGAATTATCAACGGTAACGAATGTGCAAGAACAGTACCAGCTAAAGAAATAAATCTAGACAAAACGATGCGTAAAGTGGACGGCAATTTTTAAAAGTTAATTATGTTGATTCAACTGTAATTTAGAAGGGTGCCACAACGCTGTTTGTGTTAGGTCAGACGATAAATAATTTACACACACACACTCGCGCGCGCGCGCACACACGTTAGTTCTCGCCTGGACAAGCACGCTTGTGCACTCACGCGCGTTCACAAACAGAATGTATATTTATATGTTAATAAGTTGAAAAATTACCGTGTTTGGAGTTATCTATATGCAATTAGTCACATTTACAAAGTGTGAAGTGTAGAATAAAAGATGATTTAGGTTATAAACGACAGACTACCGTAAGAACGACATCTTACTTTACAATGTTGAACTGAAACGCGAACGGTTCGCCTCGAAACTTTTCTCTCAGCCGTAAGAAAAAGTTTATTAAATATTCAACGGCTTTCTTGTCCTCTGTAAAAATATTTATTCTTGTTTACCTAAGCGTATAAACAATAACTTATTTTAAAAAGTTCCCTCTGCTTACAGGCGCATAAATTACTTAGGCTTTAGTTCGTGTAATGCTCAAGAAGTTTTATGTGCACTTCTAGACGCGCCTCTCGTACTAGTATTTTATTTTTAATGGGAACACGTTACGTTGTCGGTAGTCGATTTCAACAGAATCTAAACAAACTTAACGGGTAACAAAAACGGTTTGGTCACAAGTGGCTGGGCAACCAGCGACTACGCGAAATCCTTTGTTCCTGTTATGAGTTTGCCATCTTCCCTTTATTCCGGGTTTCCTACTCTGGCATTCTCCTTGATTTCTACGATCTTCCTTTGCTCCTCACAAAATTAATTCGGGACCATTTGTACGGTTATTATTTTACCCATGAATCTCTTCGTATTCTTGTTCTGTTCATTTTCATACTTCATCTCCGTTATAAAACAACTGTGGAAGACACATGTAAACCACAGTCAAAGACGTAGATACGGGGGGGGGGAATTGTAAAGTTCATAATATTTTGTTCTTTTATGCAAATAGAAATTCGTTCGAAAACATACATTAAGATAGGTATACATAGGCCTACTATTTATATTGAGCAATAATAATTCGGTGTATCTACAGAAGATGTGCTCTCTTCGTCTATGCTGTTGATCCCCTTCCCCCCGCAGCCTCCGAAATGAAATTTTACAACGACCAAAGTACTAAAATCAACTTATGTTGCCTTACGCTGATTCTAAACCTGTAAGTACTCGAGTTTTCATACGCTCGTATCCCAAGCCACAGTATGAGATGTTCGAGGGTCGTAATGTAGACATTCTATCGGTTTTGCCCTCTTCGCATACCTTCCCTAAACCTTTTATCTTTCGGGTCTCCTTCTTCCTGGTGATGACCAATCTAGAGACATTTCCTCTCGCTTTGTTACTCTGTCCGTTCTGCAGTGCACCTAGTTTAACTTCTTTTTGTGTCCACGTTTCTTCACCATACTTTACCTGTTGCGTTGTATTTCTTCTGTTTGGGCACCACTATTCTGTCAAATCGTATTCTCTTCGTTACATGTTTTCTTGGTTGTAATCTTATATTCCGTGCCTATTATTGAACTGTGTGGCAGTCAGCTCAGCGTATCTTGCGTACTGACGATAGTAACTAGAGGGAAAGAAAGAAGAAGAACACCTATCCTTAACACTTCCAGGCGACCTACATTGGGAGCAACGAAAACTCGGCGCGGTAGGCCAGACGTAAGCAGGACGACGATGGGCGATACGTTTAGATCAGTGTTCAGTAAAGTTGTAAGGCTAGCGTACCAGCGTTAATCTTGTTACAAAGAATTTAGCTTCTACATTATACGATTGTAAGGCATTTCAGCAACACGCGAAACCTCGCATGTGATGTTATAATAAGGAATTGTATTTGCTAATACAAGAGTTCCACTTTTGCATACACAGTGATGGTAAAAGTTTTCAAATGGAACACACACACACACACACACGCACGCACACACACACACACACACACACAGAAAGTCTGTAACACGGAATGTTTTTCGTTATTCTGCTACGTATCTTCGTATATTATGCACATAAATTTGTCGTGCATGTGTGTACGTGGGTGTATACACATGTATTTACTTATCCACTCCGTATTATTCATACTACTAGCAAGCGCTCGGTTTATTCTTATGCATACAAATTAAACGATCAAAATTAAATAATAATTTAATGCGTTGTCTGATAGGTTATTGCAGTTGTGATGTGGACATGAGCGTGTGTTGCCATTTTCACCGCCATTAACTCCTACATACAGTAATAAATTAATTATAGTGGCTTAACACGCCTATTAGAACATATTTATTTAACTGGTCGAGTTCCGAGCACGCAGCAACACTGGTCATCGTACACACGGAAGCCTGAGCCACCGTTACACTTGGCCATACAGTTATTTCATATTTCAGGATAACGTTGACGGTAAATATGTCACACGAATGATTTTAGATGAATTTGTCTATTTGTCTGTCTGTCTGCCTGCCTGTCTGTCTGTCTGTCTGTCTGTCTCTCTCTCTCTCTCTCTCTCTCTCTCCCCCCACACTCTTCGTTTCTGTGCCTAAACCTAGATCGATCTCTCCATATTCTTGAGTGTTTAGTTAAAAGTAGATTTACGATTTGAAGTAAGCAGACTGAAAAGATAAAGAAAATCTCATGGTACGTCTGAGTTTTGTTTGTACCCAGTGAGAAACAATAAACCCGGACTGCGGAAATGTTTTTTGTTGGTTACGATAATTCACTAAAATTGTGCGAATGAGAAGTGGCGTAAGAATATTTACGTAAATCCCAAGAACCACGTGACACACTCTTGTAGAAGTACGTGCTTGTGAAACTAAGCGCTGACTGAAAATAGTGTAAAATATATGACGGAACAAAAAATTGACCAGTGTACTTTTCCTACTTCGGGACACAGTATTAAGGATAATTAAATTTTATCTCAGCCTGAGATAACTTTATCTTGTTCTCAAGCTTTGTCAGAAAATTGAAGCCCGAATCGAGCTTCAAGCTTAGGATCGGCCTAATTAAATTTTAACTTTAACATATAGTGTCCCAAAGCGGAAAAGCAGAAGTATGGTATTTAAACACACCGTCACTTCGTGAACGACATAAGAGAATAGGCCTATATAAATAAAAATCCATAATTTTGTGGTAGAAATAAAAACGTAAAATAAAATAAATTTTGTTGTCGCTAAAGTTACGGACAGTCTGTTACGGGCATACGGGCATACCGAAGGTATGGATTGAGAACTACACGTATCGTATCAATAACAAACCGTATTAATTTTTATCATCGCCGAAGCTACGATTTGTGTAAAGCTTGCTCCTGACAGGAGTTAATACGTCACTTGGACTGTCAGGGCACCACTGCGTCTGGGGCATGCACGGTTTAGGCTCGGATCACATTCGCCACGTGTTGAGGTAGTATCGCATACAATTACTTCACACGTGTAATTGCGTACGTCAGTATTGTATGTGACACGTAGGCATTGTGACACGTCACATGTGAGACAACGTGAATGTACACCTGGCAGTGTGATGTCACATTGACGCTCAGGTCAGACTTTTGGGGCGTACAAACGCCAATAAATCAGCACTGCTGTAAACACAAAATAATTCAGCTGTTTTCAGATTTTCCGTTTTTCCGCGTTTCCTTCGGACGCGGCAGGCTAGAAAAACCCGCTACGGCTGTTTTATCGTTTTAATAAAAAAAAAGTTCCAATAACACGTAGTTGAAGTGCTCCACAATTGTTTGTCTGTGTGGCTGAATGTTTCACAACAGTCCTACATGTTACCCGGAGTTCAGAGTTACGCCCCTTACCGCCTCCCCTCCACTCGTTCTATCTCTCTCGCCGGTGGTTTTTGTCTGTCCCACGTACAAGAAGTTGTACAGTCAACAACACAAATTATGTACACTCATTCGAAATATTATTTTTTTAATATTTGTGAGTTGTATTTATCCGCTTGTAACGGCGAAACCTTACGCGCTGAGACGGTATATTTTTTCGGTTTTGGAAACTAAATATCTTCACTGTAACTTAAAAATTTGAGATCAGTGTGTACATACGTGTAAATAAGTCCCTATATTGATATACAAATTGTACTATGAGTCTAAGAGACAGGTGTGTGTGTGTGTGTGTGTGTGTGTGTGTGTGTGTGTGTGTGTGTGTGTGACTATTCTCGTGTAAAGAAAGGTTGTGTACCTCCCGTAGTGCAATACAAACTGTCGTGTACCTCAGCGGCAACCACTGTGTAACTCTTCTGAGCACTTACGTTCTTTTGAATGATACATTTTTCAGTTAACGATGTTATTTGTGCACAAGATCTGAAAGCTGTGTGCAGGTTAATAGTTTGCAGGTATTCCGTCTGTTCCTTGCACCTAGACTCTTCCATAATTCTTATTTTTCTTTTAACATTGTTTGTTTTCTTTACCACGCGTCTTGTCGATTTCGTCTTTTCTTGTCTGATTTCATCACGTTTGTTTGGTTATACACCTTTACTTTATATTTGTACGTTTAACTACCCTTTGGTCGTTGACGCGAGTGAACAAATGGCTGTTATACGGTACGTGAAGGGGGGGGGGCTCGTGTAGGGGTAGCATCGTGTGTACAGCTGTTTTTGAATTACTCTTACGAAGAAAAATGTATTAGGGTTTGGATCCGCATTGCAACTATAAGTGCGACAGGATCAAAATTACTTCGCTTTAATTTTGAACAGCATTTTGTGTACAATTTACATTTTGTTAGTTACGAATATAGTTTGCATTATATGTTCTACCAGAGGGTAACTCCTTTTGGAAAATTTAAAATAGCAAATGCAATGTTGACAGCAATCCGACAAGTTACTAACTCCTCCTTCTTCTTCCTGTAACTCTATTTATTAACTCCTTTTAATCATTTTCTGCTTTTTTCTCTACCTTCCTGTTAGCTGGTGGTTGGACGGTAGGAAGATAAGAAGGGATAAGTGTTTTGGGTCCAAGTTTCCCACAGGATAACTAAACTTGCTGATAGCAGGTTCCCACTGGTCTCGCCGATGGAGGGGGAAAGAATAATATTTTTTCTGCGATATTACATTTCTGGAGTTTTGCAGACAAACGTACTAGAGGCGACTGCGTCTGATCTTAAATTTCAGACGCGTGAGAGTGTGTTTATTCAGAAATTGTTCACCGTCTTACACAACGAAAATCCCGGTCCTGAATCATTGTTAGGTTGGACAGTCTCATCGTCAACCGATGTGATTGTTTCTTGTACGCAGAATGAGAAACAATATTGTTACGTTATGGTTGCCACAATTGGCTTAGTGCTTTTGACGGCTCTTTTACACTCCCACTTGTGTAGCGTTGGTGACATCGCGGAGTTTTTGGGCTTCAGAGTGGGCTTGTTTTTTTACGTAATAGTTTTACTAACTTCAACTTATATCCTTGGCAAATGAGACTGATGACGGATGAGACCCTAAAATTTATGAATATAAACCGTACCAATCTTTACGTTGAATATCTCAGAGAAGTGGAAGTGGTTGGGAGAAACGGCTAGTGATCACGTTTGTGTCACAGATGCGAACAAGCGATCAGGTTTGGCCATCCATCACTCGGTGTCTGTACAATAAATTATCCGCATTACAAGTTGCTGCAGACGGTAACTATTTACTATTAGTTTTTTTCTAACTGTAAAGCGGTTTGCTTACCTGCAATGCATAGCGAAAATCACGAAACATGAAACCATGTTTTAGAGGTGGTTCGACTATCCTGTAATAGTTACCTATGGCTGTCAATACCGACACCGTGTCAAATGAAGTAGCTTTGAGGATGGTTCTATATTTTCTATAAAAATCCTTCAGAAAAGAAAGTTGGTAGAACAGCAAAACAGTCTCTTAAGGGTCGCGTTACGTGAGTCATATTAACATGATGTCATGAGTGATATAAAACCGATAGGATTTGAATATGCGACTTTTCATGACTCTGTGTATGGCTGCTGAAAACAAGTCTTCCCCTTTTCTCGTGTTTGTACGCCCACACCAAGCACTAACCGCCCTTTCCCCGTAGTTCTACAACCATACCAGGCATTAACCGCCCTTTCCCCGTAGTTCTACAACCATACCAGGTATAAACCGACCTTTCCCCGTAGTTCTACACCACTACCAGGCATTAACCGCCCTTTCCCCGTAGTTCTACACCACTACCAGGTATAAACCGACCTTTTCCCGTCGTTCTACACCACTACCGGGCATGAACTGCCCTTTTCCCGTTGTTCCACACCTCTACCGGCCATGAACCGCCCTTTTCCCGAAGTTCTACACCCCTACCAGGCATAAACCGCCATTTTCCCGTGGTTCGACACCCCTACCGCCATCCAAGCCGATGCCTAGCCATCAACTGAACGCTGAGGGAAAACGGTTGGCAAAGTCTTGATTGTACGAACTTGACTTCAGTAAATTTGCTCTCACCGAATTCAGTTCTGTGTCGCGTGTTAGATAAATAAAAGCGGAAATTTGAATTTTTAGTACAGTTCGGGCTTCGGCGCGCTCGTCTGTGTATGAAAATGCTAGCTAGACGGCGAACTTGACACGATTTAGCACCAATAAGAACGCTTTTGTAGTATGTGAGAGTGCCTGTGACTACGGTTATTGTGTGTGTGCGCGCGTGCGCCAGGAATAGTGACCTGTTCACAGAACTAATGTCCTGCGAGAAAAGGCATCGTCTATACTTGTTACTATCGTTTGCGTAGTGTTCAGAAATATTATAACAACTGGATTTATACATGAACGTTGTTACCACGTAAGTGCTACTCGGTAGACAAAAATATTTACCAATTTTATATTGTGTGTGTTGGTGGGAGTGCGCTTGAATGTGTACACACGAACGCGCGAGCGCGCAAACTCACACAGTGGATTTAAACTACTTCTTAAAAAATAATTTAATTTCGTGAAAACATACGTCAAAATCTGACTGCGTTAGAGGATTAGACAACACACACACACGCACGCACGCGCGCACACGCACGCACACACACACACACACACACACACACACACACACACACAAAACGAACGTCTCTCTGGCACATGAATTTCTCTTTCCGCTCTCCTCAGTACAACTTTCCCCTACATCTGATTAAAACACAGAAATTCAGAAATACTCACTGACACCGTTTTCATTTAATCTTTTTTTTCCTCTTCCTCTCCCTGTCACTCCGTCTCTCCCCTAGTCACTCGTTATGTATATCCTTCTCTCTTCTTGCTTTTAATTTTGTTTGTGTGAGTTCAACAAGGTTCCATGACAACGCGATTTCTTAATATTCTATTTTCTTACACGAAGTTATTTTCAGTTTGTTGTATATTATACAATATTTGTTAATAGTTTCCGTAAATTAATTTCGTTTCTTTTATTTCTTACATAGACGTTACTTTCTAACACACACACACACACACACACACACACACACACACACACACACACACACACACACACACACACACACACACACACACACACACACACACACACACACACACACACACACACACACACACACACACACACACACACACACACACACACACACACACACACACACACACACACACACACACACACACACACACACACACACACACACACACACACACACACACACACACACACACACACACACACACACACACACACACACACACACACACACACACACACACACACACACCGAACGTAACCTACGTTCGTAGACTTACTATAGAAAAATGTTTGAGTAGCCGGATCTGTTTATGTAGTTATCAATTTAAACAGAAATTTATTTTTCTGCTGGCTGAATGGTTTGGCGTACAGGCACGTGGATTCTATGACCGAAAAACTGTTCGACAATCGTATCAAGTATTTGCGCTTTCGAAGACTACACCTCCGATCATATAGTAATGTTTGTAGCGATTTCATTCCGATTCACAATGTTTAACATATATATAAATATATATATATATATATATAATTCTTTTGAAGAATTACCGAATTCGCATCTTCATGCTCGAAAGACGATGAACACGTTAATGTAATGGGCGTAATACGGTGTACCTGTGTTAATCAAAACGAGAAAACGAACGGTAGATACAAAGGAATCGTTGCAATAATAAATGTGTTTGTCTTCATCGCGTGTATCTGTAGCCCCTGCGTGACTGCCCTCTCAAGGGTGTTAGTGGTGAGGATGAGTGACTGTGGGTCAGCGCCTTGAACCGGTCGCGATGCTCCCTTGGGACAAGAAACATCCCCGTCACGTAAGACAGTTTGTAGCTCGTTTTGTGCATTATGCAATTGTAAGCTAGGCTGGAAGTGGTACCTTTTTAGGCGACTATGGAGTCAGATCACGTAGGTGGGGGTAATGTTCGTTGCGTCAGCGTCAGCATTGCTGAGCAGCAAGTGCTGTACCACAGTCGTCCCTGCATCTTACGTCGAGTGTCGATGTCTCTTGGCCTGCAGTCTAGCAAACTTCGTGACCATCTCTCGTCTTCCAGTAGTACTACAGCTCATGTTGGTCCTTGCTCTCCTTCAACCTTTGCCTCCAAAGATTCACATCTCCTGCGGCCGCTTGCCAGTCTAGCAAACTTCGTGACCATCTCTCGTCTTCCAGTAGTACTACAGCTCATGTTGATCCTTGCTCTCCTTCAACCTTTGCCTCCAAAGATTCACATCTCCTGCGGCCGCTTGCCAGTCTAGCAAACTTCGTGACCATCTCTCGTCTTCCAGTAGTACTACAGCTCATGTTGATCCTTGCTCTCCTTCAACCTTTGCCTCCAAAGATTCACATCTCCTGCGGCCGCTTGCCAGTCTAGCAAACTTCGTGACCATCTCTCGTCTTCCAGTAGTACTACAGCTCATGTTGATCCTTGCTCTCCTTCAACCTTTGCCTCCAAAGATTCACATCTCCTGCGGCCGCTTGCCAGTCAGCAAACGTCGTGACCATCTCTCGTCTTCCACTAGTACTACAGCTCATGTTGATCCTTGCTTTCCTTCAACTTTTGCCTCCAAAGATTCACATCTCCTGCGGCCGCTTGCCAGTCTAGCAAACTTCGTGACCATCTCTCGTCTTCCAGTAGTACTACAGCTCATGTTGGTCCTTGCTCTCCTTCAACCTTTGCCTCCAAACATTCACATCTCCTGCGGCCGCTTGCCAGTCAGCAAACGTCGTGACCATCTCTCGTCTTCCACTAGTACTACAGCTCATGTTGATCCTTGCTGTCCTTCAATCTTTGCCTCCAAAGATTCACATCTCCTGCGGCCGCTTGCCAGTCTAACAAACGTCGTGACCATCTCTCGTCTTCCACTAGTACTACAGCTCATGTTGATCCTTGCTCTCCTTCAACCTTTGCCTCCAAAGATTCACATCTCCTGCGGCCGCTTGCCAGTCTAGCAAACGTCGTGACCATCTCTCGTCTTCCACTAGTACTACAGCTCATGTTGATCCTTGCTCTCCTTCGACCTTTGCATCCAACGACCCACAACTCTTTCTCCCCCTCCCCAAATGCCATTTGCTCTCATTCACTGTAGACGTTGCCCTCCGTTGGTATGGGAGCCCGTAGGCCTACGTCTTTCTACCCAAAATACCGGTCCTCACCTCACAGGATTATAAACTTTCCTTTAATACTCGTATTGTGTACCTTTCAAAGGTCGAACAACCCTGACCTTATTTGTACTGCGTCTGCGGTTTTCACCTCCTCAGCCTCTGCACCTTATTGAACGCGGTGCAGTGGACAAACCTATTCCCGACGTAGTTGTTATATATCAACACTATTGCGCAGTGATTATATTATATCAGTTACTTTAGAGTTTATAAAATTCAGTTCAGGTAAAGACAAACTTTGACAGTGAAGAACACAAACCGTACAAAATTACAATACTTTACCGTGTGTCCAGTACTCTGGAGAGAACTTCAGTATTTACACTAAAAGTCTGTCCTGACCTCTGCATTTGGTAACAACGGTTCATTCAGAATTCCTTCTTCCACTTTAATATGGTGTTCTTCTTCATATTCCGGCTGGCTGCCGCGGGTTCATTCGGTTAATTTTTTCTTCGGTTAGTTCAAGAAAAACATCATTAGCACTCTATTATTCTTCTGTTGTTGAAATTTTTATCTTTTTCGAGAGTATCGATT
The DNA here is from genome assembly GCA_034769895.1 of Magicicada septendecula. NCBI lineage: Eukaryota > Metazoa > Arthropoda > Insecta > Hemiptera > Cicadidae > Magicicada > Magicicada septendecula. The sequence goes on from CM068376.1 coordinate 42,167,828, forward strand.
TAAATTATGCATTATTTTAGTGTAATTAAAGTGGACAGGAAAACATTTTACCATTTTAGCATTGTATCGATAGCCGTTGTTGTCTTTTTCATACTTTTTCTCTCCGTTCTCCCCGTGACGTTTTGACTACCTTTGTCTTAGCGTTTTTCGCCCAGATTTAGAATAGCAGTCGTTGAAAAACTAACAAAGTGGTGTTGATAAGCTGTTTGCGACACTTATATGCCTAATATTATAACAATACTACCAATGATAATTATAAAATAAATTTTAATAAAACCCTAGGACGAAAATTTTGTTGCTTCATAGAAGGTAAGAAGACTAACAGAAATGGATATTGCAGAAGAAGAAATTTAGGCAGGGATATTTTTCGAGAAACATTAAGGAATTAAAGAGTTTTAAGAAAGCAGATGTAAAGCAGAGCCTCTGCGATCAGAAAAAGTAAGAAAGAAGACAATGAAAGAACGAAGAAGTAGCGTATTATACGGGCAAAACGAGACGAAGATCATGACAAGTCCAAGATAGAAAATACTACTACTACAACAACAACAACTACTACTACTACTGCTATTACTACTACTACCGGTACAAGTGGTAAAAGAATTAACAGAGAAAACATATCAGACAGGCCCTAGTGTTGGCTCAGATGAGACGTTCACTCCTCGGTGGGAGTTCACAGGTGTTACCAATACAAATAAATGTGGTCTTATATAAATACGTAATTAATTATGGCGATATTTTTACCGACATCAGAAATTATTATGCAAACAAATTAATAGACCAAATAATTAAACGCGCGCATACATACACATACACACACACGCATATGATACTAATTACTGCGTTAGTGGTAAACTACGACACATCCCGCCGAGCTGGTTGCAATTATTGTTATATAGAATTTTCTGAAATTAGTTTTTGTTAAAATAGTTGTATAATCCTTTGCATGTTGGGCATCTTGGTTTCAAGATAAACACGCGATTTTAGTTCCGGCTTGTCAGCTGTGCGACCCACCTGTACGACATCTCAATCCCATTGCCAACTGTTTCACTCCCATGGATCAAACGCGTCTATCCGTATTCTCATTATATTGTCATTACGGTTTGTCTTACCGTCTCCCTCCCTCCTCCCTCCTCCCTCCACCCTCGCACCGTCTCTTTTCAACTCGCAGTATCTGTCATTGTGTTTATTATCTCTCTCTCTCTCACTCTTTCACTCCATGTCTCACACCTGTTCTTCGACCTTCCGGCTAACTCCCCCCCTTTCCTAACTCTCCCACTCTCTCTCTCTCTCTCTCTCTCTCTCTCTCTCTCTCTCTCTCCCTCACTCATTCCCTCTCTACGTTATCGTTATTTCTAGGACAGAACAATAGACTAAAACACACACACACACACACACTCGCACACACAGCCGCCTCTACATATTGTCTATGCCTTTTTTATTTTCACGAAGAACTACAATAAAACTTTTGAAACCTGTTTCAAAGTTGATGTCTAAATGCTGTTGCCGAGAATAGCCTACGTTGCCTTATTGTAAAATTCTTCACCTGCATTTATATAAGTAGTCTTTCCATGCTTCTCTGTATCATTCCCCCCCTCTCACTCTATTTATCTATCTATCTATCTGTCTATCTATATATATAGCTAGCCCTGATTTCTGTTTCGCCGTCTATTCTATAGACAGCTACCCATACCCAGACATACAATTTCTTACACATTAAATCCAGGGTAACTAAGTGCTCAACAACATCGGTTTAATCCTCTGCGGTCCGGTAAACGACTCAAAAACTAAACTGATTCAAGAAAGCAGTTTTTCCTTTCACTTATTTTGCTAAAGAATACGGATTTGGAATAAAGAAAAGTCAAATTGTTCTAACAACCGTTTTTAGTTTGTTAACAAATATAAACAAAGTAGTTTGTTAAATCTTAACAAATCTAAAAAAAGTATTGATTACAGACAAACGGTAGGCCAGTTTTGTATGCTTGATGACACAAATGGTGTTTTTTTTTTACCTGACTGGGTGCAATTGATTCTCATCACACCTAGATGCAATAGGTCACTCCTAGAATTTAGGGTGCTCTCAAACTTTGTCCGTAGTTGGTGATGTACACATCGAGTTTTGTCCATTTAAGTGAACATGATCACGATCTTGAAACTGTGGAGTAAATTATTGGATGCCAGAAAAATCGCTACTCTCTCATATTATAACGGTTCTCCGCTCTGTAGTAGGCCTATATGTCACCAAATTAAATTAAAGGCAATACAAACAACTAACCACTTGCACTGGCACTGTTAACTACCGACTGGTGTCACACTTCGGCGTAACAGTAAGTGTTGTCTTCCTAAAGTTCAGTGTGACAAACCTTTCCACTATGAGTAAAAAGAAAATCTGTTTCTAAAATATTAATAAACTCACAATAAAATCGTAATGCCTTCCTTTAATACGTCAAAACCTTATTACCTTGTCATAATTTTTCCTTTGAAAACCGTAACAATAATTGTATCCGCTGTCTCGGGATGCGATCCTTCGTGTTTGTTATAATTGATGCTGACAATTCTAAACACTATACACTCGGAACTGTGTAGTGTTTCACACTCATCCTATTGAATAGTGCGCAATCTGCGCCTCGTACTTTTAATATTATTATATCTGTATTGGTTTTCAAACTGTTTATGGTCAAACAATAGTTGTTTGCAATCCATAGTGTTAGAAAAATCTGTTTGATTGACATCTAGACTGTTTGTCTTATTCCCTCGTTCCCTTTAGTACGTGAGCCTGCAAAAAGCATTAATGACATCAATCAGTTTTAGTTGGCTTCATAGGAAGATAGCTCTACCTCTGGCTCTAAGATAACTCTACATCTAGCTCTAAAATAGCTCTACCTATATTCCATTATCTATTTAAACGGTGTTGAGTCGAGCTCAACAGTTCTAACAACTTTTGATGTCGGACCATTACAAAACCAAGAATCTAGTCCAGAGTGTGAAGCAAAAGACGACACGTAATCTAATAAGTGCGTTAATTTTTTTTAATAATATATTATTTTATTTAAGTAAGAAAATAACAGTTGTGAATTATTATTAATTACGGCTTAACACAATAGTAGAAAATTGCTTACCGGTATTACAATTTAAAAAAAATTTATTTCTCAGCCTTTTTGTTGTCACTCATTAGCCCACCGTGTGTGTTTATTTATGTTAAATCTCAGTTTTAACAAAATTGGTTGAAGCTGTGGTACAGTGAAGTAGAAAGTTTAAATAAATAATGGTGCAAATTAAAACAGTATACCGTACGTCACAATAAAAAACGCGAGGTTAAATTTGGTAGACCTAATTGTAGTTCGACTGTTAGGTAGATAACCCAACACTACTTTCAACCCAAATACAAAAATCGTATTTGTTGTTTATTTTTTAAAGTTATTAGAATAATTTTTTTTACAAACGTCTAAATATCTCAGAACCTCATGCATTTTTATTGATTTATACCACTAATGCCTACCAGCATAGGCAGAAACACACGCGCGCGTACCGAGGTAAGGAAACGCAAATCTCTCTCTCGCTCTCTCTCTCAAAACAAGTGAATTTTCAACCAATCATTGTTATTGCACAGTACCCAATATTTCCTACAGCACAGTAACGGACCATGATACAGAACTCTAAGGCGCTCGCCTCGGTTGTATGTTTTTTGTTTATATTAATCCTGGTGTGTGATAAAACGCCTGCGCTCCGTTCGGAACGTTACAATGAATAATGCAAGAGTCAAGCGTCGCTCCCCACCTGCTTCCCGGGTGTCAAAGCCGAGAAGTCAGTCCGTCATAGTTTCCTCCGACATTAATTACGTGTTGTTTGGGTACGGAATTCGAGAAGTTTAATCATCGATAGGCCACGCTTGCGTAGGCCTACGTGTAAACTTTTCTCCATTGGCATGTCCCTATTTTGTCTTCCTTCTGTCTGTCTGTCTGTCTGTCTCTCTCTCTCTGTCTGCCTCTCTCTCTCTCGTCTTCTCTTGTTAGCAATCTCCACTTTTTATCGTATTATATAAAACTTAGTAAACACATTATACTTGCTTCGTTTTTCCCCTCAACGTCGTTTCCCTCAATCGTGCCACAACTTCTGGAGATTAACAGCGAATAATGTGGTATTCAGGAGTGTCCGATTTTATTAACTAAACGTTTTAGAGTGGGTGTTCTGTCAGAGAGCAAAATGTCAGTTCTATACACACATAGTCCTACTTTCAAACAAAGCAGCACCTATTCTAGGCCTATTTCTGTGGCAAAACAGTGTAGGTCAAAATAGCTCAAACATTTACCGACGCTTAAGCGTATTCGATTCGCCAGGAGTAGTTATTGTGCAAGTGCACGTCTGAGTAATGCTATTAATATTAGATCTAAACGTTATATGTCGATAGTTTGAGTGTGTTCCAAAGTAGTCTGTGCGCGTTCATAAAATTCATGTACTTACTTTTGAACAAAACTGATATTCACATTACCGCTTATATATTGTACCGTAGAGGATATTGCGTACGTTCGACTTGTAACGCCAGCCTTTTCCCCGTCAACGGTTTGAATAAAGTTATTTATACGATTAGCATACCAATTACTGTACGACTGTGTCTCCATACATTACTGTGTATGAAGACATTGTCGATCAAGTCGGTAGAGTCTTTGTACCAAAACCATATATGAAAATAATTCACTCGCCCAAACCATAAAGATTTTAGGATGTATTTGCTACAGCTCTCCCAAAACTGTGGCAATTATAAGTGTTGCGGTATGTATATTCTGCCCATGGTACGTATATTATTTTCATTTGACGGGAGATTTTTGAAAATAGGCCTATACTTCGGTATGGTTTCTGATACTGTTACTCTTGCGCCGTTCGTTAAGCCCGAGTCTCCACCGGTTATCACAAAAGCAGCGATAACACTGAACTACTGCTAGAGCCTATTCCGTGTAAAAATAACTAAGTAATAATCTAATTTAACCTAACCTAACCTTATCAGCCCTACAAATTAGGCCAGAGGCCATACAACGTTTGACGATTGTTAAGCCAAATAAAAAGAAAAAGCAGAGAAGCGTAACAGAAAATGATTGGTTCCTTAGGCTTTCACGGCCGGTGTCATTTGAATTATGAAAGATATCCGGGCTGTTTGGCCGTGGTCCCTGGTTAAAATCAAAACCAAACGTTTCGGCAGCTCCACTGGCTGCCATCATCAGTGGAATTAAATTTCTGCACTTTGGGTGTCTACGTGCAGGCCCACAGTACTGTGGTATAGACTCACACTGTGGTAGAGTCTATACCACAGTACTGTGGGCCTGCACGTAGACACCCAAAGTGCAGAAATTTAATTCCACTGATGATGGCAGCCAGTGGAGCTGCCGAAACGTTTGGTTTTGATTTTAACCAGGGACCACGGCCAAACAGCCCGGATATCTTTCATAATTCAGAAAATGATTGGGTTTGCTTCTGAATAATAATTTGTATAAAAAAAAAAATTTAAAAAAAAAAAATAATAATGTCACAGAAGTTAACCGTTTAACGAATGCATTCTTTCTTTATTTACGTGTGCCGGACGAACCTGGACTGTTGGCCAAGAAAATGTCAACGAACGGCACGTTTCTTTATGGAGGCAAGAGTCAAACATACACGTAGATGGAAGAAGAAAATCCCGGTAGATATTTCAGTAAAATGTGTCACGTGGTAATAAGCCTATATGGGCCAACTGGTCGAGATTGTGACATACGAAACCCTGCTGATCTTGATATCTTACATTGTATGTGACCGACGTTTGGCGTAGGCAGTGGGTTACTGAGAACGCTTCACGGCGGTATAGGCCACTCTTAAATGGCTTGCGCAGTTTCTCGGTACCGAGCCATGGGTTCACCGCAAGTATTCCGAACGCGTACAAGTCGATAGTTATTCACCACTACTTCCTGGTCCCGATTCTTCGTCCAGTAGTAGTTGTTCCCGTCTTGTTTAGTAACGCCGTTCAGTGTTTGTTGTTGTGCCGTCTATAGCCAACGTAAATTTGGCATCATTAGCCATCATTTTTTTGCAGTAGAAAATCGATAAGGCCATCAGATTGGAATCGGGGGTGGTTCAGATCATCACATATAATGGAAAATGAAAATTGTCATACACTAAATTAAGGTTATGTTATTCAAAATTCTATAAGCTTTCTCCTGCTAGTACATAAGCTAGGTTCGCGGATAAAACTGCATCGGCCAAATTTTTCATATAGTATTTAGTGATCAATTTATTTGAACTTCACTTACATACTTAATAATATAACTTTAGTGGGGTACTTTAATTCACTATCTTAAGAATTTTAAATTTAATTAAAATATATTATTAGTTTAAAATTATATTTTAGTAGCTGTGACGTCTAAAGAGGTACCTATCTGTAGCAGGCCTGTATTGTCTGTAGGCCTATTGTATGAAATTATTGGAAATGATTATCACGTTTTGTTACATCGTTCGAATGTACTACGGAAATTAAAAAATCTACTTCTAAAACACTTGCAGAAGAACTCTAATATAATATTGTTACTGCAATAAACTAGAAACTTCAAGAGTTAATACTGTAAAGGAACATAAATTAATGTTAGTGGAATCAACCAAAACAGTATAAGCGGTAACAAAGATAATTAGCCCAATTAGATTACTGTATAAACGCTTCTACATATGCTTCATTTTGTAACTAATTTTCAAACATTTTGGTTTCCTTTTTCCCAGTTTGCATTATTCCTTATTCTGCTGTATAATTTAGTGAATTGCATTAAGCTTTCTTCACAGATTTGTGCCTGCCTGTGCTTCGGTTTTATTTTTAACTCTTGGCGGAGAATTCATACTTGAGCGAGTTCAGATTCAGAGTAACGGCTTGACAAGCCTGATAAATAGTGAAGACTTTACAATGCGTGTGGGTTTGTGTGTGTTTGAGGTTATGTGTAGTCCTGGAACACTGGAAACATTACCAGATGATCTATTAGTTAAATATTTTTATTAACAATTTTGCAGTTGAGGGGGTGGGGACGGAAGAGAGGAGGTTGACCTCCACAAATGCGAAGAGAACGACAAAATAAAAAATAAAAATAAAATGCATGGGAAACATTTGTGGAAACTATTTTGTTAACGGTTACAAAACTGTATCAAAGGCTGTCATTAGCTATTGTGTAATGCAGTTTTGTTCTTTCGTTTATTTTGAAACAAAAGTGAATTTGTGAGGACTTCAGCGGTATAGGGACATATAATGTTACTTGGTTATCCTAAATGAATATTTTTCCTCGACATCGTTTTGGTATAAGGAGATATAGATTAAGTTTTTAAAAATGCTAACGACTAATGCCTAATATACAAGTTTAACTATATATTAACTAAATACGAAGTGTTTCAATTTCTCTTCCAGCATGAATGAGTACACTTGTATGTGTGTGTGTGTGTGTGTGTGTGCACGCCTATATAAAACGAGAGAAGCGGATAGCAAACGTATGAATTAAAACAAAATAGAGACGAAATTGATAAAGTATGAGTGTTTGTGGAATGCCGTGTTGCAATCGCCGTTAGAGAAAACAATAGGAGACCTTTATGAAGCTGAAGGCTGTCTCGGACGTTCTCACAAAGCGGCAGAGGCAGTGGCTCGAGACCAAGGCGAGTGCGCCTGCGCGGCCGGAAGTAGGAAGGGCACTAAAACGGAAACACGCAATCGTATCAATCTTCAACACAGAAGAATAAGAAGAAGGTAACAAGGAGAATTAATAATGGGACAATGGAGTGGAGGCCAGCGGCGTGGTGCGTGCGGCTGTGGGAAACGTCACTGGGAAATTTCGCGTTGACACAGCATTCCGATACTTGCCGCCTAAACTTACTCTGTGGGAAGCCTAAGCCTTTGTAATTTCCTCCGCTCGTTAAAAAACAAAACGTTTTCTACACAGACTCATCTTTTTTTTTTTTTTTTGTAATAAACATTAATAGAATTTAAATTAATTAATTATGCCCGGAAAATTGATTTGTGAAACTCCTACTAGGTTAACCTAATCCTGCGCCTAGTATCAACTGTCAGTAAGTGTTTTAATTGCTTGTGTTAATTAGATTTGCTGTTCAGCAATGCTCTGTTATTAAAAAAAAGTCGACGCCTGTTACAAAGTTAATTGAAAAATGGGAAATTTGCTGGACTAACCAAAGTGACCTGCACACACTGTATGTCTGTAATCTCTCTCTCTATCACACACACGCGCGCGCGCGCGCGCGCAAACCTAATCTTTTGTCCTTTATATGATTGAGACTGTTATAAAAGAGAGTTAGATTGTGAGAGTGACTAAGTGGGGAAGTGCTAATCTTGTAGGTCTATACACCATAAAGTTCAAAAATTATTTGTTTACTGTCACAGGCTATGTGTTGTGTCTTGGCGTTCGTTTGTACAGATAAAATTAAAAGCGTGAGTTACCTGTAGTTGATATCGGAAAGTTTTCCGTCTCACTGAACTCTACCTAGTTTTTTTTAAAATACTGTTGATAGTCTTTCGTGCATTTTTTCGTTTTCAGTCTGCATTTATCATAATATCGCGCTAACACACCACGTCGTGCGAAGTATGATCAAGGAAGAACATTGTAGCGTTCGTAATACAAGGATCGCGGAAAGAATTTCAATAAACTTCTTAGTGAGCAGATCGACTAAAAATACTATAGCCCTAAATCGTTATGCCGGTGTGTCTTTCACTATTGCGAAACGGAAAGAATACGTAAATATGAGACGTGTCAAATCGATCTCACGATTAACGTTCGGGTGTCTCGATTTCGATACCCCGCAATGGGGAACTGTGCTTAGTTAAATGCACTGTAGGCCTACAGCCTACAGGTAGAATTAATTCACGTTCCGATAAACACGTTGTTACTGATCATGAGTTCGATTCCTGCGTATAAACACTGAATGCTAACGGCAAAAATAGTAGTATTGTATTTATTATACAGTCATTTATAAACATTTAGCGGGAACTGGACGTGCGGCAGATTAAACTCGTTGCAAAGGAAGGTAGTCGTAGACCGATTGGTTTGTCGTTACCAGTGTTTTGCAATTTGTTTTATTGAAGATGCGATGATGTAATGCGACCTTGTCGTATCTTAACCGTAGAGTTGGCAGCCCTGCGTGTACGATATAAACATTAGGTTTCCACACTACAAGGAAATTCCAGTTCATGTGTAGAGGAAATGCAATTTTATATTATTTTTTTGTTATCACCATTCTGTATAAGCATGTGATTTATAATGCTGAAACGAAA